>JAWWEM010000054.1:7658390-7702646 GCA_035582935.1 Ormyrus thymus | reverse complement strand
GCAACTTTGCCGGATTAAAATTCAATTTCATTTCAATTCAATTTCCAGCTTCTTTCGCTCTTCTTTAATGGCTACTACATATAAGTAACATACTCTTCTCGCTATACTTATCTCTGCGCCGTAAATCTGAAAAAAGTTCACTCACACTCTTTCTGCGAAACGATTGAGAAAGAATCATGATATTTTCACGGAAACTCTTCACAGAGTATCACTTAATGTTCATTTTCCGCAATATTCTATCGTCCTGTTCATCAACCTGTTTTTATTTCTGCCTATTAGTGATAAGATAAAAATGATTTCTCTCTCCGTATCGTATTCTAGCAATCATTTGTAACAGTAATTTTCTCAATGATTGAGATACCATGCGTACATCCATACGTTGAAAAACGTACATAATTATATACGCAATTTTATCTACCGCGTTGCTTATTAACATAATTGCATATCACTATTTGTACAATAGAACTTTAACCTAATATTCTTTTAATAAGGCACAGTCAATAATTAC
Source organism: Ormyrus thymus (assembly GCA_035582935.1). NCBI lineage: Eukaryota > Metazoa > Arthropoda > Insecta > Hymenoptera > Ormyridae > Ormyrus > Ormyrus thymus. The sequence continues at coordinate 7,702,138 of JAWWEM010000054.1, read as the reverse complement.
ATTTATTATCGTAATATCTTAATTTTGAATGATATGACGCATACAATTTATAATAATATTTAATATAAGATTTAATATAAAAATTCCCATGACAACTATTCAGCTACTTTCCGTAAAGCATGTGCAGCACATTTATCTCTTTCTTGCCTTTCGGTTTCCTTTGCCTTGAAATTGTATTAACATTGACTCAGTTCAGTGCTGCTGAAAATTCGCCATTCGTTTCCGAAATCCACGAAGCACAGCGCGTGACGCTCTTGCGCCGGCGCATCGTGCTTACTCACACGTGCGTAAGTGCGCTCGAGCACGACTGATGTATCTTGTAGGTATGATGTTTCCCACGCTTCACGTGTGCCTGCGGGCTAATAGCGCTACTGCACCCCAAAGCCGGCGACACGTGACCACTAACCCCTCGCCTCGACCAGCCGGGTCACGGCGTATTTATAGAAGCACGACCACCTTGTGCCCCTCGGAGCCTAATTTCCACGCGCGACGCCGACTGCTGCTGCCAGTAGAGAGCCGCCTTTTTCGTTTCGTGCAGCAGACGCCTTTTTGCGACGCACGAGCAAGGGCTTTCTTCTTAGCAGATGCGTTCGGACACTTTTCGGAGTTGGCGAATTTATGGCCTTTGCTTCAGTTGGAAATGCGAGCTGTTCAATGCTAATGATTAGAAAAAATACCTCTAAAATACTTTTAGGGATATTTTTTGAACATGGATTAAAAATTAACATAGTTCATTTAGATTGTTCAAATAATAGGCGCGAAAGCCTAAAGAAAAGCGCAATGAAATTCTCGCTCTCGCAAATGAAAGAATAAACTCCTGAAAATAATGGCAGCAAGCCTCGGGCGCTGCGCTAAAAAATTTGGAAATAACGCGCGCAACTCCAGTCAGCCCGGAGCAATAACCCAGGAATATAAAACTCCGAGGAGACTCGCGTGCTCCCGCACCGAAATAAATAAATTCCGAGCACAAAGCACAGCTCGCCGGCCGGAGGGGTCCAAGCGATTACGGGCTGCAATTTTGAAAAAATGCGCGCGCCTAATAATCGACCCACGCAAAACGGAAATTACCGAGCGGGACATTCCTCGCTGTTTCGTGGCTCCCACCGAGGGATGCGCTGCTTTCTGGCGCGTTCCCCGAATACCAGACGAGGCCACTTTTCTGCACGCGAGCAGCGCCAAGGTGTGGGCCGCATGTAGGAGGAGAGCAGCCCCGCCGTTTGATTGTCCTTCGAGAATTCAAAGGCCAGATTATGCACGGACTCTATGTGCGTCGGTATTAGCGTTTCGAGGATGCTGCACAAGTATATGCTTGGAACTTTAGTTAGGAGCTTTCGAATGCGTCTGCGCCAGCCCACAGTTTTATAATTACATGTAGATTTCGCCTTTTGGGAGTCAAATTTTCAAGCTTATTCATGTTATCATGAAGACTATGATTTGGCTTGGCATTTGCAAAGAAAATATGGGCTTGTAAATTTAGACTAGGGCTTTTTCGTTTATGTTAATCTTTAGAAGGCTTATATTAGATTTCAGAATAGCATTAAGCATCTCCTCTTGGCTCTTTTTAAAAAATTATGTACTTGTTAAAATGTCCGGATGTTAATTATTATACACTTAAAAATCTTATCTCTTAAAAAACTGATGGATTAAATCTGACGCCACAAATAAGACTAATTTGATTGGCCTGCATACAGTACATATTACTTAAAGCTCATTTGTTATACGTTATATATTATACCAGACCTTTTAAATATTAGATATTGGGTTATTCTGCTCTGCAGGATTACATAACTATATTGCAGACTTATATGTAACGTATTTTCATGTACTTTGGATAAATAAATAAATTGAAATTATTTAAAACTTAGTATGCGCGAAACATGTCGAATGTAGCTAGCCAAATAAAAAAACAATTACAGAACTTACTGAAATCGATTCACCTAAAAAAATCATATTTATAATCACAGTCGGGAAGAATGAGAGTAAACAGTCCCTTTAAATAACCCTCGAGAATTGTTTACAGAAGCGAGAGAACCTCGCCGAGTCGGAGGCAGCTGGCTACCTCGAAGAGCATCTACTCCCGAAGTTCTTTGCCTTCCTGATGGGTCACCTCTTGGCGGCGCGGCCCGACAATCCGATCGAGTACCTGTACGATCTGCTGGATAAGTGCCTGCTCTTCAGGGCCGGCCTCATCGAGCCGCCGTTACTCTTCGCCCCACGGTAATCCTTCCGCGGAGAGAGAGGGGGGACTTCTCGTATGCATGCGACCGCTACTCGAGAGCTGCTGCGCGCGTGTCTGCATGGTGCATCCGAGGCAACGAACGGACGAACGGTTATCGAGAGGCGCGCGGATTATTCGCGGTCTGCTTTCCGAGTTAACGAGCGCGCCGAGAAAGCGGGTTAGCCGCCTGCCTTTTCAACCTTTATTCTTCTTTTCTTTTTTAAGGAAAGCTTTGGAAAATCGCCGCGAAATTAGCGCCGTTTTACGTTCCTGCTGCTGTCAGAGCTGAGCTTTGAGAACTGGGCGCGGAATGATTCCTTGTGACAAAGATTCAAATAAATCTTGTTTGGCTATTTCAAATATTCTGGGCTTTTGCGGCTTTCGCGCAGTTGTTAATCTGTTGTAATTGTAAATGCTACACCATATAATAGCTTCGTTCGCATCTGAATTATTATAAATGAGATTGTAAAGTTCTCAGAGATAGAGGTACTTTGATGTTTTATTATTTTAAACTCACGTGACCATTTATATCATACTGCGATGATCTTAGAATTCAATGTCAAATGAGTTCGAAGAATCAGCAACGTTGCAATTTTGTCCCTGTTTAAAAGAAATAATCGTCCGCTTCCGACCGATTGAGTCGACCGGCTCGAACATTATGGTTCGTTACGAAAATTGACTTTTTGGGAAGCAAAAACATCCGCAAATGAAGCTTGCTACGACAAAAAAGCAACTGCGGAAGAAATGATCCGAGTCAGAGCGAATAAACTGAGCTAATACAAGTAACTTAAAAATAAGCCGGACGCATAAAAAATTGTTTAATTATTCTTGACTTTTATTGGTGTAATCGTTTATTTTTGTTCATGCGTACTATTTGATGATTGGGAATAGGAAAAAAATTTTATCGTAAATAATTTTCATGGAACCCTGACTGAAATTTCACGAGAAAAATGGCCAATTAAATTAGTTTTTGGTCAATCCATACGAACGAAAAATTGATATACTAAAATGAAATAAAGTTAAAATATAAATGAAATTTATTCAGACTGTAGGCAGACATCCGTGCAGTAATAAGACGCATTTTGAAAATTGTTCGACAACAAGCCATTAGATTTTCCAGGAAAATCCCTGTTCTCCGTCGACAAAAGGACGACGCCGCCTTGGCCAAAAATATTTCACTTTCACGATAATACTTGCCATAAATTGTACGTGGCTCGACCGCAAGAAAATCATTAGCCATAATGGGGCATCGCCGCCCGCGGAAACGAAGAATCGAAAAGCCTCCTCCCCTGATAATTGCGCATAGACGGAGACACACGCCAGAACTCGTTAAAAAAAAGCAGCCGCCGGCGGCGCGTTTCGAAATTATTGGCCAACGCCTGGGGCAGCAGAGGACTTTTCGCGGTAATCTCTTCAATTCCGTTTTGTCACGAGGGAGGACCGGCCGCAAAATGACAGTTTCGCATCCGCGAGCAGATAATGGCGGAGGACGGGAGGAGAGAGCCAGAGTCGGGCCCTTCGGCCAATGCCTCTTGTCCTCCATTCCGGCGAGTCTTCGCTTCTCCTTCCACCTTTCTCCGATGGCACTGCCTTCGTCTTTTCGGCGCTTATTACTTACGGCCCCTTCTCGTTTTTTGCGCTCGGGGGTGGCGCGCTTTGTCGAGCCTCGAATAGATATTTATTCTTGTAGATCAGAAACTGACTGCTTTTTCTAAATCTGCAGCTAATTCATATTTTACGGGTTTCGTAAGAAAAAAATACGACTTGTTGTTGAGTTTGTCAGATTTTTTTACCGCATCTGAAAAAGATCTCCTTTTATTCGTAGCAAAGGCCCGAATGAACTCGCGATTTATCATCTCTGATAATGAGCAGCTATCCGAGCACTCCGGCAATGAGCCCGTCTCCTAAATTGCAAAATAAACGGCGCGCGTTCACGTTTCGCCTTCTTATTCCAATCTCCCGTCGCCGCCGCCGCCGCCGTCGTTCTCTCGCGCCTCCCCCGTAATCGCGGCGGCTGCAGCGGCGTAATCGCTCCTCCTCCCTCCACCCTCGTAATGACAGTACTAACGCCGAGAGATTGTCTCTGCCCTCGTCGAGATATCCGCCGAGGCGCTCTTTTACTTCTTAGTTTTTCATTTATTTATTATAGAGTCGGGCTCTGGGCAGCGGCAACGATCGTTTCCAACCGAGAAATGAGGATATTAGAAGTTTTATTGCGTCCTACCGTCTCCCTTTCGCTCTGAGGTGGCTCTTCATTGCGCTTGAATAAGCAGACAGAGAACGGCCTATTTGTACGAAATTGAATGGCTGGCATTTTTCTATACGGGGAAATTGTTTTACGGTTCGTTGAACGTCGCAAATGTTGATTAAATTTATTAAACATTAAAAAGTTAAACTGCATTAAAATGTCAGTTAGTTATATTTGCTTATCTGCACAGTGCTTCGATTATTGTAGTGTAAATAAATACTTGCTCAAGTTTTTTAAAATATCTGAAATAATCACCTTGAAAAAGCTCGCGCGTTAAATTTGATCGTTGCGTACCTGAAACCGTTACAAGTTCGCTCTAACTCTAGCGATTAGACGAAAACCCATACGACTGCTTGCGACTCCCTCGCAAGCATACTCGAGTGGAACGCGAGCCTCATTAAATTCGGCCCGATTCAGAAGATATATCCTTTCTCGAAACATTCCAATTAAATCCGAAGAGAGCCCTCGAGTTTATATATACGCATCTCGGGGGCGCTGCGCGCATGTTTATATACGGGGTCGCCCTCAGCGGCGATGAAGGATTCGATTCTGAATTTCAATCGGTTATCGGACTCTCTCTTGCTCGTTCGGCTGCTTCGCTCGTTAAAAACGTAAAAGGAAACGGGTCCGAGAGCGCTTTATACACGGAATTAATGGATCGCGAAATAAAGAGAGATCCTCCAGAGCGAGGGGAATATTTTCTGGCTTATGCAAAGTTAATCAATTTAGAGCTCTCGATATGTTAATGGGGATTTATGCCTGCCTTTCAGCTCTCTTCTTAAGCTCAAATGTCTTATCGATATGAAACATCTAACGTTGTTCCGGTTTAATTACTTGTTTTAAGAATTTCGAAAATATATTTCTACTTAAAAGAAGACACTTTACATTAGTGTAAAAGGCATTTTGCATTTACTTAATCTTGGAAAATGACGATGAAAAAATTACAAGAATTTAAAAAATAATACGTTTCAGACATATAGAAAGTATGTACAAGAGTCTCGATCCGGAAAACCTTGGCTGCATTTCAATGAAACAATACGCCACCGGAATGAAATCGTTAGGTATCACTTGCTTCAACCCGAGTCCGATGCTGTGCAGATGCAATCCAGATCTCGTCGATCAAGGGACATTCCAAGCGGAAGCGTAAGTATTCGTTTCTTTACAAAATGCTAATATTAAAATTTAAATAAAAGAAAGCTTCTATGGAATTCTCACGATTTGCAAAGTAATGGAATTCCTCGAGGAGCAAAGATAAAAAACCACGATGCAAGTGCAGTTCCTCCTGAGAGCGCAGGAATAATAATTAAGACGCTTACTACCAGGCCTTATTAATTCGACAGGGAGTTTTTTATAAAAGCGTAATTTTTCACGATATCGGGCCGTTCATCGCAACGAAAAAAATTGTCCTGGGAAACGCGGCGCAATGATGATGCACAATTTCACGCCCAAAGCGAAATGTTAATTTGTGCGATTAGTTCGCTTCGTTTCACCGGAGAGCTTCCGTAAGGATACTGTTTTTATTTAGCAATAATTTTCTATTATTTTCTTTTCATATATACGCGGAGAAAAATATTTTATTAAAGAATATTATTAGATATACTAAAATTTGAATATATTAAATATTATTGAAAAACGTAATAAAAATTATAAACCGCTTTCTTTTTTTTTAATATCTAGTATAATAATTTTTATTAGCTTGATTTTAAATTTTGTTAAAGTTAATTTTTTTATGAAATTTAAAAAAAATGATCAGAGAAAGACGTTGAACTCCAATTTCTTCATTTTCTAGGTTTTATAACACTGTTAACGAATTCTATATTACTTAGCCGGTTGAAACGAACTCGATTTGTGTAAACAATTGCAGAAATAGATTTTCTTACAATTTTTTGTAAGAAAAAGATTTATGCTTCTTAATTTACACAGAGAAACAGGTGTTATTTATACAAATTACTACAAACTATGTACACTAATTAGACTAAAATTTTGTATATTTTTTGTGTAAATTAATAAGCCATATACTAAATTTTGGTAAACCTATTAACTATATAGTAAAATTTTCTTTAGTCTTCAAAATTATAGTAATTTTTAATATAAGAATCTGCTTCTTTGCACAAAAAAGATAAAATATAAAATCTATAATGAATATTATTAGATAATTGAAGAGTTCTTAGGATGATGGGTATTTATCGAAAAAACTGCATTTTGCGGAAATCGAATTTAAAGTTTTTATATGCCTATAATTTATAATTGTAATATCTCTTAAATTTTAAGATATCATAATAACATTTCATCAAGATATATTATAGATCAGTAGATTCAGATAAACTGTTTTGCAGAAAAAGGTCATGTCTCGAAAAGTGCTCTTATTCCTAAGAACTCTTCAATTATATTGTATGAATTGTTACATAATGCAGCCATTTTCTGAAGTTCTTGCAGAATATTCTTCATTTAGGTTTTATTAATTTTAGAAAGTATTCAAAATCGTTAGAATTCTATAATTTAAAAAGATTCGACAGGTAGCAGGTAGATTTCTTCAGAGCTCTAGTTTAACTTTATCCCACGAAAGATATTTTATCCGACAAAGGCGAACCTAAAACCGATTAGATTTCACGCTCAAGCTCCCTCAAAGCTGAAGCACTCTGCGTTTCATCGAAATTAACATTGAACGAGCGGCTTGCACGTGCATGTATACCAAACAGTGCCTCCTCTCATCCTCCAAAATGCCAAGAAGCCTTTCCGCATAGCTCTCTTTGATTTCCGATATCGCGATGCAGTGTTCAAAACAGCGTGAAGAGAAGAGCAGAGCAGAGCGGCGGGCCAGGCTCGTTCGTGGAAAAAGGCTTCATTCCAATTTCAGAGCCGACTAACCATCCGCGAATACGATTTCGTCGGCGTTCACACGGCCGCCAATGCAAGCACCGTTGTCGATTGGTAAGCTGCGTTGTGCCCATGAGAAAATTACCACTTAATTCCTTCGTATGCTCGGCACGGTGAGGGGGAGAGAGGTTCGTGCGCAAAACAACAGGTGATTCGACACTTATGGAAAGCTGTACCCCTATCCCTTTAAAGAGCCGTAAACTTTCTGCGCTCCTTGCGCTTTTTTATAGGTATAGTCAAAGGGAGCTAGACGTGTGTGGTTTTATGCGACGAAACATTTTCTAAGTAGTGCTCGTATGCGCATTTTACTTCCAGAAAATCATAAAGATTATTTTGGATGCGAGGAAGTACTCACACCTTGTTTAAGTAGTGCTTCATTTAATTATTGGTCTTACAGAATATTACAAAATAAATTTTAACAATCGTTTAAGTAACACTTTCAGAAAATATTATAAACAAATTTTTATTCTGTAAAAGGTCGTAAGAAATGAACTTAATATCTGTCCAAAACAAGATTTTTCCAGGTTGCAAAATTTTTATAATCGCAATAATTTCAATAAAATATTGTATTCGATTTAAAATGTTTATTATTTCTATTGAAAAATAATGCAATTATATAAGCGAGTACCTGCCAAAGACCTACTTTCTCTTGGTGAATTAATACCTGATGGATTAAGGCCGAGGATTGGCGAGACCTTAACGAGACTGACAACTGGTCCCTGCAGAGTTTATGTTTGAAAATACTTTTTCTCTCATCCTGTTTTCCTATAAAACTAGGAGAAACTTTTTCAGAAGGCATTCATAATTCTTTCACTGTCGCTTTAGAAGGCATTTCATCTGCAATTTCATCTGCAATTTTATTTTCAGTAGCAGAATGTTAGAAGTTTATCTTACCGACATAACTTTTTATTGTTAATGTATTGAGTTATATATAAACAAATAAATCATAGGAAATTCAATAAATAGTTAATAATAAGAAGAAGTACAGCTTTTTTACCTTAGCATTATGATGATATTTCTTTAAAAGTTATTGAACTATTATACTGCACTTTCATAGGAAAATTCAGTTCACTATCTTATTGATCTTATCTGGAAATTGATAAAAATAATAATTTGTAATTTGAAACAACACTTTCTTTATTCAGTGGTAAGAAAATAATAAAAAAAGTTTATATAAGTTAATTTTTGGAAAGCAGTTTTTTGCAGAGTACCAGTCAAGGCGATGATTTTAGAACGCCATTACCCACGAGACTATTCTTTAAAAAATCTACAATGCCTCTAAAAAACATTGCTACCTCCAGCACGAAAACACCAAAGATTCGATCCCGGGCAGCCAGAATAAAGTGCGAAAAAGTTCTGTCCCTCGCAAATAGTGCGCGCAGAGCCAATAAAAAGGAGCGCAGCTGTCGAAATCCGCAAAGCGCAATAAAAGATCGCACTGAACTAAGGCTTAGCGGCAGCGCGTGCACACGTAGACACGACCCACAGGCATGCAGCGGCCGAGAAATTCGAGTCTCGGCGCCGGGGGCGAGGAAAAAAAGCAGAGCGGCCCGCATTTTTCCATAATTGTAAGGATTACCTTAATAAGCGGGGGTCAGTCGACGCGTGGCCCGCGGCCCCGAGTCTGCGTTATGCATAGCAATACAGAGCGGAGCATAATAACGCGCGGCCGCGTGCGCCTCGTCCCGGCGAACTCTTCTTATTCCGCTCCTTTGCACACGCGTGGCTTTTAATGACGCCGATGCTGCTTATTTCAGGCGGGTCCCACTAGCCGGAGGTTGCGAACACGTGAAAAATCACTTTTTTAGGAAGGCTAGCCATTTTCGAGATTCGATGCACCAACTCCATTCTCTTTTGCGCGACACTGCAGGTCATTCAGATCTGAAAATTCCATTTTAATTATAGCTTTAATAAATTTTTACTTTCTGCGAGCGTTATTTCTCAAGTAGAATCTTGCTTCGAAACTGGATCTGCAAATGCTTTATACTCTTTATCTGCGTCCTCTTAAAAATCTTTCCAACTTTCTTCCTCTCTTCATTGCTGGCTTTTATCTCCAGCATCTCTTTTTGCTTCTCATTTAGCCTTTTCATCCTTTCCTTCTCCCATTCTCCCTCGCTCCGTTCGTCTCTTGCTGCCTTTTTCTTCTGCTCCATTTCGATGCGGCCGATTCTACACGAGCAGAAGAGAGAGAGAGCATGTATGCGAAAAGGCCCTTGAGCGACGACAAGAGAGTTCGTTAAGAGCAGAAGGTACTCGCCGTCCTCCTCTCACCGAGATTCTCGGTATTTATTCGAAAAGTAATTGCAGTAATGAAAAAATAAGAGCTCTTGCTTATTCTTAGGACGATAGTTAAACAGACAATTGTTTTATGCCTGAAATACACCATTTTTGAATCTATTTGTTAATCTTATTTTATAATATTTGTAGAAATTACTGATTCACGTGGTCACCTCAAGAAAATAAGTAGAATAATAAGTGAAATATATATCTCTTACTATTATTTCTTTTTCAATTACTTATTTATTTATAGTATATAAGTAATATAAATACTTTTTTCGATTATATTGTATAATTAAATTCACATAAGCCGGTCATTTTACTGAAAATATAATAAAATTTAAAAGATTTTGTCGACCTTTTCGCTTCTGCAATATGCTCGAGAAAATAATCCGTAAAAAATATCGAAATTTCATTGAGAAAGTCTGAAAGGCATGTTTACATCCCGACTGGTGTATTTCTCAATGTTTTGGTACGCGCAAAGTGCGATGCACTTTTGCGGTGAGGTGTCCGCGGTGAGTAAATTCTTCGCACTGTATACCTTCTAAGGCACACGTGCGGGAAGACTTTGCCGCGCGCAACAGATGTTTCGTGTGCCGGCCTCGTGCAAGCACAATGCCCAGGCTGATGATGAGCGGCTTCGCTGAATGCCGCTGATTGTACGCTCTTGTTGACAAGTCGATGCTTCCTTTTTGTTTATTGAATGCGGTCGATGACATCTGTAAGGCCACCTTTGGATTGGCCTCACCAGAGGGTGGTACTCTGTGGTGGCAATATTTTCTTCAAATGTTTGGCCTATTAATTTAAAAACTTATCAATGGTCGTAAAAATACATTCTGCATTCTCGAAAAATACATCATTTTGGCCCAACCTTCCCTTGATGACCTTCAACTTTAATCCCTCAGGTATAAGAATACAGTCATCCTTGGGTCATGCGCCCGTTATATTCTCTAGTAATTACACTCATCGTTTTAGTGAAATAATATGAGAAGCGACAAGTCGAATGTAAATATTTGCAAGCAAGCGATTTTTAAATAAAAATGACTCCATTTTATATTCAATTTCATTTGAGAAAAGAATTTCTAAATTGAAGGCAAGATATTGTTTGTACACATAAGAATCGTGCACAATTTAGCATAGCTCGATATATCTATATATATATAAATTCCACCTATGCTAAAGTGTGTACAATTAATATGTGCAGAAAGCATACCTTGCCAAATTGAATATATAAAACCCCTGGTAGAAAGTTTCCGATAATAGCGCTAGAATCTAGCTAGAATACCAAAATCTAGGTTCTAGAATTTTCTACCAGGGGCTGTTAATGTTAAATTAATGTTAATATTAGATACTGGGTTCGGCAACGATAAGAATAAGAATAAGAGGAATGGGAATAACAGTGAATATAAATCTTGATAAAAATGTCTGCTCCTGAAATTCAGCTAATTGTTATCTACATCTAAGCAGCTGGCGTAAAAATAAAAATAATTCACGAGGCTCGTCAGCACATAAGCAACGGCCATCAGACGCAATGAAAGAGCTCGGAGTTGGTCTGACATTTCCATAGCCGCATGCCGAGAATAATGAATCGAAATGTAGAGCAACCGCTCGCTCGAGAGCCAAGTTCATCTGCGCTTAAATCAACGCGTATCAATTCGGCCCATTAGAGCGATCTAAAACAATGAAGGCCCGCGATCGACGCGCGCCCCAATCAGTTCCCAATTTACAAGTCCGAATGAAAAACGACTCGGCGCAATTGAAGCTTTCTGATGAAATTGTTTGCGATTGCTGTTACTGCGACGATGATTTTTTGAAGAGCGACCGAGCCGAGCCGAGCCGAGCGAGTAATTCAGTCCAATTGGGCTGCGCTCGCGCCCCGTTTAATCTCCCGGGCGCACGATGTGTCAATGCGTCCCTTCTTTCTATTCCGCCGAGGCACTCACTCTCGTTTCGCTCGTGCTTTGCGTTCGCTTCGACGCTTTTTATCCTCGCTTGCGGGCCTAAATGCTGAATTAGTGACGTGGCGCGGAAAACGAGCAAACAATTCAATTGCAATTTTAAAAAGTCCAACGAAAAAAAGTATCTGCATACTTTGTATGTCATTGAAATTAAAAATCCAAATTTGCTTTTAAGAAGGAATATTTACTGTAAAGAATCTCAGTGCTATATGCAATTGCGTCTCTTTAGAAATTTCAAGGAGTCTAAAAATAACATCGATAAGATAAAGAATTTCTAAAACTGGTGGAATATCCTTGCAGATAAGACGAGGAACCTATTTTAAATAAAGATTGAATGCTTTTGCTTTATTGGCATAGAAAGTGGATATATTATATTATACTTTCAATGTAATATATCTTGTGCGAGTGCACTTGTCTCCTCGACACGAGTTTGCAATTACGTGGAAACGAAATTAGTTCCTGCAGATACCGTTAATGCTGCACTTTCATGTCTAAATGGCTAAATACATAATTTCTTTCCATGTATGATTTTGGTCATAAATGTGCGTGCATGTTGGTTACCTTTTATTATCTTTCATAGGTTGCACTTTTTTCTGAAATTTTTTCAAAAAATTAAACGTCTTCTTTTAAAAAAAGGCATTTTTATGCACCGAGTCAAGCGTGAAATGAACTTTCTTGCACACGATGAGCCCTTCACGTTAGATGCACTTTTTTGTACATGTAGGTAATCGATACTCGAGCACGCACTCATAAAGAAAAGCTACCCAGAAGCCCATAAAAGGCCGGAAATAAGAAAGAAATTAATGCTGTTTTTCAAATCCATTGAGTCCAGAGCCGCGTAGTTGAATGAAAGCCAGGAAAATTTCTCGAATCTCGCATTCTCTTCACTCTGTTTTAAGACCCGGCTTAATTGACCACGGTGCGGGCTGAGGCGCGGGCAAAGTAAGAGAAAGAGACAAAGTAAGAACGTACGATGACGTCAGTCGTCTTGGAGTCAAGTGGACCTCGTTAAGGATGACAATACGCGAAACGACCGAGAGAATCCTTGCGCCTGCTTTTGTTCTCTCTTACTCTTGAGAGCAATAAATACGGCGTCTCGATAATGGAGCAGAAGAGCACTTGCCTTTCGGCATTACTTTTTCTGCTTTTCGTACACTGACCTGAAGAAATTTGCGGGGCAAAAGTGGCTAACTGAAGGATTGTCGAGTTTGAGAAAATTCTGTTATTTCGATTACCCTAAAGTTTTATTGACATGTATAGAAACTATAAAGTTCTAAGGTATTCAAAGAAATTCGAGGAGAAATTAATTGAAAAATAAACTAGTTTCTATATATTTAATTATTCGAAAATGCAAAAAAGTAATTTAAAAAGCCTGCATTCATTTATTTGTTGGTAAAGATGCATGCAAATGTTTTAATATTTATAGTATTTCTTATTATACAAGTTGAAGAATGCAAAAAAGAAACTTGTATTTGTTCAGTTATTTAGTTGCTTAAACTTTAGACTGGATTTAAAATTATAAAAGCATTATAAATGGTTAAACATGACTAAGACGAATTAATATTGAGCCAAGTTTTTTTACTAAAATTCATTTCCATAAAAGTCGTGACTCATGACACACTTTGGATATTTATAGAAGCCGTTAAAAATCCATGAAAACCCAATACATTCCGCATCCGATCCGTTTCAGAAAAAGATGCCTGGTGAGAGCGCTGAAGAAGATGATAGTCAAGCCTCGAGTCTGCCATTCAGAATGTACATCAGTAGCGACCGAGGAGCAATACTGCAACGTAAGAGTAAAAGCCTTCGAATCACCGTGCGCAGAATCATCTGCAGCTGAATTCTGCAACTGAAGCAAAACAGACCGAAAAAGCCGACGTACGTCAGAGGGCGCCGTAAGAAACGGATTGACGAGCGGCGGGGAAAAATTATCGCGGCACCGCATCCGGTAAAGCCAGAAAAAAGCCAACGACGAAAACACTATCTCGCAACTTGAAAACGCAGATCGCGCGCACACATCCTTCGGAATACAGAGTGTCGCGCCAAAAAACTCACGTCTTTCGTAAAAAAGAGGGAAACGGAACGGTGATTACACGCTCGGGACGGAGGTGAGGAGAACGGGAAGACTGTATAAATAGAGAGCCTCCTTTTTTCACTCATTTTGCTGTTTTTTCAATTTATATTTATAAATAAATATACAATGCGCTTTTTTGGCTTAAGCTCAAAGGATAATATTTTACTTTTACAACGACTTTTTATTTATTAGTCAAACATTTTTTATCCGTAAATTTAAATAGCGAAATAAATCAAAGTTTTATTGTTTCACGAAAAAGACTGTTTTTTCAAATTTAAAGATTTTTTAGAAATAATTCTTAAATTTCAGGAAATGTCTTACTTTTAGCCAGTAGAAGTAAGTATAAAAGTTGTTTATAAAACTGTTGCACAGAAATAATAAAAATTTCAAAATACAAAACGGCCAGAGCGATTTTTATTCCAGCTTGAAAAGCTCGGGCTTATAAATTTCATAAAAGTATAAATTTACGCGAGGGTACCCCATATACTTATCCCCTCGAAAGCGCATAATATAAGATAAGAGTAATAAAATATATACGGCCATTGTTTTTTGCGCGTCTGTTTTGAATGCGCCTATAAATAGAATACATCATTCCAGCATCCTTAAAGGGAACGCTGCCGAGGCGAACGAGCGCGAGGAAGAGGAGGACAAAGAGTCAAAAAGCGCAGAAAGGAGTGCGGCTATACATATATAGGCGAGAGGGGAGGAGACGAGACGCGTATACACAAAACCGCCCGAGGAAGCCTCTTATGCCTCGGAACCGGCTGTGTCTATCTCGCTCGGTGCGCGCGCTTTTGATCGCGTAATGAGCCTCGCCAGAGAGCGAGAGAGATTGTGCGTACGCCGAGCTACACATACGTCAACGTCCGCGAAAGAAGGAGAGCATTGCACGCGAATATAATGCAATAGCAGCCCAGGCGCGAGCGTTCGCCTGGTTACAAGAGCACGCGCGCGGACACATTTTTACCTTAAGCCCGAGTACACGGGCGATTCCGTCTTTGCGAACTCTCAATTTCGTAAAATCCCCCTCACAATTTCGCATTGCAGCTTCAAAAAGTTCTTTAAAATTACTTTAAATTCTACGCACAAGGGACTGGGATAGAGTTTTTCTGAAAATCGTAGGAAAAAGATTATTGTCCGAGAAGGAAGCGTAAATACGCTTAAGCTTTCGAATGTTCGTTTTTAATTTTGAAATTTGCTGAATTTGAAAATAGCAGAAGGCTACTAGATGTACAGTTTGGCAAAGGTTGAGCACCTGACGCGGAATCCCCCATGAAGCTCCGAGCCGGTTATATAGAGTCCCGGACAACTTGTTGCTCGGCTTCTCCCTCCCTCGGTGTCCCTTCGGGCTGGCTGAGACACTCTCGCAGGAGAGCGCGGGCCTCCTTCTTCCTCCTTCTCTTGTACACATCGCCGTCCCTCCTCCGCGCCGATTTCGCCCGCGGTGTAGGAGGCCGCCAAGCATATAACGGCCCGGCGCGCTGATTATTGGCAAGCCCAGCCAAGGTGATTTTTGGCTGCTGGTGGTGCAATTTCGCAAGCTGGACGTTTTGTGCCCTGGCCGATTTGCTTTGCTTTCGATTTTTCAGATCGAGGGCCTAGACTTGTCGAAACTCTCATTAAAAACTAATCAGCTGGAGCAGTACTATCTTCATATCTGTATGCCTACGCTCGTTAAAAGAAAATTAATCTGCTTGTTTAACTTGGTAGTTTTATATACTTACATCTGTAAAATTATATATACATTTACATTATTTTAAAAGTAACGTAAATAAACCATAAGTGAATTGTATTGAATAATAAAATTCCACTCGACTTTGCTCATAAATACAATTTAATAACTGAACGGAGTGAATCCTTCTGAAAAGCAATATAAAACCTGAAATCCGTAAGAACGGTTATCCTCATCAGCCCGCAAGATAATTCCCCTCAGTACCCACTAATTCCAATTCCGAGGCATCAGCGGCACCTACTTCTTCCTCCCTCGTAAAAAAGGCGAACAGGTAGAATGAATCGTTCGAGCGGGTATAGAAAAAGCTCCGAAAAACACGCCCACGAATAAAGAAAAAGCCAGCGGGGGAAAGCCAAGTGCAGTCTATCTGTCCGCCTTGGGCGCAATCGTCCCGTAAAAAATGCCTCGAAAAGCTACGCTCTCTAACCCATTACACACATATATATCCGTGCACGTGCAGAGAGGAGAACGCGCTGCTCATCTCTCTTCTAGCTCTCGTTTTTCTCCGCTCGTTTCCCCTCCTCGTTGCTCGAGTGTTACATCTCTCGCGATGCGGCGTATAATGTTACGCAGCCCGCAGCCGTATGTATACGCTTGCGTGTGCGTAAAACAGCCCTTTCTCCCTTCTCCGCCTCGCTTCTTTTCTCTCGAGCTGTGTATGGAAGCGCGTAAATCCCTGGCCTGCTCTGACACTTCGTGCTGAGTGTTATTACAGCTCTAATTTCAAATGAGATTTACGCTTTTTTATCTCTTTTTGCTAACTGTTTTCATTAATTATAGCTTTTTTCACGTAGACTTAAAGTAACATGATATCGTAGTATTTCTCATTAATATTACCCTGCAATACTTTTAGTATAGGAATAGCTTTACAGAACATTGAAATCTGTTTACAATAAATTCTAACATTTCACTGTGTAGTCCATAAAGAAAAAACAGTTCAAACAAGTTTTATTTCGTAGTTCGTTCTTGGCTTTCAGTCGACATTTATTCATTACTCCCAATATCATTTAAATTTTACTTTTATATATTAGAGCTCAAAGGACCGTAATTTTCTGCGAAACCAAGCCAGTCCAATAAATAACGAGCCCCTTGCAAAAATCTCGTTACAGGCGTTCTTATCGCGGCAGAGTGAGAGAGAGAGAAGGAGCACAAGGCCCCATCGCAAAGCGTTTGACCGCTCGATAATATTCGCCCATGAGTAAAGGGCCATTGTATTCCGATGGCATACCTACTCCTCGCGCGCTCGCATTATACCGCTGCGGAGAAAGAGATGGCGGCGGCGGCGGCGGCGGCAAGGGAGAAGAGTAAGTGGGGGGAACGGAGGGAAAAAAGGAGTAGGCGCAGAAAGAGCCCAGTAGTGGGGTTCTTGGTCCGAGAGCCGCTCGGCAGTCCGGCTTCTGCTCTGCTCGGGGAGAGTCGCGTCATGCCGAGAGTGCCCGTGAGGCTCGACCTGCAAGTGCCACTGAAATGAGGCCTTGATCTTCGGCTGGAGCGATTTGTCGGAAAGCAGTGCTCGAGTGTAAGGAGGAGACAGACAGGGGACTCGGCAGATTCGCAGCTGCATTGTGCGCGAGTGCGTGGATCAGAGACATGTCCTCGATCGCTGCGCTCGCGTTGCTCCTGCTCGCCGCGATCGCTGCTTGCTCCGCGGCTCCTGCCTCCAGCTTTCACAGCTCCGTACCATCGGCTGACCAGTGCGACTGGACTGGCAGGTCAGTTTCAATATTATTTTATCCCACTTTTTCATCCGCCGCTTTCTACGGGTAGGCAATTTTTCTTGCTCCTATTAGGTTCGATCACCTTTTCTTCGCGCGGTGACGCCTTGCTTTTCTTCGGAAGTCTATTCGGAAAAATACTGTTTTACCACCGTGTCAACTTTCTTATGAATGGAGAAAGAATACCTGGAAAAATAATTACTTTCGGTGTAACTATTTGAGGATGATTTTTGCTTTCGTGCCTATTTTACACGGTATTCCTGGGACGAACGGTTCGAATTCAAACTAAATTAGCGGCAGTTCCAAAACTTACTTCACAACAATCATCCACAGATTTCGTGACATTACAAAATCTCTGTTGTACTATGCACTAGTTTGTAGATTCTATAAAAATATCTAAACCAGA
The DNA here is from genome assembly GCA_035582935.1 of Ormyrus thymus. Lineage (NCBI taxonomy): Eukaryota > Metazoa > Arthropoda > Insecta > Hymenoptera > Ormyridae > Ormyrus > Ormyrus thymus. The sequence continues at coordinate 7,684,633 of JAWWEM010000054.1, read as the reverse complement.
AATACAGCTCCCTACTCGAGACCAGAAACCAATCCAGCTCAACTCTCGACCAGCAAAGAACAACAATAAAATTAAACTTTCTAAGAACTTAAAAGGAGACTCGCCGCGCTTTAGATGCAACCGTTTGTCACGAGCAATCACTCAAGTGCGCACTTGTATTAAATGGAGAAAGCTGCGCTGAACTGTAAAACTTTTTCCCGAGAGTCGTAAACTTTAAGAAGACGAGCTGCCTTTTATAGAAATTTCGTTCCGGCGCGATCGCTTCGTGCAACCTTGCTAAAGAAAAGTTCAATATACACCATTTACGGAAAAAGAGTGACGAGTGATCTTTACTATAATTATTTTCATAAAATTAATGTCTCGTGACACGTTATTTACTTTATTTGCTTTATTTACTTTAGGTACTTAATAAAATGTTGCTTTCTGGCGTTTCGAGATCAATACGTATTCAGAATTAAGGATTGAGGGTTTCGAGTAGAAATCCAATGTAAACAAACGAATTTGCGCTTTAAATCTTTTAGTCCAGCAATCGACGAAGATCGTAAAAAATCGTTACTCCGAGCTGTAAGCACATTCTAAAAGTTAAGAGCGAGGATTTTTGTGTATATTTTTGTCATTGAACTCATTGATCTCGTAATATTGTTGCGTTTGATAAATGTAGCTGGGTTGGTAAAAGCCGCGGAGCTCGCATTAAAGGCTCGCGGCGTTACCCAAGCGACAAAGTGTCGCAACGACTCAGAAACGACGAAATGAGCTCATTTCCGAGCTCCTTTCTCCTATTCCTTCTTAGCGTCTAATTGACAAGAAACATAGGTGGGTAGGTACGTAATGCGAGGCACGCGAGTTGTGCAAGCCGTTCGCTCTCTGCGTTAAATCGCGCGACTTCCGCGTCCGCGGGATTTAACGGAACCCTCGCCTACGCGCCGCTGCATGCAGTTCGAGAGTCGTGACTGCGGCTTGGAAGCCGTCCTTTTTCATTTACCCGGTCAGCGCAAGTGATCTCGCCGAAACCGAAAGCTGAGCAGATTTTTTCCCGAGCTGCTTGCATAAATAGAAAGCGGAATTTTAAGCGCGATAGCCGAGATTTATGGATTAATTATGCGCAGAATGTTAATGTGCAAAAACGTTTCGAGTGCTATTTGTCGGTATTCGGAAAAGGAAAAAAATCCCTGAAACCGCCTTATTTTAATAGATTTTTTATAAAATATGCCTTTTGCTCGGTTAAATTTGCTGCTCCTTTGACATCAATCGTAATAGATATCTACTTTGCATACGAAAAGAACTGCTCAATAGTTTATGACGGGTATATTTTAATGTCTCGCTCTTTTAAAACTATAAAGTTTTTACGACTAAAAACGTCAATTTTGTCAAAATGCCTAATTATGATAGCTTCAGAATTCTGTTAGACTAATATCATTTAAGTTTTTTTCAAACTTAAAAACTGCAGCAAAGAGAACTTATTCGCGCATTTATTTTTTATACATATTTAACCGGTTAAACGATTATTTAATTTTTGCAAAGTTACAGCAGTTTGAGATTTTACAAGTGAATAATAATTGAATTAATATCTTAAATGCCGGGGTCGTAAAGTAGTTTAATAAATCCTTCATATTAAAACACAAGTGTAAAATTTAATGGCAAATATTTACAACTTTAATTGAAATTACTATTTTAAACTTGTTGATGTATAAAACGAGATTTAATATTAACGTTATACACCTTTACATTAGTATATTAAGTAGAACGCATAGAAGATTTAAGCATAATAGACTTTTAAGATACATAAGATACGAACCGATGAATAAATAAATTATTACCAAGCTACTACGGTTAAGCCGGCAATAAAGGACAGTAACGAACTGGTATCGACTTGCACAAGTGCATTACTCTCGAAAAACACCTGTATACAAGAGGAATCTTTAAGATATCGGTCAGGCTCGGATCTCGTCAAGCTGCATCGCGACGCAGCATTGCAAAACGCGCGGCTAAATCGAGCGCTTTTTTTCTCCTTCTCCCAGCATTCGCTTCGCAGTGAAGGCAAAGGGATCGGGAGAGGGAGAGAGAGAAGCAGTTAAGTCTCCTGCCTCGTCCTCGGCTTCTTCCTGTCGCAACCTTGCCCGAAGTCCTTGCGTGCTATCAGCGGATTCCACGGCTTCCTTGAATCGACTGGAGAAAAACGAAAGGGGCTTTAGTCGACGAAAAAACTGATGGCTCAGTGGTCAATTGACGCGCGATTCATCAAAAGAATAAAAAGTTTCGATCGGGCATTAAAAAATAGTCGAATTGGACAGTTTCTTTTTACGTGCAATACATAAATAAATATGATTCTTTAAATAAATAGGGATTTTGGATGAAAAAATGGCATGCACCTGACCGGTAGCGCTAGGTAGCTTCGTTTTCAGAGTAATGACCCTAAGAAAACGTTCAACATTGAAGAAGCGCAAAAGAAAGGACTTGCCCGCAGCAAAACTAGCTCCCTAAGTCAAGGGGACGGATGCGGCTCGAAAAAGTCGGAGGAAGAGGAGCTACCGCTCGCTCGTAAACAGAGCGGGAGAGGGAAAAAAGCTCCCTCGAACGATGATTTAATAAGCTCGGCTAAGAAAAGGGCCCTCGCGCGCAGCCGTTATTAAAACGCAAAGCAGCTCCTCCGGAGATCGTGCGCGCGCGCGGGAAAACCCGGTTTCCTCTCGCGCTCTCATTACCCATGCATTTATGAGAGTAGCTCGCGCACGGCTACTCCAAAATAATACCTGGACAAGTAGACTTCGAGTCGAGTTTTTCCACCCCGAGGGCTGGGAGGCCGCTTCGCGTTCGCTTAAGTGGATTGCTCAAAATTAGAGAGCACTCGGCTCGTTCCGCAAGCAGTTTTTCCATTTTCTCGAGGGACCGGCGGGGCTAATTCATTTGTACCGTTTTCCTAAAAGCCAAAGGCACCTTTGGCCTAGAAGCACAAAACCGAGTCGCATTAGCATTCCACGCAAATAATAAGCAAAGAATACGTCACGTCCCTCCCATTCAGCGTGTAAAACGCAGCGCGCGACCACAACCGTTTCCCCCTATAAATAAGAAGCTTTGGAGGAAAGAGCGGTGCGCGCGATAACTTAATATCCAATATCCCGGTATTAGAGCGAAAAATAAAGAATCGAAAGATGCGGCCGGGTATCGGATGAGAGAGTGAGAGAAAGAAAGGCCCGCAGAACCCGAGAAGTGTGTGCTGTGTATATGAACGCACGAGAGAGTGGAAGACTTCTCTCCCTTTCTCTCTGCTCTGCGGAGCGCTGCGGAGTGTCGTATCGCATTTCAGGCCCTTGGAGGACCCTTTTACGCTCGCTCGTTCCTTCGTAGTCGCTGCTTTTATTTATTACTCGAAAGTAAGAAAGAAATTGCGATGTAATTGGAATTTAATGCATGTAAACATGAGTGGGCTTGCTTACTGAGAGAAAACAAGAATTCGTTATAAATTACTGAGTCATGCGTATCATGAATATTTCATTCATAGTTACTATAGAAATCTAAACAATAAAAATTAGCATTTTAAAGTAATGCTTTACATCTGCACAATAAAAACTAAAACAAGTTAATCTTTCGATCTTTATTCCGCTACATAAATAATTTATTCTACGTTCTTCAATGGCAATTTAAAATTGTGAAATTGGATTAAAAATGCAATATATATGAGCTAAGTAATATTGAGCATTAACACGCAAAATTAACCTCGTTCAGTAAAGTAGCGCAAAAGGGGCGTTATCGTGGTTCTGGACTTTTTCATGCTTCGCGAGCCGTTTCGCTGATACAACGTATATATTGTTTTTCTGACCGACCACGACGTTTCACGCCTTAATTCACTTCATACGATTCAAAACTTGTTTTACACGTCTTATATGCATGCACGTCAGAATACTTTTGGCCTTTTATAATGTATTAATAAAATGCTTATCAGAGTTCTTTAAAAATTGCAGAGCGATAAGCCTTCTCCTTGTACACGTTCCCCAACAGCGATAAAAGAGATCTTCTCCTCTTTCGTTGCAAAGATACTCGAAAAAAACTAAATGCTTGATTAATCCGTTACAGCGGCGGCGGCGGCAAGGGCGTGCGGCCAGTGTACCTACGCTGCTCCCGGGGCACCGTCTCCTGGCGCTACCCTCGAGGAGCTCTGCGCGTCGTCCTGTCGGGCGGCGAGAACTCGGCCCGGGGCTTCCGGGGCTGCGTGAAGGCTTCGGGGCCCGGGCGCGTCTACCTGGAGGGCAAGGGCAGCCTGCGACTGATCTACGCAGCGGGCGACGGCAAGCACGAGGCCCTGCACCGGTGCTTCCGCTCGCGCGGCCAGATCGCCGCGCTGTACGTCGAGGCCGACGAGGTGTCGAGCACCGGCAAGGCCAAGGTGCGCCTCCACTACGACCTCGAGCTCGAGGCTGAGCCCGAGGAGGAGGCCGAGTGCCGGCCCTGCAGCAAGGAGGAGCTCGCGAAAGCCTACTGCCAGAGCGATCTCGTCGCCAGGGGCACCGTCAGCGCCGTCGAGCGGCGGCCTGAGCTCGAGAGCGCCGAGATTCTCTTGAGGGTCACCAAGACCCTGCGGCGCGTCGACGAAAACGAGGTGAGCTCAAATAAACGAAACTCCGTTTTCTTCGCAATCTCGTGACGCGGACGGGTCAACTAATCATTCGCACCTTTTTCTGCCTTCCAGGAAAACGAAATAGACTCTAGCGAGCCTCGGCTGACGAAGGAGGTTCGAATCAGAGTACCAACCGTATGTGATGCCCGGCACGGCCAGGGAGAATTTGTGATAATGGCCAAGAAACGTCTAGGAGATCTCACGCTATCCTGCGCACCCAGACTCGAGGAATGGGCTGAAGCCGTTCGAGAAATGGAAAGCGCGCCCTGCGTCCTCAGGAGTTAGCAACAAACCGCTTACCACTTGTAGCAGTCGTTGATGACTACACAGATTTACTTATTGCCTAAGTGATGTTATTGCACGCGATAGAGTCATGTTTTATATATGTTTGCAACTAATATTGCGCGACTTGTAAAAATCGGATACTTTCTACGAGACGAGTTTAGAGCTTGCGCGATAAGGTACGATAAGAGTTTTCTGTTTCTTGCTCAGTAGATTCTTCTCGAGGTTGGAGACCAGTTTGGGAACCAGTTTTCAAGAAATTCGGGTCTTTTTATCTCGGTCGATAGAGCGTTTATGTTCTGTACAAAAGGCGTGTAAATAGCTGTACATACATACATGTGCCGCAGCCTGTATATATTGGATGTACTTCGAAAATAAGACATCGATCTCCGAACTGTGATATTATTGTATTATGAGAGATTTTTTAATGAAAAAAAAAACGGATTTATTATCGTTTATGAATGAAATATTATATACGATCCAATATCAATGTGTTTTCTAGATTTTAGTTTGTGGATCTCGCTGATCCATATTGGGATGTGATGAAAACGATTGTAAGGTTTACAGAATTTTTCTATAAAATGTATATTTAAATAATAAATCAACATTTCATAAAAAACCTATTGTATTGTATTCATTTGCAACGTTCAAAATTTCTAATATATAAAAAGCAAGTTGCATAAATCTATTAATAATTATACTAGATAATCATTTCAAGAATTTTATTAAATCTTTCATGAAATGATTATTTTTCTACTTACTAATTTCTTAAATTCAAAACGTAAAGAGATCATTGTTTGCCACACTTCTTTGGAGTGGAAACAAGGGTTAATATTACGAATAGTTAATATTTACAATAAATTTTTCAATGTCATGTATTGATAAAATAGAATTTATTTTTATGAACTTATATCGAAATAACATTATCTTTAAATAATATTTAGAAATTTTATAGAAACCAAAACTGCTCACATTTAATTGCAGTTTTGGTAAATTATCGCAATTTATTAAATTTCTTGGCTTGAAATTAATAAAACTATATCGTAAAACAATTGTCGATTGATCAAAACATATTCATTAACAAGAATAAAAAATAAATTTTACATTAATATCGTCAACACAAACCCTTTTAATTCCAATAAGTTTTTAGGTTGTGGATTTTTTTTTAAATATGCATATACTAAGTAGAGTTTAAATATTTCAACAAATATATATAATAATTTATTATTTTCATAACAGATACATGGAAAATATTTACGATGAGGTGAAATATGGTTGATACATATCAGTAAAAAACAACTAGTCTTAATTCCTATACTTTGGCGTAAATTTATGTTAGTGTTGCAACGAATCTTGCCACTCTTGCAATTTAGTTCTACTTCAACATGGACGATGACATTATTTTTGTTTCATTGTAACTTTATCGACACATTTTCGCTTATTTTTCATTAAAAAAACAGTGTAATAAAAAACAAAGTAAATAAATATTATTTAAGGCAAAAAATAAATTCACAACCACAATATCGTTGCCTACAGTATTATAATGGCACGAAAAATATCGATGCACTAAAGAAACATACATGATTCATTTAACTTGAAAGTAAAGTGGTCATTTTACTAGAAAGAAAGTGATAAAAAATATTGTTGCATCGATACATATCGCTTGTTAGTAAAATCAAAATAAGTTTTGAAACTTTAGTCTAGCGTAAAGAATTTTCTGTATTTTTGTATTTAAGGGTTTATGAAAGTTAACTTATATTTATTAGAAAAACGTTTTCAAACAAAAAATATTAATGTTGATAATATTGAAAAATTATAATTCTAGCTTTGTAACAATGCTAACTTTTTAACAGTTCTGAATAAGAGTTCTAATTTTTATTAACGTTCACATCCCCCTAATTTCGGCACTCGAAAATTGGTCCAAGTTCGCAACGTAGATTGCGATCAGATGTATTTATAGAAGTTAAAAAATTAACTTAACAATCTTTCATGAACATTTCCACAGCCTACTGCAAGGAACAGTATATTAAATAATGAATAAAATAAAAATTGCAATAAGAATTATGATAAAATTAATAGTGCCAAAAGATGTAGTGCCACGTGAGGATTAAAACAAAATTATATATATACAAATCATCATAAAAACCTAGCACAAAATACAAGAGTAATAAATAGAATGTCAGTTTTTGAAAATATATCATTGTTCAATGATTGTCAGTATTGTCAAAGGTAAATGGCGCGGAAAATATAGAAAATATCACGACAATAATTATTATTTAAAAAGCGGTTTGCTCGAATATTGCAATTACCGTTTGCAATTATTTCAAAATCACGTAAAAGCGGAAGCTTTAAATACCAGTCAACGAGTGATTTATTTCATCTTTATGAACTGTATGGATAATTTGGACACAGTGGTATCAGAAGATCATCCATGTTTGGAAGGACGACTATTTTCTCAAATTCTTTGAGCAATTTAGTTTCAATCCATTTTGTTACATACACAATGTTCACTGCTCTTTCACCGACTGCAGGTTTTGCTGTTAAAGTTATCTTAGGGACAGGTTTGAAACCGTACCACAACCTATCTGAGGGCGGGGGTGGAATATTTACAGACAAACATCCTTCTATACTTGATACACTAACCATTAATCTAATTTCAGTATTAGAAAGTCCTTCCATTGCTCTCTTAATATAAGACAATTCTGTGGCCTAAAAAATAAAAAATTTGCTTGAATGTCCATAACATAACTTTAAAATTTTTACTAAAATAAAATTAAGATCAAATTAAATTTTTTATTTGAATTAGATATCATTTTATTGTAAGATAATGTTAATTGAAAATTTTCAATAAATTTAAAATGTACTTACATGTTGAAAATATTTATTCGCTGTTAATTTATCGACCATGCTAAGAAACTTCTTTCCAGAAGATTGACTAGGCCTGAAAATTATTTTCATTTAATAGTCAGGGTTAATCAAAAGAATTAAATCGTACTTTGAAAAATTAACTTACGTATTTTCCCGTGTAGTATTTGTTGACAAAGGAGCGCTGTCCTCATCTTCTGTTGAAGTTTCAGGACTATCTTCTATATCACTATCAAACATAGCGTGCCGAGCTAGGGGCTTCTTAGCATTTGAACTTTCATTTGCATTTAAAGAGGTCGAACCCGTTCTTTTTAATTTCATCAAATTCAGTTTTGTTTCTATAGTCATAGTTAGGCTGCCTTCGTAACTAATATCCAAATCAAACCAAAGTCCACGTTCATCGACAACTGGTTTCGTAGCGCTGTGAATGACCGGAGCTCCTTGACCTATAACTAATTCTGATACAAGTAAACTTTCCATAAAATACGGAAGTTTTATATTTGAAAGTTTTCGTTGTATTTTGTCTTGGATTAAATTTATGGTTTCTGGATATTTATGCATGTCGAAGAGAATTCGACCTAATAGTACATTTATCCAAAGTCCGTCGTGACTAAACCCTGATGAATTACTTGAGTCTAATGTAGATGATGATAGAGTCTACACAAAGTACGTTATTTTAGGAACTGAGTTTTATAATACTCATTTTCATTTAGTAAAACGAACAATTAGGATTTTAAATATTTACCTCTGTATATCGAGCCATGTAAGCTTGATACGATAAAACAGACGGCATCTCAGACATTGCAATGGACGGTGTCGGTGGTTTTTCGCTTCCTGGAAGTGTTACGTCTTTTGCTGAAGAAATTGAACCTCTTTTACTGCCAAAATTCGATGCAGAAGCCAAGCGACGAAACCTGAAAGTTTACCATGTATTGAAACGTTATTTATAAAAGAAATTTAATTGAATGAGCTGTGTAATAATTACCAGTCTTCTTTTTGACGATCAGTTCTAGCAAAAATGTACAATTTTACTTTTGTTTTCTCATCTTCATCTTCGTCTTGACAGTCTTCGAATTCATCCTTAGCATCTCTGCATTGAGACAAATCCTCATCAGTCTCTTCTTCTTCCATAATAACTTTATCGTTTTCTGCATTGTGCTGTGGTGTTTCATCATCAGAGGAATTTTCTACCACAACACATTCATTTACAGTTTCTTTTTCAAAAGTAACACAGATCGGATACTTTTTACTCCATCGCCTGAAAATTTCAAAAACAAACAGAATAATAAGAAAAAATATGTAAATGAAAGTATAATACTTTTATCCATAATTTTTAAAGATTTTAAATTTTTTTATAATTTCTTTTTTTTTTCAAAAATTTGTTGAGTTAAAAATAACTTTTATTTATAATTTATCCAAATCAAGTTATTGTCAATAAATAAATATTAGAACAAAATAAAGAGATTAGAGTGCAGTGAATCTTTACCCTACTAAAACAAGTCTTATTTCGTGTAAATGATAACATAATGAGCTAACTTAAAAAACAGAGTCGTTAGCTTGAAAAAGAGGGCCAAAACTACCTAAAAATTAAAATTCTTGTAAATATTTTGACACATCATTTCTGATTTCTTCCGACTATTCATTTTAGCAAAAATACAAAAACAGCGTAGTATAAATTTCAGCACGAATACAATTTGCCGTACTAATTATTATAAACAGCATACGACAACATCAGGATTAAATTAATTCAGCTGCTTTACCAAGAATTTCACTCCGGCCAACCTTTTTTAAAAAAAGCAAAGATTCTAGTGATTCCAAGAAGTGAGCACCCACCCTCGCATGAGTGAAAGGCGACGCTACATCTATTACTGGTGTCTGATAACAAATGCGCATTCCGTAATTGATAATTAAAATCTTGAGTATTGAATATATATAGCAATTCCAAATCAAAGCAATATATGAATTCGTTTAATATTTAATCAGTTAGGGAGAAGATTAAATTTTCTCAGAACGGGAATATAATCACATTGATTTAAAGTGTCACAGGCCTTGGAAAGATCAAGTAACACTGCCTCAATCTACACGTCCTCAGGAAACGTTTCAGCAAGATCAAATTACTGAAAATCATTAATTTAGTTACCGTAGGCCTTCCCTTATCAAATCGATGCTGCTGAGAAACTACTCGAATAAGTGGTAAAAAATATATGGTGATTATATCGCGTAAAAATTATTTATTCATTTGTCTTAGAAAACTTTTTTTTATAATTCTCTTGTTTTCAACTTTCAACAAATTAAAATCATCGACTTTTTAATCCATTAGTAGTGAAAAAAATATATTTATAATAACTTTGAATGATATTTGTATTAATATAAAAAATAATTCTAATGTAGTTTCTATGTTAAATTGTTAGTATGTAAAATAATATTTTTTTTACTAGCAGGCTGAAAGTACTACTTTTCCGCCCGACGCCGCGGATCGAGAACGTTGTATTTTCGACCTTGTTAGGTAAAAAAATAGTATAAGTTCCTCGGAAGGTAAAAATGACAAGACCATAGCTCGTGTTTGACGAGCTATAAATTTGCCAATTTTTTACCTCCCTAGGTGCATAATATACTTTAAATTTCAACTTTAAATGTATACCTCCTTCTTATAAGTCCATGTGGAAGAAGCTCAACTTTTGCACCAGCTAAGCAGTATATTCTTTTCTTAGTGAACTTAGGTTTATGCTTTGCTTCATTCCAAACAGCTCTTTTAGGAATTCTATTCCTAGTTTCCATAACTTGAAGATTTTCTCCTTCTAATTTAAAAAACACTGGTTTTGTGCGAGCTACGTGATAATTATTTGGTTCATAGTTGTATGGCAGTTCATTTAGCCATCCTTCAAATTTTTCTACAACTGCATGTTCTTTTACTGCAGGAATTTCTAGAACAGGAACTATAAACTTTCTAGGCATAACTAATAATTTAGTAACATCTTCAGAAATCTTTACAAACAGCAATGAAAAAAAAATGCCAGCCACTATACCCATTAAATATTTGGGCAGTGGAATGAAATAACAACAAGAAAGTGCAACTATTAATATCAAAAATTGATAATATATTTGATTCTTTAATTGCAAATCTAAACGATCTGATTCTGACATAATTTTATTTGAAGGTTTAAATATTTCTTGTAAAAAATGTTTAATTTTGTTTTGAACCCTATTTAGGAAATTTGTAGACTCGCTTGTAGCAAATGAATCAACTTCTTCAAGTTGACTTTCATAAGTTACTTCAGCTGCCTCAACACCATTTTCAATATCATCTTCAGATAATTTTGCTTTCAAACCAGTTTTTACATACGTAAAACTAAATCCTGATGAATGAGTTCTCTTCCTTAGTTTTGGAGAGAAGGAATCCTTTTCCTGCTTGTCTGAACCATTTTCATCAGTAGGCGTCACATCCCCTAAATCTTCATAATCGCTAACGCTAGATGTATCTCTACTCCTATCATGTTTTGATTTTTTTCTATCATTCTTTATTTCTGATATTTTATCTTCAAATGTTTTTGTAATTTTGCCTTTAATATCTGATAACACTTTCCAGGGATGGTGATCTGATGGTGGTGTTCCTTCAGATAAATTGTCATCCATACTGGTGGAGCGCCTTTCCAAATTTCCTTGGCAGCTATCTCCATCATCCGATATACTAATTTGACGTCTTCTTGGACTTGGTTTAGGAGAAGCCTTTTCAGATTCTGGGGTTTGTTTTTCTTCATCTGAACTTGGATACAGTTCTTCTAGTTCATCATCACTGGCATGGTAACGAATCACAGGAACAGACATTGCAATAGGTTTACCTATTTATAACAGTAACAATTCAATTTGAATTATTCAATAATATATTTTTTTAAGCTTTACAGATCTTTGAAAGTCTTAATTAACTTTTTTTTGCTATATTTGTTTAAATATTCATATTATTTCTTTACACAGAAAAATATAAAGAAGGAGAACATGAAAAGAAAAATAGTCAAAATAGCAAACAAAAGTAAAGAAAAAGAGCTGTAAAGAATCAGAAAAATCAGGAAAAAAGCACAAAAATGATAAAAAAATAAAATAGAGATAAAAAAGAAAAGATGAAAAAATCAGATCTGTAAGTAATAGAAAAAAATTAAAGAAAGTATAATTACTAGTATAATACAGATTTTACAAAAAGTTTTTTTTTAAAATTCTTAAAAAATAACCAAAGACCATGATGTCTAAATTAGCAAAGATGCATCAGCATTGCAAAATAAAGAAACTATTTTATCGATATTTGAATATTTATTTTATTCAAACTACTAAATTTATTACAACAAAAATTTAAATAATCAGTATGCAACTGTGGTTAACGAGTAAAATGCAACTGTCATGAGAAAAATGTAATCGATGACTCATGTACTTTTAAATTTTTCCTCTTTTTAACCTTGACTCATTTGTTTTTAAAAATTAAGACTAGATTTATTACATAATAATCTAAGCAATTTAATTAATTCATTTCGAAGAACACCATAACCCGAGAAAAAATTCATCTGTTTATTTACTTTGCGCATTGGCGCCAGCTGACTCACCTTTAATCATGCCTAAGGTAACTTTAGCAGGACTGTGTTTGGAGCTCATTTTGTCAGTGGAAGCGTCTACAATTTTTTCTTTAAAGAGAGCCAAACTATGACAACACTGTTGGAACGATGATCACATTTCCTGTGCTTTAGCTACATTTTACCACGCACTCTCGGCACCTTTCCAAATTGCACTCGCACGTTTTAATGGACATACTTCTCTCAATTTATTATCACTCAGACTTTGCAACTGATAAGGATTCGTTCGAGAAGGCTTGCAAACAAATACAGGAATATTTGCCAGAAGAGCGCGCGCGTTTACATTGCTGGTTCGCAGGCAGCTCGCAGTCGCAGCTGCTTGAGTACACGCGCACTTGCAACAAAGAGTTCTCAATTGAAAGTTGTATGTAATATTGTAGGTTATATTCTGAGCATCCGCCATCTTTGATAAATTTACCGTGATTTTGAATGTTTATAGAAACCTCTATCCAAAAAACAAAACATTGACCAATAAATCTTTTAGGGTACAATTTTTTTTAAGTTAAATATATATTTACAATTTAATTAATCAAAATAACAAATTTTTGTATACTTATAAATAATGATAATAAATTTAAATAAATAATTTAATTTTAACAAATAAAATAATTATTCATTTATAGATTTAATTATATTAACAATGACTATAAGCAACAAACAAGAAACTAGTAAAGGGATTTTAATAAATGTAATATGTTTCAAATTCTAGTTTAAAGTAAAAATAACAATACGAAGACAGTACAAATTTTTCCTTATTTACAATAGAGTTAAAGCTATTGTATTTTTTATTGAACTAAGGTGTTTTCGAGCAAGTTAGTATGTACGTAACAGTTAAAAATAGCGGTGTGAAGTAGCATAAAAAGGTTAATCAGAAAACAGCATGCTAAAAGTCTATTCCATATATCATACTACATATGTGAATTTTTACGATCGTATTTTGTGCTTTCACTTTTTGTATTCAATAACAATATAATTAATTATAATGGCGAGGTGTTTTAAGTGTTGCAGATGGCGCCATCGCAAGTGCTCGTGCTCTTATGTCTCGTGTAGTGTGCCGTCGTATGTCAGATAAAACGGGAGACGTTTTCTTCTTGTCGATCAACAGTGATAGCAGAAAATAAGAATATGTAAATAAAACGAAAGAGTGTGCGACTTCATTATTCTCGTGTTCCACGAGAAGGAATTCGTTGATTTTCACCGCTGATCGCGCATTCATGTCATCTAAGAAATTCTAAGCGAGCTTTCGCATTCCTTGGCGCGATTTGTCGTCGTTTTTTAATAGAAGTTCAAGGTAAGTTTTCCGAACGGATGTTTTTCGACTTCTCGGCCGAAACGTGAACGTGCTCTTACGAGTTTTCACACTTTGCTGTACTTTCCATTAGCTGCAAAAATGACGGACAAAGCTACCAATAATCAGGTCCAGCCTATTGTCAAGATAGGGCATTACACATTGGGTCCAACTTTGGGTGTTGGTACATTTGGAAAAGTGAAAAGTAAGTATATTTTCTGCTAGATGAACTATTTTCTATTTTTAGAATGATCTAGTAACAGTGATAATTAATTTCAGTTGGAGAGCACGTCTTGACTAAGCACAAGGTAGCTGTGAAAATCTTGAATCGGCAAAAAATTAAGAGTCTTGATGTTGTTGGAAAGATCCGAAGAGAAATTCAAAACCTAAAATTATTTCGGCACCCTCATATTATCAAATTGTATGACGTTTTAGTTCATTTAATTTTATTTATAATCAAGTTTTCAATTTACTAGGTTTGAATAATTTATAATTCTAGGTATCAAGTTATCAGTACGCCTACAGATATTTTTATGATTATGGAATACGTTTCTGGTGGAGAACTTTTTGATTATATTGTTAAACATGGAAAATTAAAAGAATATGAGGCTCGGAGATTCTTTCAACAAATTATTTCTGGAGTAGATTATTGTCACAGGCATATGATTGTTCATCGTGACTTAAAGCCAGAAAATTTATTATTAGATCACAATCTTCATGTGAAAATTGCAGATTTTGGTATACCATTAATAATTTGTATTTATTATTATTATTGAAATTTTACGTACAACAAAAATTATTTTCAGGATTATCAAACATGATGATGGACGGAGAATTTTTACGTACTTCTTGTGGTTCACCAAATTATGCTGCTCCTGAAGTCATTTCTGGAAAATTGTATGCAGGTCCAGAAGTTGATATTTGGTCCTGCGGAGTAATTTTATATGCACTACTTTGTGGAACACTGCCTTTTGACGATGAACATGTCCCAACATTATTTCGCAAAATTAAATGTAAGTTACTTAGTTTATTAGAAATTTTAAATATTTTGAATCTTACATAATATGCTTTGTAATGTCTTTAAAGCTGGTATATTTCCAATCCCTGAATATCTTAATAAAAGTGTGGTAAATCTTCTGTGTCATATGTTACAAGTTGATCCAATGAAAAGAGCAACCATAGAAGATATTAAGTAAAACAACTTAATAAAATTAATTTTTGATTAAATACTTTATTTACTCTCATTAATTTATGCCTACTTACAGAAAACATGAATGGTTCCAAAAAGATCTTCCAACATACTTGTTCCCATCGCCGGTGGATCAAGATACATCACTAATTGATATGGATGCTATTAATGAAGTTTGCGAGAAGTTTAATGTAAAAGAGGCTGAAGTTCATGCAGCTTTACTTAATGGTGATCCTCATGATCAACTAGCTATTGCTTACCATTTAATTATAGATAACAAACGAATAGCTGATGAAGCTGCTAAAGCAGAAATAAAAGATTTTTATGTAGCATCAAGTCCACCACCAGTGGCCTTTAGTCCTAGTGAAGCAAGTGGGAGTCCATTGAAGCCACATCCCGAGAGAATAGCTCGTAAGTGTATGTTGTCGTTTTGGTTGTTTATTTCCTCTTTTTATTTAACATTCAAGTCCTCAACAATTTTATTGTTTCTAACCATTTTAATATTGCTGAGCCTGCATGGGCATGTACTATGTATTAGTTAAGGTTTGATTTTGTTGTTGGATAGAAATCTTTTTATATATTGAATGTTAGATAAATACTAAAAATATAAAGTAAACTTATATAATTGAAAGAAAATATGTTTTAGCCCTTCGGGAGCGTCAAGGTTCTTTGGGAAGTACTCCTACACAAAGTTCAGGTAACCGAGGTACTCCTGTCAAAAGGGCAAAGTGGCATTTAGGAATTAGGTCTCAGTCCAAGCCCAATGACATAATGAATGAAGTTTACCGTGCCATGAAAGCTCTTAATTTTGAGTGGAAAATAATCAATCCCTATAGTGTCAGAGTACGACACAAAAATAAAGTTACTAATAGATATAGCAAAATGTCTTTACAGCTTTATCAAGTAGATTATAAAAGTTACTTATTAGATTTTAAATCTTTATCAAGTGAAGAATCTGAAGACATTAAAGGTTAGGATTTAATAATCAATAATTTCATTATTAATGATGAATATGGAAGAAAAATACACATATAATTATGCAATTTTGTTTTAGATATTACTCTACCTCCACCGCAAGCAACAGGACATCATACTATGGAATTTTTTGAAATGTGCGCTGCACTAATCACGCAATTAGCCCGATAGGGAATACCGCTAATAATAGGTGGTACCTGGTTTTTGTCAAATTGACAAAAAAAAGTAACGAAAGCGATGACGTTGCAAGCTGATTATCTTGTTTTTTGTAAATATTTCAAATGTTACTGATAGCCTTATGATTCTTAATACAACGCTGTACATTGTACATGATTGTAGCTATATTGCAACGGAAGTCCGCAGTATCGCTTGATTTTCAAAGATAAAATATAAGGTGACTTCTGAGAGTATAATTTATAAGTGAATTGTAGTGAATAATTCATATGTGGCTTTGGAATGTATTATGGATACCTGAATGTGTAAGTCAAGTATTATTTTAAATAAAAAAAAGTGTTGAATGAAGTACTTTTTTGATAGTGAATAATAAATATTTTTCTCGTTTTTACAATACCTATTTATTATTCTTCGCAGTGAACAATCGTTCCATTACATTTCTTTATTATAAATTACAACACAATTACTTAGCTACCTGACAGGTATTTTGTTCTTTATAATTGCTCATCAATGACAACAATTCGCTATAAAAAAGGAGATTGAATATGCGCGTATGCTTAGAAAAATATACATTATTGTATTAGTACCACTCTCATGTACTTCCGTTTTCATTATCTTGCCTTTTATGTATGTAACGCATAATATATAAAAAAAAATTTTTTTTTAAATTAATATAACGAGTGCGCAAAATAATAATTCCTATCCTACAGTACAATCCTAATCGTCAATTACTGATGTGATAAAAGGCAATAATAATATTAGTTATTAATAGATTATGGTTTAATAATTTATTATGCATCATTAACTGCATATTTCATTCGACTTTTGCTTTTTGAGATTTATATTTTGACAATGTTAAATATTTAAGTTTACATAATGGCACAGTCTCTTCCACATTTCTTTTTTATACAGTAGTGCTTAATTGCAAAGCTGCCGAAATAAATTTTGCGAATGGTTTAATTTGATTAAATTAGCAGTGAAGCAAATAATTTAGTATTTAATATGAGATACAATTTTATATTTAATTTACTTTGCTTTTTTTGTAATACTGCGCATTACCTCGTCTACGTGAAAACAAAATTTCAATTTTGTGAAAACTACAGGCATAAGGAAAAATCATTCACAAAATATTTTTAAACATTTAATTTAAACAACAGATTCGTTTCTGCACAATTGATACTCCTTTTACAGTTCCTCAAAAAATAAATGCATCTTTTAAGTCAAAAGCTGTGCTTTCATCAGCTCGAATAAAAAGTTTTTATCACAATTTTCTAGCATACAGACAAGTTCAACGTTTAGAACGTTACGTTAAAATCAGCTGAAATTAATTTTTATAATCTATAATACATAATTTCCAAGTCAATTTGTCCTTAGCCGGCAGCATCTGTATTTACCAATACAATATTGTGTGTGTTAAAAAAAATCTGAGATTTTTATGCTATGTACTATGTACATTGAAGCCTTAAAAGAATTTCAGAATTCTTTTTAGCAATCGCTGACTAGAGATCGATGCCACAGTGCAATGTTTGGTAAACTTTGAAATTGGTAGCATCAACCAGGAAGACCTTGTTATCTTTATTTAAGTGTTAAACAAAACTGTCAAATACTGTTAACACGTATAATATAAATTATTATCAGTTTTGTAACTTTTAATTGTTCAACAGTTGGATTTAAATAATTATAAAATTATATTTTATTTTATATTGCATTTATTTATTAAAAAAATGTTTAAAACTTAAAAACTATCTTCAAAAATTACTTAAAAAATATAAAAAAAAAAGAAAGTTATTACTGAAGATTTTTTTGAGATTCAAAATTAACTCAAATAACTCAAATTCGAGATTTAAATTTTTTTTACAATACATGTATTAATAAAATATGTCCAAGATTTGTAAACTATTTTAAATTATTTTAGAATTTTATTTTTATTGCCAATGGCACCGTGTTAACATTATCAGATTGTTGTTTATTTTTTAAACTTTGATGCAAATGTAAACATTTATATCAATTTGTAAGAAATGGTTTGATGCTTCTTTCAGTTCGAAGCTGATGATATTGCACTTTGTCAAATCACCTTACAATGATATGATGCAATTGCATCACTCAATTGAACCTTGCCATATTGGTACATGCAGTAGCCGCCGATATTTCACTTCACTTTTATTTTAAAAAGTCTGTTAAATTTCTTGACCATCTTCATTTGTTTCATTATCAACAAATTCCACATGCGTAAAAGGGAAATGTCCAACTTTACCATGCAATTCACCTTCCCATTGACCATTAATGTTCGTTTTTGTTACTTTAATTACATCTCCCACTTCTAATTTTAATGCTGTCTTATCATAAGCATTTGGTACACGTGCTTGTTTTACTTTCGCAAAAGCTGGAAGTGTTCTTTGAATATTGGAACGACGAGTAGCTGTAGCTGGAGCAGTTTCTGTATGGGATGATTGAGTTCCAGATCCTGAACTTCCACCACTTTCTGGTCTAGCTGGTGTAGACTCAATCGATGGATTTTCTTCCTCATATTTTTGTACATAAGGAACAGGCACAGACCCTGTTTGTCCCAGACTGTTTCTAGCAGTCCACCACTGCTCTTCATCTTTAGAAATTATAGTCAGTATTTCTCCTAAATAAATTAAAATAAATAATAATAAATTTAAATTGATTTAAACAATCTATGTTATATATTAAAGCTTTTAAAAATTTGAATTGACATTTTCATTTTATTTTTGAATCTTTATTTAAGAGGCTTTAAATAATATTTATGTGTGCATAATATTTTATGAATAGATTTTGACTTATTGCAGTTTTAAACTGTGGTTATTTTTTGATTTTTTTTATTAAAGCCAATTAACATTGACCTTCACTTTTTTCACAATTTCAAAAAAAGTATAATAACTTGAACTACAAATATCTAAGTAATAAAATTAAGTTATTAAAATAGTTGTATATAAAAATTGAAATTACCTCTTCTAAATGGTAAGTCATCAGGATCATTGCCATCAAAGTCATACCTTGCAATTACCCTTTGAATTTTTCTTGGTGCTGGTCTTATTAGAGGTGTTGTATCTAGATAATGCAGTTTATAAAATGCTAATAAATTAGGGATATCTGGAAAAATCTGATCTCCAATTCTGTATCGAATCTGATCTCCTTGTTGAATTTTATTAATAATATAATGGCTGACTTTGCTGTCCTCTCTTACACATAAAACAAAGTCACCGTGTATAGAGTTGCTGTCTCTTACTAAAAATACTCCTCCTTCTTTTTCACTCATTAGTAAATCAGAGGAATCCTGTCTGGACATTGCTCCAAAATACCAGCTGAAAAAAATATTCATCATTTATTTTGCAAAAACATTCTTCAAGTTACTAATCTATACATAAGTATGCAGGCAAAGTACGAGTAGTACAATCAGAATTATCTTATCAAGCATAGTGGAATCCACTTTACATTCTTAATTACATGACAAATTTTCAAATAGATATATAAAGGGAATGTGTAAGCTGAATAAGTACGTAACATTTGCCTTGTTCGTGCCAAAAGATTCAAACGAACAAACATCAAGCAAAGAAATCATTGTAGCACCAGGCGACACCGTTATTCATTTTTCAAAGAGAAATTCTGTAGCTGGAAGACATGAACATTCAAAAAAGGCAAAGCCCGGTAGGCGACTATTATGTAGGAGAGTTTGCACCAGAGAGAAAACTCACCTGGCTTTGTCGTACTGGTCGAAGGTCCCGGCCATCGTTTCCTGTCTGAGCCAACGGTCCTCCGCTCGAGACAAAAACTACTACTCCTCCGCCGTCCCTCCCGGGACAACCGCTCAGCTACGATCGCTTGCTCGCTAACCCCCTGCTTGGGCTCTTCCTCTTGGAAAAAAAAACAGCGCGAAGCTGCAGCGTCTTTGTGCTGCTCCTTCACAGACGCCCGACGATGGCTCGTAAACAGAGGAAAGGAGAACTTTCGTGAGGCGGCTGCATGGCTCTCTTCTCGTTGAACAAGTGGCGGCGGTACGCGCGCGCTGCTCTGCTTTTTTCTCTGTCTCTCTCGCTCGCTCGAACTCTCTGCTACTGTTTCTGGAGCGCGCCGATTTCCGTCGACGCTTTTGGAACGAGTCCCCCGAGCTAGTCGAAAGCAGGAAAAATGTACGGGAGTTTGAAGTGCTCGATGTACTGCTTTCGGCGCTATTTCTTTCTCTGTCTCTCTTGCTCGTCCCGCTTCTGAATGGCCACTTTAGTTATGTTCCAGAACACCTCCAGTATATCACTGCGTTCCGTATTTTACCATTTTACCAGTCTACTTTACTGACGGCGCACAGTAGTTCCAGAGTTTTTCCACAGATGTCCAGTATTTAATATAATTCTAATTAATTATTAAAATTCGAAATAATTTACAATTTTTTCTATGGAGAATATATTATAATTTTTAAATGTTTAATATATATTGCCCATAAAATTACAAAGATAAAGTACAAAATATTATATAGGTATGTGTGAAAAATAAGATAACTTTTATTAGGAGGAGACAAATATTTTATAGAATATGAAAATTTTCAATTTATTGTTTAAAAAATTAAGCAGCTGAATAAAAAAATTTTGTTCAATAATTAATAAATGTGTACATAAACGATTAAAGGGATAATTAATAATTGAGATTCTTCAGTATACTCTCGATCAGCTCCTTTATACTACCACACTAGATGTAAAAACTTTTTATGTAGTAACATTAAAATAAATGAAAAGAGGATGCAGAGAAAAATTAAAAAACTTGATTTATTTCTAATAAATTTTCATAATAATAGTACAAAAAGTACAATGGCACTAATATTTTATTATGTAACCAAATAAAAGTTTTGGTTGGCTGATTTTTATAGTTGTACAATAAAAGTTATATAAATTCATCAGGCTTTGGTGTCTTCTGCAAGCCAAATATCTGACGTGCAATCACCTCCAGGATATCTAAAAGAAAATGTCATTTATTAAAAAATTATAAAATTTTCAAAGATAAATTATATACCTCATTTCGTGAGCTAAGAAGACATCACTTTTGTCGCTTCCAAAATCGATCAAGAAATTCTCGTCCAATTTCATTCCTCCATTTTCAGCGTCTACGTCAAGTTTCAATAAGACTGAACCATGTCTGGAATGTAAAAAGCAAATTTAAAGTGATTCTTAATTACAGACATATTTTCATCCCAGAATGCAATATTTCGTTAATTAATTCCTCGGAAAAATGCGGAAATTCTCACTTGACATGTTCAGCGTAAAACTGTCGGTCCCACGGCGAGAAAAGCGAAGTGGACACGTACAGCCGCTTGCCGTCGAGACTGAGCTGCAGCATCTGCGGCGAGCCGTCCAGTTTGCGGCCCTTGACGAAGACGGGATCCGGCTGCTTTTCCAGTTCCGGGTCCTGCGTGACGCGCACCTCTGAATCGGAGAGGATCGAGCCTCCCAGGAAGACCTGTCCCGTAAGCTTCGGGTTCGCGCGGTCAGTTATGTCGTACTGACGCACGTCGCCGTGCAGCCAGTTCGAGAAGTAGAGGTACTTGTCGTCTAAGCTCACGAGGATGTCGGTTATCATGCCTGCAAGTTTAACAGTAATTCGTTGAGGATCTGCTGTAAAAAATGTACGGTACACTGCGATTAATGCTAAACTCTGCCGAGCTGCAGGGCTTAGCCTTAAATATAGAAAAGAAACTCGTCATCACCAGACATATGGGGGAAGACCCAATTTTCGACCTTCTTGGCCGGAACCTTGATGACAGGATCGGCGGCCCAGGTGCCGTCGTCATTTTTGTAGAATCGGTAGACCACCGAGTGAACGGCGCAACCCACGTAGCCCTCGGGACTCTTGGGGTCGTGTAGGAAACGTACTTCTAAAGGTGTCACTCCCTCCTCGCCCAGGTTGATCACCTGCTTCAACGTCCTGTCTTTCCACGAGTAAAAATTCAAACTTCTGCCGTATACCTCTGTCGCCAAGCAATGTACCAGTATTAGTAGAGCGGATTATTTAATTCTTACAGTTTTTAGTGCAATTTGCTCTCTCGGTGATTGTTAATAGATGATAAGGATAATATTAACTTTATAATAAAAACATGACGAGACTCAAGTTTTTCTGACTTGCGATTAAATTTATTATATAATATTTGATAATTAGATTGCTGTTATTATTTTAACTGAATTAATTATGTGATTTTTTTATTTTTATTTATTGACTTTAAAGGCATTTGAAAACTCATATAAATATAATTAATATTATAAATCATGAATGCTATTGGCTTTTCTTATAAACTTTTACAGATAATTAATTTCATGACAGTATAATATTATTTAACTATTTGGCCAGATACTTCAGCAGGGATTGAACTTGAGCCTCTCGAATATTACTATAATCTGCTTACTTTTGATATAAAATTGTTTATTTTTTATATACAATCAATTAATTTTTTAACCAAGCTGCGATTTTTTTTAATATAGTACAAGTGCTTGAATTATTTTTTTAACATTAAGTAATTAATAACCTATGAATGGTGTAATGCTCAATTTGGCCAAATGCCCTAAAAAATGCAGAAATTGTGCCTATCCTGAAGGCAGTAAGTAAACACAATTTAAATAATTATAGGCCAATATCATTAATTTCAAACATTGCGAAAATTTTAGAACAAATTTTACAAACATAATATCCTGGCAAAGAATCAATTTGGTTTCATTAGAGAGAAAGACACCAAGGATGCGATAAATAAAATGGTTTTTGTAAACGGACATCGTTTACAAAAACCTGGAGAAAAGTAAGCCAATTATAGCTACATTCCTAGACTTGGCTAAAGCTTTCGACACAGTAGATCATACGTTACTGTTAGAAAAATTATATCGCTATGGAATAAGAGGAAAAGTACATGATTAATTTAGAAGTTACCTTATGGGCAGAAAGCAAAAAGTAAAAGTGAATATAGGGAAATAACTACTGGAGTTCTCCGAGGAACTATTTTAGGCCCTTTATTATTCATATTATACATCAATGATTTATATACTATCCTACGCAGATGATACCGTTATTCTTTCAGTTATAGACACGTGGAAGTCTAATAAAAAGTGAATGAATGAATATTTAAAGAAGGTAACAAACTTGTTGGCATACAACAAATTGACGTTAAATGTTAATAAAACAGTCTGTATGACTTTCGGAAATTATAGAGATAATGTATCGGATAATATTGATAGAAGGATTGAAAATAATGAAATTAGAAGAATAGGGTATCATAAATATTTAGGTTTAACTTTTGACTTTAACATGAAATGGGACAAGCTGATAGAAATCATTACAATTAAATTTAGATATTTAATACGGGTTTTCTCTAAATTTGCAAGTTTAATGCAATATGATGTATTGTTAATGATGTATTATGACCTTTTCCACGGCAGTGCTACTTACGGCAGTTTAGCCTGGGGTGGCACATACAAATCAGCATTAATTTATTAGAAAGGTTACAAGTTAGAATACTAAAAATTATTATCAAGAACAAATTTGTGGAAAAGAATTATCCAAAGAATATAAAACAATCTTTTTCTTATGAAGCTATAACTTATCACTACAATATTTTAAAAAATATGTACTGTCAAAAAAACACAAATACTAGGAATAGGAGTATTCACTTGCCAAAAATAACTAAAACGGTTAGCAAAAAGAGTAGTTATATAGAAGCTATTAAAATTTTCAATGATCTGCCAAATGAATTAAAAGACTTAAAATTTAGTAAAAAGACAATAAATAATAAACTAAAAACATGGATCAAATCTAAATTTTAATTGTCATTTTAGTTAAATTACATTTATAAATTATATATAATGTTTTCACGTTGAACCTTTTCATAGTATACAAATTGTTATAAATAAAATGTTTAATTATTAGTTTGTAAGTAGTTTGTAAGTTTCTTTGTGTGTACCAGACCTATGTACAGGTAAATATAATTTACCTCTATAGGATTTTTACACTGTAACCTATTTTAATAATAGGATTAATACTGATTTAAACTGGTTTCAATAAATAAATAAATAAAAATTTAAATTTTACGAACCCTCGTATGTTGCTGAAAAAATAATTAATCTCTTTTAGTATTTAGAATACATATAATTTTGAAGACATCAATCTTATTTATTTAATAATTAGATAAAAATAGTAACTATTTAAATGACAAATTGTTTTCACATATTTAATTTTCAAATATATATTTAAATTTATTAACGTCAAATCCATTATTTTGATTATTCTCAAGTATAGATAAACTAGGCGGCTAGTTCGGGAGGGGGGCGGGTGGCATGGCGGTTACGGGGGAGTAGACACCCCGCCCATTCGCTATATCGAGGATGTCAAAGCAAACCTAAGCTCAACAAATTTTTGAAAGTAAGAGAGGTACAACGTCCCTTCTAATATACTCTCCTGGAGCCTAGCCAGAGCCGCAGTAGACGCATAGTTTACCTACTTGCAAATTTAAAAATTAATTATCTATCGATTTAAAAAGATGATAAAAAATTTATTAATAAAATGTATGATTTATGGTCCTATTTATATATTTCGAATGCAGCAAAAGTTTAAGTAAACATGTAGTGTAAGGCTTATTGTAATTGAGAAGCTAATAACTATTAATCGATCGAATATCAAAGCATTTAACTAGAGCGATAAATGGCCAATTTCTCAATGGCCTGCAACCAGATGTGTTAATTCGCGGCTTTCCATAAATTAAGACAATCAATAAATTCTAACGACAAGTTGCATGATTTCTGCATTCCCATAATTTGCCGTATCTGCTCTCCTGATTCGAATGCGTTTTCAGAGACAAAATTCTCAAGTCCTTACCTACGCCTTTCGGGTCGTCGGTGCTGAATCCGCGCTTGAAGACGTTAGGCACTCCCCATTCGGTGGATATGAGGGTGTCGTGGTAAGGCTGGTACCAGAAGTCGTAGCCGAACTTGGCCTTCTTGTCGCCTTTGGTCCAGGTGCCGCTGATCTCGAGCGTCTTGCTGTCAATGCAGAGGAACTCGCCCTGCGCGTCGCCGATAGGATTTCCCAGAGTGGAGATCATTATTTCGCCGGTTGGCGAGCAGTGGCTTGTGTGCGGTGTCGCCACGCCGTGCTTATGCATCTCCTCGGGCTCTAAAATCTGTAGCAAATATTCAGACTGCTTAAGCTTTTTGTAAAAAGCTCGCTTTTAGATAAGAAAGAAGAACAGTCTATTATTAATAAAGAAATTTGAGCAAATAAAACAATAACGTTAAGTTTTATAATAATAATTAGATCTAAAGAAATTGTACATGAAATAAACAGCTCACTCAACCTTCTTGATTTTCGGTACCCTCTCGTCGGACACATCGACGAAGTAGATCCTGTCCGACATGAGACAGGGCAGCACGAGCGTGTCGCGTTTTTGGGGCTGACCGTGACAGCTGCTGCAAATGTTCCAGCCGCTGTGGTGCAGCTCGTCGGCCAGATTGCGCATTCTCAGTTTGTGAATTATCTGGTGGGCCAGTCGGACGGTTTACGATGCCAAACAAACAAAAACTAGATAAATGTTCCGCTAGGAATGTGGGGTCACCGATAAGCGAGGGGTAGACTCGGGATTTAGGGGTGAAAGCGACCGCGTGGGAGTAGATTATACAGATACCGGAAAAGTAAGCGGGAGTGAACTGGAAAAGAGAAAGTGTCCAATAATGCCGGCGAATGGGTACTCGGCGTGGAAATAACTGGGTTTCGAGAGGTTTCTCGTTCTTTAATAAACAACTTATTTTGTAATTCTAAAAGCTATAACTAATTTTTTCTAGTCGGGAAAGGTTACTTTGGTAGGTAATTCTGCGTGTTATTTCTATGACGACATCGAATTTAGTGGTATTTCGCGTTGCGGTGCTGTATTCTGATAATTCATATACATTAGACGTTTAGTCGTTAAATGCCACTAGAAAAATGGCATATTCTGGTTTGTAATTATCAGACCTTATGAAATGAGGAAATTAAAGATTGATTATGTGGGTTCCAGTTCATTCAAGAGTAAGCGAAAAATGGCTAATTGACTGAACCTTATTTTAAACGGAAATAAGTTTACTTGTTGATATAGAACATTTGTATGCATAGATATACAGCTCTGTGTCTTTGCGTCAGTATATGTAGATATACAGGGTGTTCCAAAAGTATGGATCCACCTAAATAATTTTCCAGGGTCGCATTTTCCGGAAAAATGGTTCAGAC
>JAWWEM010000054.1:7633342-7650756 GCA_035582935.1 Ormyrus thymus | reverse complement strand
TGTGAAAAAAATCTATACGTTCTCACAATTTATCGGTATATTATCAAGATTAAAATATTCTCTTAAAAGAATATACAAATCCACTGTGTTTACATACAGTGTGGACATCTCTTCTAATACATCCTTAATCTTTCATACTAATGATCACAGAGGAATACGAAAACATTCGATGATTAAAAAAAGCTCTGCACAGACTGAAATATGCTAAAAATATGTTTTGAGGTAAAAAACTGAAGAAGAAATAATTCAGCAGCAAAAGGGAACTTTTCAGTTCATTGCAGACAGTCAAAAAATTTGCTGCTTATACTATGTTATAATTAGAGCACAATTATTTAAATGAGCCTTACTAAGCATGCATTTCATTAAAATTTTTCATAGCTTTAATGTCGTCCTTTGACTTTAATCTAGTTAAAGAACGAGATCGAAGTTTCTCGATATCTTCATCGCAAATCGTTTGAAATTTAGAAGACCATCACAGAAACTTTTTACTTGTACAAAAATTAACTAAATACCACTTGGTATTGTTCATGAAAAAATCTAACGGAGATATAA
This sequence comes from Ormyrus thymus, assembly GCA_035582935.1. Taxonomy (NCBI): domain Eukaryota; kingdom Metazoa; phylum Arthropoda; class Insecta; order Hymenoptera; family Ormyridae; genus Ormyrus; species Ormyrus thymus. Next base: position 7,650,204 of record JAWWEM010000054.1, on the reverse strand, counting down.
ATCCCGCACAGTTCTAGTTACTTATTAAATATCTTGGCTGATTCATATCGCATTCCTTTGTGATTAAAAAGCCACAGATAATGGATTGAAGCAGGACCAATACAAACGACAATAAAAACTTCTTGAAAAATTAATTTTAACTGCAGTCTCTTGATTGATAAAATAGAATATATCCAGTTTCAGAATTCTTCTGGATATCTGATGTCAACCCGTAAAAATCCTCAATAGCTGACGAATCAATTTTCTAAAAGAATAATACAGATAACTAAATCACTGCTTATTTTTTATTATAATATTCTGTTATAAATAAAATACAAATGCAATGATATTGTGAATTTATAAATAATGATATCATGAATTTATAAAATATGTTTATAATTATAAAAGTTGGCTCGTGTAACAACTAGAAAAAGCTTATGTCTCAATTAATTTAGAGCAGTTTTAGCTTACAAACCGAAAGTAAATTATTATTACTTACGTCAACCATATCATCATCAAAGAGTAACCAGAACCCATGGCTTTTCACTATTGAAATATAATGTCCTCTGTTAGGCCCACTTCCGCAATGAATCACTACTGCCACTAAATCATACAAACGGTCTGGATTCACAGCATCATCACTCTGAAAATTAAATTTTTATTAATAATTATTTATTTCACAATTATAAAAACTGTGTTCCAAAAGCTTTTTTTCTGCTTACTGTGTTGAAAAGTCTAAGTTCTAGAGGAAACACTACCCTGTGTGAAACTTTAATATGCCTATTATACTGTTCAACATACTTAAACCTTTTTAAATGTAAAGCAAGTATCATTGGTAATTTTTTCAACATCATTCGTTTCTGAAACAGAAAATAGTAAATAACTACAAATTTGTTTACTTTATAAAGCATACAATATATATGTTACTTTATTTTAAGTAGAAATTTTACATCTTTAATAGCAAATAATTTCAATTATTTTTACAATTAGTAAAAAGATATGTTGTAAGAAATATAAATTTACCTGTGCTTCTTGATAGCTACTGCAGTGATCACATTTAAATTTGTTATCGCTGCAAAGCGTTTCTGTATTTGAGAAACATTTGAGGCAGTGGGTAATTGAGGTATTCTGATCAACATCCACTTGAAGATCAAAGAAATCTTCATCCTTGCTAGATACAGTCTCACAATTAAGGCAACGAGTTTCTGAAGTCAGAATGCCCTGAAAGATTTCATGTACCCAAGTAGGTTCTGGTGGTGTACCAGCATCACCTGCACTTTTGCTACCAGGTGGTTTATTTTGATTTCTTTCCGCTGGAAAAGTAATCAAATTGAAATACAGTTTAGAAAATATAAAAAAAATTATTAGATAATCTTACCCAGTATAATTTCATTGATGTGATTTATTAAAAAATTTAAGAATTCATGAGCATCTTGCTGCATATAATTGTCAAATTCCTCTGCAAAACATTATTTGTAATGTAAAAAAAAACAGTATTTTAACAGTATAAAATAACATACCTTTTTCTTTTCTTAGTCGAGCTATAAACTTTTTTGGAGCTATTGAACCAACTTTTTTTTTCTGTGTTGCTATACTGTGAAATAAATCTGCCAAACATGTTAAAAGTGTTTCTTTGGTACGTTTATTTCTAGCTTTATATTCCAAAACTCTTTCTCTAAAAGGCCGACAAAAGTATAAAGCTTGTAGAACTGAATTGCTATAACACGTATTGCCAAACTGAAATTGAAACAAAAATCTCAATCCTTCTTTCATTATTTTAAATTTATATGTAGTGTCATCACAGAATAATGAAATAGTTTAATTGAAAAAATATACAATATAAATTAGAAGTATGTAAAACAGTAAAATTATTAAATCATAAATTAATAAAAATAAGAAAAATAAATTTTTACATTTTTTTTTAAAACATATGTTTAAATATCTAACGTTTATGCTTTTTATCTATTGACTCAATTGCGGTCAAAAAGATGCATTTAAAATTTATTTGTCCTATTATTTAATGCTTTGGCGAACAATATCAACAAAGCAGCTACAGTTTATTTTTTCAATTGAGTTTAATTTTATTTATAGAGTTAAGAACTATTTAGATCCCTATTGAAACGATCTCATAAAAACTAATAAAATCTCATAGATTCTGGTGCAAAAACCGAATAGGTTATGCGGTTTCTGCACCCTTTCTATTGGAATTTATAGGATGTTTGCAACCAGGATGTCACAAGTTCAAGACCATTAATGGAAATAAATGGAAAAATCATAGGCTAATAGAATACTCCATCAATGATACTACATATACCACTAGTACTTTAAATATATACTGCTCAACAATATCTTACATTAACCAATCCAAAATAATGCTCGTTTGGGGGAAATTGGTCTGTACCAATATCCCTTTCCAGTTGAGATATATTGGCACCCTGTAAAAATAATGAACAAATTTACATGACTGCGTACTGGCGCTTGTCATAAACAAACACAAAAACAATGCTCCTAAGTTTCCAAAATAGAGGCGTAATCAACAGATTCTAGTGCGCGATTTTCTTATCTCGAATGCAGAGACTGTCGTAGCAGGTGAGGCGATAATTCGAGAATAACGAGTCGCCGTCTCAACTGCAAATCTCATTTATTGCTTCCGCGCGCACGCACCCACACAGATGCAAAATATTTGCACTGCTTGGAGCGATAAGCTCTGGGTTTTTCCGGAGTAAAGCTATCCTTGAATCCTCACCATTTTACGAAGTGAACGCTCTCACTGCGTGATCTCGACGTGCAGCCGGCGACGATTTGCGGCTGCGGATCAAATCGCCCATCGTACGCAGAGGTGCAATGCCTGGGAGCAGCGCACTAATAACAAGAAACTACGGATTGCATCGTCAATGGTTAACTCAAAGTTCTTCGCTTTCTTGGCGCACCGCTAAGGTCTCAGAGGTTAGGTCGCCACCCACCCACTGCTGTTACTACTATACTGTATCAAGCGGATCTGAAATTGAACTCTCAAACGTAATGAAGCTTTCAGATTTTATCCCTTGGTAGGCCTAACCTCAAGCCGTCAAGATATACTTATAGGGCTGCAGGAATTAAACACACCCGCCGCGTCGTAGTCACTTTACTGCTCGAATGTTTCCGTGTGACATTTCATCTTCTACACGGAGTGGGGAATGCAATGATCGCCGATTCGCGCGAAAGATTTTTATCGGTCGTCGCGCTTCGGTCGCGTTCGCGTGATAACGACGGAAACTGTCGGTTAACTGGAGGAAATAGGTACTTAATTAGGGGGTTTGAATCGTTGCGAATATTGGTGAAGAAGGGAATTTGATCAATCAATTTAATGTTCTTCCTATACTTATATGTTTAAACCGCGTTAATTTTAGGATGTTTTGAATATTAAATGGGTTAAAACTTGGTGGACTAGGAAGTCACACTTACAAGCATATTTAGTTAAACAAAATTTGGTTTTAGAAAAATTAAGGTTTTTAAAATAGTTTATACACTTAATAAGAAAGATAGTAGAAGAAAATTTGTTTTTAAATTACAAGTAATATTTTTAATTAGGAGAAAATTTAATAAATATTTTTTTTATTCATTCTTGAGCTAGGGATTTACATAAAATTGTACTACATATTATAAACCTATCTTTATAACTTATTTAAAAATAGCAACTTTTTAATATCAGTATAGCAAGGCTTAAGACAATTTACAGAGCTACTAAAAACTATTATTTAAACATGACTTTTGTTTTTTTTTTTTTTTTTCATAAAAAAGTATCAAATATATATAAATATATTTGTACAAATATTTACATTATTATTAAAAATTCGGTAAAACTACTGCACCGTGTTGCATGTACGAAATACTAGACGGCGACACAAAGGCTACCACAACTGGAATTTCTTTTGACTCTTGCTGCAGTTTTTGCAGCTTACTTGGATCCATAACAAATTGTTTTCTAGAACTGTATAATAGTATTTAAAAAATAATTTTTAAAAATAATTTTGATAAGTTTAAATATTTCTTAAATTTCTATAAGTTTATAGACAAGTACAATTAATAAATTAAAAATATACTTACTTCACTACCAGTATTCGACATAAAGGATTTCCTGGTGAGGCTTTTCTAAAAGTTTGATTAACAGGGAAAACTTCGTAAGAAAACGAAAAATCAACTTTTCGCAATCGAATTGTTCTGTCTGATGCAGACTTAATAATTTTCAGTCTTTCGTAGACATCTGCCATATTATTTATTCCGCCTTTGGAACTAATCAAAGCACTGACAGATTCTTCGACAACTTGCACTTCATTGTTGTCTGTTTCGTTTTCTGCACGGACAGATTCGACAGGCTCTTCGTCTTCAATCGTGATAGTGCTCTCTTCTCGCCATTTTTTCTTTAACTCTGACCACGACGAAACACCTGCATGTTTTGAAAATGAAGGCAAACTTGGTTCGTCCTTCATTGCCGGTTTATACACATCGTTATTGTGACGATAACTCCGGTCTAAAAATTAAGAAATTAAAAATTTTAAATTGTGATTATTTTAAATTACTTTTTAAATTGATTAGAAAATTTATAAAATCATATTCTACCTCGAGCAGATGGTCCTGATGATGGTAAACCGCGCTTATAATATTGGTCCCTCTTTGGAGAAGAATAATAGTTGATTGGATAAGGCTGATACCTCTGGGAAAAGGAAAAATTAGTACGAGGGAATAATGCTTGTGGATTTTGGCAGAACGTCGTCTGCTGGAACTGTTGTTGCCGAAAGGAGCGTACCATATTACCCATTACCTCCATCACAAAATTAACGTAATTGCTCTGTACGAAGGTACCCGAGTACGGGTCGTGAATAGTGTTGTGCGATATGTTTTGTTGAATGTAAGAATTACCATCCCGTTGGCATCTTATATCTCTATAAGAGAAGCCATTATTCGAACCAAAAGTCGTTACAGCTTGGCATTGACTTCTTTGCGAGTAAAAATGATTATTTTGTTGTCTGTTCAGAGAATTATTGTCGTTTTTAATTTGCGTTGATGATTTCGAGAGATTTACCAGTTTTTGCCGATCAAAACGATAAATATCTTTCGATGGTTTTACACCGTGTGGTATGTAGGAACGAGGTAATTCAGCTATTAATTGTCCATTAGACATCTTGCCCATGTTTGGAAGAGTGTTTAGAATTTCCATTCGTGTCATCGGTCTTGGAATTTCTTCAATTTCATCGTCAGATAATTCAATTATCTAAAAATTATAATTTTTAGTCGAATAAGTTTATTAATTAAAAGTAATAAAAGATAGAAAAATCTTACTTCTGGTTTCATTTTTTTCACAGCGGAAATTTCTCCAGAGTCGCTGCCTTTTCGCTTTTCAGCTGTATTTCGTAAAGAAGGATTCTCTAAATCCTGATTATTTTTATTATTGCTTATTAAATCGTTTCTTTTAGGCAGTAACTTCACATTGCGCTGAATTCGTGATCCAGGCCACTTTAAAACCTGGTTTGTAGATGTAGATCCATCTTTAGGTGGAGATAAATCATTGTTTTTTACAATTTTAATGTGGCCCAGCACTGTTTCTTCTGAAACAATTCCTAATCTGTCAGAAGGAGACTTTCTACTTTCTGTTTTTTCTAGTTTTGTCAAAGGTATTACATCATCTTCTGGATCATTACTGCTTTTCAATGTAACACCAGAATCTGTAGCAATAAATTTTTTTATTCGTAGAAATTATTAATCTTATTTAATCTTTTATTTGTAGATTAATAAATTACAGAACATACCATTACTGTCAGAACTTTGTTTATCTCCAGTCGGAGAAGTATTTGGAGTCCACAAACCATCTGGATTCATAATAATTCTTTTTGTTGTATTCGAAAGTTTATTCTCTGAAGATGATTTATCATGAAACCGGCGTAATTTATACCCTTTTTTGATTAAATGAGAATATACTCTATACTCATCTAAGGTGCATTGGGAGTATTCAGGATTGATAAGTGCCTCATAACCTTGTTGGATAGACAGTGGCATTCCATTCCAAATTAGCTCCAAACAATTCTATAACGTAATATTTTTTTTTTAAATAAAATTTCAAATATTTATTTTAAATCATAATTAAAAGTGAATTATGTATTTACCATTTCCAACAAAATTAAAGCTTCCTCTGGTGAGAGATAAAGCTTTGTTTTTTCTTCAATACCAAAATTTTCCCATTTTAGTCCTGATCTTTTTATAACTTTAGCCTTTTGAATACCAGGCAACCATTCTGCAATTGCTAGTTGTGATATTCGTTCAACTCTTTCAATTTCCAGCAGCTGCTTACGTTTTTTTAAACCACTGTCAAGTTGCATTTCTTCTAACCAGGATCCACATGGTTCAAAGTACTTTTTGCCAATTTTAGGTAAACACAAGTCTGACTTTTGCAACTCATCCCATGGATTGATTCCAATTCCTTTAGTCAATAAAAGTTCGGAAGCACTAAAACATTTATTATTTTTCATTATTCTAAATAAATATCTTTTATTGAAGTTATATTTTTTAACATTTACATTTTATGTATATAAATATTTTTTCATTCATATTTTTTTATTATTGAATTCTTGAAAATATCTTGAGTATAAAAAAAATCGTTTTTACTTATGTAAGGTATAAAGTAATATTTTCAAAAAGTGCAAAATAAAGCTGCAATATTCTTAATTATTTATGAACATCTACTAAAAATAAATTTATAATAAATCATCTAAAAAATGTTGAAACACTCTTAGAAGTGCGTTTTTTTAAAATTGTGTTATTTAAAATCATAAAAAGAATGTATTCTTACTTTGAAATAGAAAAAATGAAACAAACCATATAATTTTCACCAGAAATAAAAACTTACTTTATTTTGCAAAAAGTAAAGTAAGGTTAAAGTTTGTTATAAACTCTTTCAGTTACTGTAAGTCAAAATATATTATTACCTTAAAAATTTGGTAGAATTTTCTTCAATATTTTCGATCATTTTGATCATCAAATTTCTTGAAAAATAATTCTAAAAAATATCAGTAAAGTCAAATAAAGCACCACATTCTCAAAATTCTTAGTCAGGTACGTAGGTTTTGTAACCTTAATCCTTACTTTGCATAACAATGCTTTTGCACGCAATGTTGCCGATGTAAAAATCATCAATTAAGTACCCCAAACCATATTTTTATATAATTAATTATTACTTATTATTGATCATTATACCGGCAGTTCGCCACCATCAATCTACCAAATTCGATTCTAAGTATAATACGAAAACGCGAACGACACGCCTGCTGTGCATGCTTTTATTTGTACGGACTCCCTTAAACTTGACAACCCTGCCTGAACCCTATACGGTAATGGTTGGCGGTCCAATCAGCTGATTCTATGTACTGCATATAGAGTGCATATCTTAAGCAACTTTAAAAACAAACCAATAAAGCTATGAAAAAACGAAAATTAGTTCAAGTTTTCAAGAGTTAATAGAGAAAATAGATTACGGTAATCACGATGCTCGGTTATTTGAGCTGCGAAAGTTGTAATTCGGTTTTCCAATGGCACAAATTCAGCGCAAAAGTGTTGAGTTTGAGGACTTTGGCAAATTTCGGATACAGTCCAGAAGCTTTTCCAATCAGTTTTGCGGAATTTATAAAGCTAGACTGGTTGCGCTCAAACCAAAGGTTTTGAAAAATGCGGAAGACAAGTGGAGTAAGTTTGTTTTATTATTGATAAGTGATTATGATCAAATAAAAAACATAATTCTAAGCTGTTGTTAACTGTTTTCTGGTATTGTGAAATTTGTTTAATGTAAATTTTGGTTTTTATAGGTAACCAAAAAATATTGCAGATTGTAGACTTGACAAAAAATGAATATCAAGAAGAACTTTGTGTTATAATTGGAACATTGTATAAGCACCAAGAGCTTAAACCTTCTGTATTGAAGGAAATGGTAGATGAGCTGCAAGCTGTGCCTCAACCAGTACGATTGAATTACTGTTCTTCCAAAGATTCATTATTTTTGGAGGATGATGCTGCACGTGTAAAATTAGTTGGTAATTTGAATCCAGAAAGTTTAGTTACTGGTTTAGCTTGTGGTATTCTGGGTCATGTCATAAGTGATGGCTCATTTTGGGTAATTATATATAATAAATTTGTTATACGTAGTTATAATAAATTACTTTTATTATTTTATTAACAAAAATATTAAATTCAGGTAGACGAACTTTGTTTTCCAGGACCATACTTAAAGTCATTAGATGAAACTCCAAGCAGTTGTGCTAAAGATCATAGGAAATTTTTATTGTTAGTATCTGGATTAGATTTTGTTAACCAAACTGATTGTTTGGCTTTGGAACTGTTAAGTGATTGGATAACTGGTTTATTAGGAAATGATTTTATTCAAGAGGAAGCAGCTAATATTGTTTACATTCTGATAGCTGGTAAAATAATCTTAAGCAAATATTAAAAGTAATTTAATTATATTTAAGTTTAAAATCTTTATGTTTCCAGGAAACAGTGTAAGAGGGTCTGCAGAAACATTTACAAGAAAGGGTTACTTTGAAAACAAAAAGAAAGAAACAGTATTTGCTACGGAAGTTCACCAGGCTGTTTCGAGATTAGATAGTTTTATTAAGAAAATTGCAAAATCGTGTAATGTAGTTTTACTACCTGGAGAGTTTGATCCATCCTGCCATTCAATTCCACAGCACCCAATTCATCCTCATATTTTACCTAAAGCTTCAAAGTGATTTTAATAAGAATTTTTTGATTACCTACATTTGAAGAAATTCAACTATTTAAAAAAGATAATAAAAATATTTCAGAGAAAGGAAATTATATGGCGTTACCAATCCATGGATCGGTAAAATTGGTTCCAGAATTATTGGTGGATCTAGTGGTCAACCTATTCTTGATATAATGAAAGTATCTAACATAAACTCCTCACCTTTAAATTTGTTAGAAAAAACGATAGAGTGGCTTCATTTTGCTCCAACAGCCCCAGATACCTTGGCAGAATATCCCTTTGATCAGATGGATCCATTTGTTATGAATGAATATCCAAATATATATTTTGCTGGTAATATGGAGGAATATGAAACTAAACTTTTACAGGGTAAATAATAGATAAATTTAGAAATTATTTTAATTTTCAAATCATAAATTACTTTAATTTACAGAAGCATTTTTTCTACAAACAAATATACATAATTTCAGGTAGCGATAGAAAAGATAATTCTGCAGGACAACCGATTAGACTAGTATGCATTCCAAAATTCTCAACCACTCAAACAGCAATTCTGGTAGACTTAGAATCGTTGGACACAAAACCAATTTCTTTTGGTGCAATTTAGCTAATAATTTCTAGTTTTAAATTCAAGTCTTACAGCAGCATGCAACGGCTTATACATCATTTATTTATTATGGGTAGTGCAATTAAATTTTTAATTTATCCGCAACGTACATTTAAAATTGTTAGTAATCGATTTTTTAATTTACATAGATAGTAGTAATTTTACACATATAGCATACATACATTATATATATATACATATTTTTTTTTCTCCTTATAACTAAAACTTATAAGATATTCTGTACCAAGTTTTGGAACTTGGTCAAAGTTTTGGCCATAATCATATTTTTCTGATGGAAAATATGCTTTCATATACTTTTTAATATTAATAGCATCACAAAATAATTAAGTTAATGCAAAACATTTTTATTTTTAAAGAAATTATCTAAAGACAAAAAATCTAAAATAAAACCAACTATTGAAATTGTAAATAAAGCTCATAAATTGTATACAATTAAATAAAAGGCTAATCTGTGTAAAATAAAGATTAATAAATTTTAATAAAGTCTTACCGATTTTTATAAGTATTTAAAACGAAACATCTGTACACTCTTAAGTTTGTAAATTATAAAATTTATAATAACAAAAATATCAGTCCTTTCATTTCAGTATCACTTTCATTTTTCGATCGTTTCTTAAGTAATACTAAGAAAATACTACTTTCGTAACAATACTGTAGATATCTTTTGTATTAAATTTAGTTTGCGATCGGTGTAAGTAATATATAAATATCATGCTTTTTAAATAAGCAAAATTGAAAAATGAATAAAATACGCTTGAAAAACTAGAATATATCCGACCTTATATAAAAAATACTGATTTTCCTCAAAGTCCTGTTCCTAAGCTCGAAAGAGAATCGCTGTCCCAAGTAGAATCTATTTCATTGCTAACCATAAGATATCTCGATGGGCTGGAAGATATTGAACAAGTTGGTGTATTCATGTCTGAAAAACAATAAAAATTTTTCTTATATGTTTACCTAAAAAATGTATTTATAAAAATTAGATTTAATCATTATTTACGACCTCTTTTTATGACACACCAGGCATTGTCCACAGTATACAATAAAGACAGCTCTTGTTTTTAAATAAAAATTAAATATTAAAGTTTTGCCTGATGAGGTATCATTATATTAAAAAAGATTAGGAATACGTGACAATTACACTTTGAATCAAAAAATAAAGATTAATCATTATTTTACCTATTCAAAATTTAATTTTCTTCAGTTCTTGAACATTCAAGAAAATTATTAATGTTAAAACGTCGACATAAAACAAAATGAACAAAATTCAGGGACATTTCTAGCACTCGAAGAGCTGAAACTTTTTTTGTAACATTTAAGCAGATGAAAGAAATTGAATCACAATTAAAATTGCGCGCTAAATTATAGCGTTAAAATTTTCATCAAAAGAATATTCATATTATTCTATTATACTTTCTGCGGAATCTGGCAGCTTTTAATATTAACCAATTAAATGTGGAAATAATATCGCGAGGAGAATTACCGTCATGTGATTAATTAAATTTAAAACGGTGAACATTAATATTAAAAGTCAGATATACGTTAAAATTTTATAACTAAATTCGTAAATGTATGCGGAAAATTACAACTTTATAAGCACTGAAAATTTTTATACATTACTTGCATATAAAACATGACGTTTTATTGCTTGCATCGCAATGAAATCTAATCGAATTTCGATCGTAAATTGAAACGATACTATGTAAACTGAAACCTTGAAATAAATAAGAATTCTTTCCTAGTTTTGCAGAATTCTAAAACTCGTAATACGAGTTAATTTCAATGGAAATGATTTGAATCCCCTTTTAAGCTGTAGTTCAGGTGTTGAGAACTGATAAATTCCTAATAGATTCCCAGACGTTGTACTTCCGAGTACAAATAAATTTAGATGGAGAAAATCCAATAAATTTGTAAATGGATGTTTCGAAGGGCATATTTTTCCGATGTTGAAGATTGAAAACGTAATATTTGCCTTGCCAATAATACGTATCTCCTTTCAATATATTTTTCGCTTTCAAACTTTTTCAAGCATTTTCGAGTTATTCAGAAAAGTATTTTTCAAATTAAAACTGTAATAATATTATTGTTTTTCGTTACAATGTTATAGTTTTGAAAATAAATAATATTAAATTTTACGTGCCTTATTCTTTTGAGAAATAAAATTAATTAAAATATTATGAAAATTGGCAATAAATTTTAGAAGTATATCCGAAACATTAGTATTAATCAGAATTGTGAAAATCAGATCACTTGCTGATATTAATCGCGAATTCATCATAAATTAAATACGAAAATTCCGTAAGCTGCGTAATTAAAAAGATGATTACAAAACGAGACAAACGGCTCGATTCTGATTTTGAAAAAAAAACAAAAATAAAAAAGCTCGCAGCCAAAGCGCATCGGCGCACTTACCATCGCATATCTACTCGTAATGAATAATCTAACAATCCGAGAAAGAACGAAGCGACAACCGTCGAAGCGAGAAAAGCAGCATCCCCCCTCAACAGAGGCGACCGGCCAATAGAAGCGCAGAGAAGCCAACGACCCACTCACCGTTCACGTAGAGAAGATTATCGGCCGGCTCGTCGACGGGCTGCTCGTCAATCGCAAGCTCGACGCCGCCGTCGGGCTCGATGAATTTCGGCTGCTGCTGATGCCCGGCCACCGCCGCCTCGTCCTTCCGCATTCTGCAGATGACGTTCGTCAGCGCGACTATGTAGTTTTTCGCCAGCGTCAGGGTCTCGATCTTCGACAGGCGGCGCTCCCGCGACACGTGCGGGATCACCTCGCGCAGGGACTGCGGGCAGAGGGGTTCGAGGTTCTAGTCCCTTTGCGATCTGAATTCTTACGGCGGATCGCTTTAATCGGGCAATTTTACTTTCCGTTTTTTCGGGGAGGTCCCGGGGCTCTTAGCCGAATGGAACATTCTTTCTCGTTTGTGTAATGAATTTAATATTTAAAATTTTAATTGAATGTAGCAAAGGAGGCAAAGGAATTTATAAGGACCAATGTGTTCAGACAAACAGAGAGCTTGGTGCTCAACAAGAAGTCTAAAGATTCTGAAAGAAGACTTCAGCTATAGTTCATCGATTTAATTCAGGACAAATAATCTAGATAGATCTGATTATCCAGATGTAATTCAAGGGGAAGCAGCACTGGGCTCTGATAAATGAGCACTCTGAGCCTTTTAGATAATACCGCCTTTTCCTGTTTAAAGACAATGCGGCTTTAATATTAAACAAAGAGAAAAAACGTCTCTTCATGTCGCCGAAGAGTTATAGACGGTATTGGTGAAAATGCAAACTGATGGCAAACTTCCTGATGTTAATAATTGGACTTTTTTAGGAAACTCGACTTATTTGCTTATTTCTAAATCATAATAATAGTAAGCAGAAATCAAAATCCATGCAAACTTATATAAATGTTGGGCAATCAGTCTTATTGACCTGTTTAGGCTAAACGCGACGGAATTAAGCCCGTCATCAAGCTACGTGTCTATTTATTTATTTATTGAAAAAAAAATCGGGTAAATCCCAATTAGAAAGAGAAATATAGAAGTAACTACAATATCCGCTAAAATAGTGCATCGTCTGCAATGCTAGCCGGCGCACGCTTCAGGCCGCGTAAAGTAACAGGGGTAAAGCAAAGTAGATTCATTCCAATAACCCATTACAGTGTATAAAATTATTATTAATTATTATTAATGTTTATTAATACGGAAAGTGCGCAAACGACGGAAAATAATCATGGGAAAAAGCAAAACATAAAAAGTTGATGTGCTTCATTTTAAAAGCCTTCTAACAGCACAGCCACGAAGAACATCAAACTTAAGTTAGCCACTGTATTAATCGCGTGAAATCAAGCTTGCAGACTATTTGCCCGTTTTTCGTTCCACGCGATTGCCTTTAGTGCAGCATCCATGAAATACAAAGCATTATGCGTACAGAAACGAGAGCTTGGGTATGAAAATTTCATTTCACTGATTGATCCTTCGTCCAGCAACTTTAGTATATTTTTAAACGATAACTGCCGTTTTCTATTAGTTATTACAGTCTCTTACTCACATGAAATACTATATGCACACTGACTGATCCTAAGAGTACACGAACTTTTTTCGACCCCCTACAGGGATATCATCACAAAAAGTCACTCGTACAGGATTTTGAGGGTCAAGGAATTCGATGGCGATGCTTATTTTCACGCTAGACCCGTTAATTAAAAAAATAAAAAAATAAACTTTTCTGCTCGCTGGCGAAAGTTGGCCCTGTCCGCACGGCATTAAAGATTATTCAATTTTATAGCAACTATTGTTATATTACATTTTATATTTTTATTAATTCCGGCCTTTTTCTCTTTATTAATTCGCAGGCTTACTATTGATCTGGAGAGGGAGGAAATTACATAAACGGAAAAAAGCTCCCTTCGAATTCGTGTCACTGCTCTTTAAGAGCTTATATAAGGAAGCGGAAAAATCGTTTAGACATGCCGACGGAGCTAAATATGAATGAATAATGATCGAGGTAAAAAAATTTGTTTCAATCAACATTATCTTTCACTCGCGCTATTCCATTTAAACCGTATTAGCTCTTCTTTCTGGTTTATCTTGCCAGACAAACGCAACAGGTACTATCAAGGCCCGATGAATTTTATTTTCATTCCAGCTGCTGTATCTTTATTAAGATGTTAATTTTTGGTGCTTCACTTCGTCGCGTCTGCGTAAGCGTTCGAAGTTTCATCAACAAATGACTTGGATGCGAAGCCAGCATTGCCGAGAAAGTTTCGAATAAATTTATGCACGTCTCTCAGAAAAGTCAGTTACAAGTTGCAGGCTCTTGGTTCGGCATTTGAGTTTACGCGAGAGCAGCTTAAAATTCCTCCGCGCCTGCCCGATTCCAGAAGACGCGAGTGCATATTTATTACGGCGCGCGCTTAACTTAAAACTAGCGTCTACTGCTCGGAAATCAGCCGCAAAGGCCGCGAGGGTTGGGAAGTTCTTCATTTAAATTAAAATAAGGTAAAAGCCGGGCGCGCGCATGCGACTAATTCTGTAAAAAATGAAACAACAAAAAGTAAACGGCGTTTTTTCAGGCTGCTGAAGCAACCACTTGTTGAATAACCGCTTTCCCAATAAGTATGAAGAATCACTAAGAAAAGAGCTCCGTCTGCCGAGCTACGGATAACTAAAACAAAATCAATCAAACAGGCCAAACGACAAAGACTCGCGACGCGGCGCTCTCACCTGGAAGGCGTCGTTGAGGTCGTGCATCCTCATCCTCTCGCGCTCGTTGCTCTCCAGCCTCCTGAGGGTCCTGTCCCTCGAGGCGACCTTCCTGCTGCCGTTCCTGCTCGGCTGCGGCCTCGTCTGCTGGCGCCGCGGCTGCTGGACGCGGCGCGCCGACGTCCTTCGCCGGGAAGCCACTCCCGCGAAGCCGCCCTCCTCGTTCATCCTCCGCGAAGGCCGGCCTGGGGGCACAGGGACGCGCATCTCTATGTGCTCAAAGGGGGAGCCGCCGCTGATAAATGACTACTGCCGCGGTAACTAGAGAGACTTTTCCGACTGGCTCTCCTTTCGGCTCTCCTCTGGGCTTTGTTCGATGCAGCGCGCGTGGCGCACGTTAGATTCGCCACCGCGGCTCTAATTTCCTCGCTTCTGTTTAGACATTATATTCGAATTCGCTTTTGATGGACGTGCCTTTGCGTCTTTTTACAAATGAGGATTAATGATCCGATTGTTGAAATTTTTTCTAATCTACGTGAGAAACGTTGAATTGATTCAGAGTTAATTAATACGCCAATTTAATTTATTATATTGACCATTAATGAATAACGAAACATCAATTATTTTCAAATATTGAAATCTGCATGGCTTTTAACATTTTATTTCGCGCAAAGACTTCATTTTAAAACGAGTCTCGCAACAAAGGGATAAATTCCTTTTAATTAATGAAAGATACTCCTCTGGTCTGAAACCTAAGAATTCGGCTGGAAAAGTGGTTTTGAATTAAGATCGATGCATTTCAGTTCGAGAATTGCCTTTTCAAAAAAGAAAATAAGCACGTCATTTATTTTAGCGATCGTCCGATACTCTAAATTTTTTGCACCTGAGAAATCCTATTTTTTGATATGAAACAAGGCTTTTTTGATAATTTCGATGGAATTATAATATTTATTCCTTACAATATCAGCTGAAGGGAGTCTTCAAGCAGAAAAATCTTACATTGATGTTTACTGCAGAATTTCTCGCCTTGCATAGGCACAAGGTATGTATATATATAGGCAGAAGAGGCATAGAATGAAGTAAATCTCGTCGCATTTTATTGGACTTGCAGTACGTCAACTGTAAAATAAAATGCTACCCCACCGATTCGAGGCATAAAAAAATTAAAGTAATCCGAGCGTGAAATCAAATACCAGTTGACATTCTTGCTCTTAATACATCATTCACAAATGCGTTGGTTATGAAAGATATTACATTTTATGGTTTCTCGTAAAATTCTCAAGTGAATAAACGTAAAAAAAAGTCTTTCCCTTCGCCGAGCTGCGCTAAGCGTTATTTAAAGTATATTATACGTACGTAAAGAATCAAAACGCAATCATCCACGCAACACGAGCCACCCTTATCTTTTTATCTTTTTATCAGCCGCGCCGTTCATCGCAGATCTTTCAAAAGCGCAAAGTTAAACCCTTACAAAAACAAGGGCCAATAACCCGAGGATAAACTCGCCGAAAAAAACTGCGCTCGAAAGCGCGGCGGTGCATTTACCCTCGAAGATCGCCATCGGTGAGGGCGCGATGTACTCCTTTCCCCCCCCCCGCGCGAAAATTCTTCCGGCATATTTGAAATGACAAAGCGCTTCCTCGAGGGTCGTCGGATACAATGCGGCCTCTTGTGCGAAAGCAAATCTTTCGCTGAGGAGCTATTCACATTTTTCACGGCAAGTGCGAAATTGCTCCTATGTTCTTTTTAAGGATACAACTTGCGAGAGTTTACTTTTCAATTTTATCTTGAGATTTAAACGGGAATAGATTGATTTTTAATGGGATATCCGTCGATGCGACTTTCTATTGGTTGCTCTTCTTTCTCTTTTTTATATTATTTTGATCTTCGCAGGTTTGATAGATTTTTGTATAAACTTGCGTCTATTTTGTTCATTTTAATCAATACTGCATGTAACACCGCGAAACCTGGTAAACAATTATGATTTGAAACATCGCGTTATTTAAACTGCTGTTATACGAGAAAAGGTTGACGGAGGCGCGCCTTGTTTAACTAGAACGGTAATCGTGCAAACTTTAAACAGGAATGAAACTTTTGATTAAGTGAGCTCTGGCGATAGCTCGAGTTTATCATGATTAATTACATTTCCTGTATTTAGATTTTACCGATGGGGCATTGAAAAGCAAAGACAAGAGAATGGAATAAATGATTAAGTATACACTGAGAAAAATATCTCATTAAAAATTAGTATACTCTATCGTAATCGAAGGACAAACTTGCACTATCCT
>JAWWEM010000054.1:7622110-7633242 GCA_035582935.1 Ormyrus thymus | reverse complement strand
TCAGGATAGTGCGAGTTTGTCCTTCGATTACGATAGACTATACTAATTTTTAATCAGGTATTTCTCTCCGTGTATAAGTACAAAAATTTTTATTTTCGCGAAAAGTACAATTTCTTCCAATATTCAACTTCTTTTTGTCTTTACTGCCCGGGACTGTAGAGCGCTTGTCGTAATCTGTGCGATGAATTTTCGGGAAACCTGTTGGCTAATTCGATTATCGGCGGAACGAGTCGGAATAGATTAAAGCGATACCTCAGAATAATCTACTTAGGAACTTCATAGTCGCGCAAATCGGATGAAAAGTTTCCCACCTGGTAACAGACGTACTCGTCGGGTGGCGACATAAACCGATTTGAATTGAAGATTTTGCCCCCCCCCCCCCAAAGTGATTTTGCACGTCAGTCCGAATGAGCCAATCCTTACCCGTCTGCAGGAAGTAAAAAATGAACTAGAATCTGCTCCGCCGGCGGAGTTAAAGTTGAACGGTTCTGTCGCTTCTTGTCGAACGTCTCAATTTTTCACCGACTTCCCTCTTTCCGAGTCATCTCCCAACTTGTCCTCAAACTCGAAATGCTCTCGTTAAAAGCTCCTTTGACGTTTTTTTTTTTTCAACGTTACGTTCAATAAATTGTTCGTTGAGAGGATGTTCGTTAAGAACTTTAAGATCCAAATTTCCCAAACGGAGGAGCAGTTCCTCTCTCAGCATTAAAGCAAGCGTCGACGAAGAACAAGCATCAAATGTTATTGAACCTAATAATACTGGAACGAGCTGATGACGGGGAAAGAACTCGAGCTTTTCTTTATTTCTTTCAAGAGAAGCAAGACGCGCAGGCCAAATAAAAGCAGCCGCAGAAAGATCCGAAGAACTCTGCCGCGGGCGAGAAGAAAAAACGAGGAAGGAAAGCACGCATCTTTCCAGAAAGAGAAGATTTACCGAGCCTCCGAGCTAAGCTGCCCGATCGAATCGTTGCGCAATAGCGTCGAGCCTCCCCCCCTCGCGAAGAACTGCCGTGCGCTACTCACTGTTCCGTTCGGCTCGGGAAATTAAGGCCGGAAGAGAAGCGGGCGAGTCGCAGCTCGGCGGCGGCGAGGACACTTGTTGAGCTCCGGCTGCTCGGGTTCGGGCTCGTAAGCGGCGGCGCCTGTCGCGCTCGGCAGCGCTGAGCTGCTACTGAGACTGACGTGTGCGCGCCGTCGGCGTCGGCGGCGGCGGCGGCGGCGGCGGCTGCGGGGGTGCGGTCGGCACCATCCCCCTCCGCCTGCGGCGGGCGATAATTGTCACCGGAACCGCTCGGGGACGCAGTGCCCCCCTTCCGAGGGCCGAAAGCGTTCGGGGGATTTTTTTTTTTTTTTTTTTTTTCTGTATCTCGGCTGGACTAATAGGGTTCGATCGAAGGATTAATACGCTCGGTCGTATTATTTAAAGATGTAAGAAAATTGCTGCGACGCCGACTTGCGAGTTGGCGATTAACGAACTATCAAAACACCTCGATCAATCACTCTTTCAAAAGCGATGGGTGACGCGAAAGATGCGCCTTTCAACCTTTCGACCAAAAAACCCTTAAATTTCTAATTGTATTTAAAATGTTGTAAACAGGATGTCGGGAGACTTTAACTAGTTTTCTGAGTTTTCTGAGTAAACGTGATCCTTGATAATTTTATTAAAAGATCCTGATTTGAAAACCAAATTACGAAATGAAACGGCGTGGTCGAATAAAGATTAAATATTTAAAAGGTGTTGCTTAACTTTCCGATTGGGACATTAATTATTATTAAAGAACGTTACTCAAATCAAAGCATACTAATAATATTTTATTTTTTTCCTGTTCACCTCACTTACAACGGCTACACTTGCAGTCGTTTTATTTTTCGAAAGGTAATCTCTCGATATTTAAGTTTCAGAAGAAGCTTGAATTTTTCCAAAATCGAATAGTCTATATGTACAATTGTCGGTTTTGTAAGTGCAATGAATCCGCAAGCAGAGAAGGGCATATTCATTCAGCCGTCGATTCACAGCTGATAGCCGCGTCGACGGCCGCACGCTTACAAATTATCACCCCGATGAAAACTCTGATGAGCTTTGCGATACCCTTATCTCCAAGTGTCCAGAGGGCAGCCCTCGATTCTAAAAGCGTCGAAAAAAATAGACTCCCCCGCAACTCCGGCCAGCTAATGGAATCCAATAAATCGGCCCTCTTACGCGACTTGTCCTTCTCGAGGGAACAGAAAAAAAGAAAAAAAACACGGGAGCCCAGTATCGGCCGCTCCGTCAACTCCATTCTTCGGGGCGCGCGTCGAAAAATTACTCGCTCGCTCCCCGGTAGAAAATTTGATAAGGAGAAATATTGATTTGCAGTCGCCCTGGCTTCGGCGGAGCCTGGAAATCTCCTGGCTCTTAAAGCGGGATGTAACACTTTCCGCCGGAAGCCGAGGTCTCCGATTCCGCGAGGAGCTCGGGCGATCGCACCGAGCGCCGAGGCCGGAATAAATAATATTTCTAATGGAAATTATTTGCCTTTTAAGATTATACTCGGAGTGGATGATTTTTTTTCTCACATTTTCGGGATTTATTTGATGGAGTAGTCTGGAATTTACGTGGCGACTTGGGAGGTTGTACATTTTCATTTATTTACACGCTCCGCGCCTATCATATCTGCGAATTGTACGCGTAAAAACGAGTCTGACAAGAGATCAATTCCAGCATCGGCACAATTAATTATCTTAATAAAAATAAAAACACGTGTCAATTATAACGACAGCCCTTAATCTCTCGAGCGGATTGTCAGGATTAATGAAGAAGTAAGGCAGAGCAGACTAGGAAGCTGTTGGCTTTGCAGGATGAGCATGAGGACAGCAGACGGTCAGAGTGCGGCCGTGCGGTCAGGGATCCGCGGAAAGCCCTCTCCCTGCATCGGGCTGCATTAGCATTTAAATTGACGGCCTTATCTATCTGGATCCATAATTTAATCCGCGTGGCGTAAAATCGAAGGATTACCGCGGCGCTCCCGAGGCCGAAAAAGAAGGAGCCGGACCGCGCCGCGGTAGTGGCGTATAATGATAATTACAAAAAGTTCCACGCAGTTCTGACGCGCGGGGCTACAGGTGGGCGGATGATGACGCAAGCCACCCACGCACTTTCCACCCTACCGGAGGAGGAATAACGGTCATTTCTCTCGGCGCCTGGCTGCGCTCCGCTCCGACTCCGGAGAGATGCGTTTTGCAGCTCTCGCCGACTCGGCTTTCTTGCGGCTTGTCGAGTCGAGTTTAGGCGTGTCCGGTAAGGCTGGTAAGGAGCAAAAATGCCAGGATAAGTACAGATTTCGAAGAGATGCTGCTGGAAGCGATGGATTATGTAAAATTTCATGAGCAGCTTTCAGGAATTTGCAGTTTCAAATCAATCGAACAGTCTGCTGGACAGCAAACTTTGAAAAACTTATGCACGCTAAAGTAGACATTCGTATCGCTGCGCTGCGTTGAGGCCGTAAAAGAATCTTTCATTCAAGAATACACACGAAGAATTTACTGCTTTCCAACAATAAATTTTCACACTTCCGTTCTACATTTATGTTGTAGTGAGAAATCTTTTATTTAAACAAAGATTTATTTGATGATGGCAATTAAAGTCATTAAAATTATTTTTGTTCGAATTGAATTTTAAACATTTATTTTTAAGATTATATAGATAGATATAAAATTAAGCAGTTTTAAAAAGCAATAACTTTTTGTCACTTAATAATGAAAAAAAGCTTTAACTTTCAGAAAGCAAAAGTAATGGAAACTCTTTACTAAATTAGGTTTAATTTAAATATTAAACTCCTATGCGATATTGAAACCGCCAACGATAATCAATTTATTGCTAGTTAATAGTATTGCATTATTCGAATTTCATTGAAAAAGTAATAAAAAATATTTTTAAAACCTATATTAAAAATTGTAATTGTAAAAATCATCCAGTTATATATAAATAAATCTTTTATAAATATTTTTCTTTCATTTGTAAAAATAATTATAAAATTCATAATTATTTAATTGTAACAGAGGTGATATTTTTGTTTTACACAGTTTGATATTTCATATTTCAATCAAACAGAAATAATAAAATAATAAATTTTTATTCACATTTTCGTTATTTACAAACAAACAAATAGATTAATTGATTTCTATTAAATTATATAATTTAATAATTTTTTATTATTTACACGGTTTATCAACATTTTTTTCGTCTTTACACTTCCCACAGCAAAATTCACTTGCTCTTTTTATTTCGTTTGGCTTGTGATTTGGAGTCCACGGCCCTAAACTATCGGAAGCGTAAAAGTCCATAGGATAAGGTTTTTTTTCATCCAGTTCTGCCATTGTCAAAGCCACTGCTGCTTCGTAAGGCGTTAAAAGTGGTTTCTCAAATTGAGTACCCCAGTCTATACTCAACCTGGGACACGCAACCTTTAAATAAAAATAAATATTTTCTATTTTTTTGTTTTTTTTTTTGTTTTGAAAGAAAAATGTTTTATCATAAGAATTGCAATTACTTACTTGAATGAAGGCTTCTATGCCAGAAAAAAGTTTTAACTTATCAGGCAAAATTTCTGGAGCTAATATGGTAACACATTCCTTGTTTAATGATTTTATTCTGTCTTCTATAGTTTTTAATACAATTGGATTTCCTTGTCTTCCAAGAGTTCCAAGGATAACACCAAAAACTTTGGCTTTCTTTGCTTGGCAAATTGCTTCCTTCCTATTTTTCATCATTTGCTGATGATCATACTTTTCTAGGGTTAATTTTTTTTCATAAGGATCATAACGGTAGGCAGTCAAATTTGGATTGGAAATCATAGCCGCCTCTAAATGAAATCTACCATCTCCGATATATACAAGGACATCGACATCTTTTATTTGGGGAGCTGTGCACCCTAAAATCTAAAAAAGGTTTTCAAATTATATTTAAAATTTATGACTTGTATCGCTCCTCTTGATTATTATATAGAATACCTCTCCTGGACTTAATGGTTTGCTTTGAGGGACAGTTGCAGTGTATCCACCTTTTCTTAATTCAATAGCTATTGCTTGCAATGTACTTGCAAACTGAATAGTGCTAACTAAACCTAATCTAGTTGTAATTGGAAAATTGAATTTTATTGTTTCAACACAGTGAGCTGTATCAATTTTTATATCAACAAAAATATATAATAATTTGATATCATTAGTTCGATCTATTGGAATTAAGCATGAATGACCATAATGAATAAGTAAATCTACACCCAAAGCTCTTGCACTAAAATCATCCACACAGCAAGCACCTAAAAAAATGTTCATAATGAATTAAATTGATAATAATATTTATATAAATTTAAACATTAAAGTAATAATAGTTTCTACAAAATAACTCTTATTTTTATTAACACTATACTATATAACCCATCATATATTGTAATTGAATAACATACTTATATAATGCTCTTGTAATATGTATGAAAACTTACCATAAGTAACATCGCCCATTATTACAGTATCAGCCTCAGTAAATGTTTCAATAATATCACATATCATTGGTGCAAAAAGCAAAAGACCTTCTGGCATTTGCAATGCAACCCTTTTGGCCTTAGTTTCTCTGACTCTCCATATAGTTTTATGGATTTCAAAATTATAATTAGATGGAAGTCCACTTACAGCTTCATTGATTAAAGGATCGTTTAGAATTTCTTGCGGAATTTTATTTACTCTGACAGGGGGCTTGTAGACTTTCCTAATAGGTTTGGCTTTAACAACAACAACCAAATTCTCTTCTTTTTTCTCTGCTTTTGCTAAATCTTTAATTTCAGATTCATTCTTTTTATCTTCCTCAGCAGTTTTTGAATCATTAAACTCTATCATTTCTTCCTGTATTTTTGTGCTATCTATGGTAAGCATATCTTCCTTTTCTTTACTTTTACAAATATCCTTAAAGTCATCAACCACCAAACCTTCACTGATATTTGTTGCAAAAAGATATTAAATATTTGAATAAAATTTTAAGAAATTTGAGGTTATAGACAGAGTAAATGCCCAAACCAACGTCGTAACCAATAGCACTTGCAGATTGCATTAATAATATAAGTAAGAGGCCTTTTCCCAGCTCACATTATGTATTTACAAACATGTGCACTCACGCCAGCAACCATGTGAAAGCAAAAAAATAAGGAGTGACATCGATCACGTGATGGTAAAAGCAAAAATATTGTTCAGGTCCCACCGAGATTTGAACTCGGATCGCTGGATTCAAAGTCCATCAGACTGCTAACCATTACGCATGGGACCGCTTTGACTCCACAATTTTTTAAGACCGCAGACCTGGATGTTTATTAAAACAAAGTACTTTAAAAAGAAAATTGAAAATTGGACAGTTTTTAAGTGCCAAAAAAGTACCAGAAACGAAGTTATGAAGTCCCTTTAAATTTTTCGATGCATAACATGCAGAGAATAAAAAGTTTGCAGAAACTCGATGTTAGATCGAGCTTAAAAAGAGATGCAATTTTGACATCAGTTTTATAAAAAAAGCAAGAGTAAACTACGATAAATAGATTGAGTTCTAGCAGCAAAATTTATATTCTATGCACTATCAAGTTCAATATTTATCACCTGTCACTTTTTTCACCATTTATAAATATGAGCTTGACTAAACTAGGAAATAAAACTAACTGTTAATTTAAAATGGCGTTTTCTTTGCCGTCATTTTCTTCGATGGGTTTTATTCTTGACAAGTGTCGCCCTCACTTTCCAATTTAAAACAGGAATCTGTAAGTTGTAATTTAATATATTTCTTTAAATAAATGAATACAATCATGAAATTAAAATATATAAAATTTTCTCGTTACTATTTGTGAGTTTAAAAATGGTTTTTATTTTTTTATATCACCTGTTTCCATAATTTAATTATTTAAACTAGTTTTCTATTTTTATAAAATTATAAATTAATTTATATAATATAATAGTAATTTTTCCTTTTATTACGATAGATCGCGCACTGACAGGTTGTCAAACTACAATATGTTATAAGTTTTTAATAATAAAAATAAACAAACGAATAATAAAGTAATTTCGAAAATTATTAGTGAATTTAAGGAGGGACTAAAGAAGGACAATGTAATAAAGAAACCACATATAGAAAGTAACAATGATTTAATGATGATATATGTAGATACCGACATTACAATATAATGATTACGCGTGCGTGCGCTTAGCAGTCGTGACTTTTATTTATCTCCATGCAAATATCGCAATAAGTTATTTCTTTTTGTCTCTCTTGATTCTGCAGTATTTTTACAGTAAAAAAGCGATTTGGCCGCAATACTTAGGTGATACATCAGTTATGTTGAAATAAGCTAACTTTCGTCAAAATTGATCTTCGTTGATCGTCAAGACTTCCACTTTTGTGTAGCCACTTATTGCGGAAATCTTACCTTCTCCTTACACGAGAATTGGTGTATTAGTGTTTGTTAAAAGTTTCAAAAACGCAAGAATTTAATAATAATTGTCCGTATGAAAATAGATAAGTGGCATCCAAGAGGAATAGTTTTTTTTGTTCCAAGTCTTTTGTTCTAGTGGTTGTTCTTACTTTTCAAAAATCTACTTTCGTCGCCTAATGTCCCTTGCAGGGAAAGCGCATTCAATTTGACTATACGTACGAACGATTCTGCAATGACAATATATTTCACTAGAGAAAAATTAAATAAAAATAGCAGGCTGCGCTAATACTAATAGATGAATTTAGACAGAATCGCTCTGTTTCATTGATAAATTTGTATTTTAACATTCAATCATGTCGTCATGAAAATGAGCTTATGATGATTGTTGATGATTTTGTTGAGAATATTTCGATTACATTGAAACTTCAGGAACATCTACTTATATTATAATGATATCGTAATTAGACAGAGAAACATCAATAATGTTTTGCGCTAAAATCTTTGTAATTTTATCTTGTATTAGGCGGACTTAAATCTTAAAAAAATGTTTTACAAAATGACCCGAAGAGTCGTAAAACAATCATTTCCTTACAATACATAGTAATCCATGTTCGCTTACAAACTACACGCTATGTACATAAATTTGTCTTATACTTTTTTATATTTCTTTACAATAAAATGTTGAAGTACAGCAACAAGGGCAATAAAACATAACAAGGGCAAGTACACGAATATATATACTTCGTTTGTATATATATATATTATATTTAGTTATGTATACTAGCAATATGTATATACGTGAAGTGCAAAACAGGGTGTGCACGATAGAATTTCGAATGACTCTCGAAAGTCGAGGTACAAAACAAACAACAACGAGTTTAGTTCCTTTATATTCGATAAAAGGCTACATCTAATTAATGCGAAATGGAAGGGAGGGACAGACTTGCTTCATTACCGTTTCCACCTCTTTTTATATTTCGGCGAGTTTTCTCATTTTTTTCATGGTTTTTTTACCGTTTTAAAAACTACACAACGGAAGAGCTATATTTCGATACTTAGGCACATATATAAAACTCCTATAGGGATTATCGTTTTCTCCTTCTTTCCCCCATCGTTCTCGATATAGATTGTATTATTGACAAATCTCCCATCCTTTTCGCTTTTACATTTGCTACTATTCGACAGTAACATTCTTAACCTATAAACGTTTACTCAAAGTGCTGTGTCACAATATTCGATTTCCACGCAGATTCGTAGCACGTCAATCGCAAAACAGGGTCAGAAGCCCTTGCTCAATTTAATTTTTACTTCTCGATTTTCGTACTTAGTCTCGAATTGCAATTTACTCGATCAGTAATTTGGAAATAATTTACATAAACTTCTTTAATTAAAGTTTCGGTCAAAAGCTACAAAAATAAAAACAATTTTTCTCGTTCACGAGGTTCAACAATTTCGATGCAAATCCTTTCGCGATTGAATTGAGTAAATTGCAAACGTATGGCCCGAATCAGAATAGCAGCTTCAGTTTCAATACGACTCTTCGGTCGACTAGCATTGTGCACTTGCCCTATTACAATTCACCAAGCTTCAGTCGTTATTCAATATATAGTTCATTTTTCCTGCGTCGCTTCGCACAATTTATTTACGCGTAGAACGACGTTTCGTAAGATACAAACAAAGAAGGATGACTCGCTCATCTCCCTCATATAAAAAATTCGGTCAAAAGAGTGCGCGTTACAAGGAAAATACAAAACAAGTTGAAGAAAGAAAAAAAAAACAAAGAGAAATTCACACCTTATTGTCGTCGATATATTTTCTTCTGCTTGTTCCACCTTCGTCGGCAAATGAACGCGCGCGTTTCTTAGACGAAAGAATTTTTTCCGGAGGCTCGAAGGGGCGCGTCGGAGTTTTAGCCTGGGTAAACGTGTAATCGCGAGGAATAAGAATAGGACGAGCTGCGCTCGCTTCCGAGTTCTGACGCTCGCCTCTCCTTCCCCCGCAGAAAGAAATCGAGAAGACCCTTTGCGTGCCCTTCGATGTAGCGACTCGAAGACTAGAAAAAAAATTGCGTAACGTACAATGTATAGCGGGGAGCTCTCGCGCTCATTGTGACTCCAGCGAAAGAAAGAAAAGAGAGGGAGAGAGAGAAACGGCAATGCGTGCACGTATATCGCACCCCCGGGGGGGCTGGTTTCTGGCTTGATTGAGCGAAAGTCATCGTCCGCGAAAGCAAAGAAAAGGCGAAGCAGAAAACGAACTCGACTCCGGCGTGTGGCACACTTGACGGTAGGTAGAAAGGTCCCATACGTGCGCAGCTTCTCCTTCTCCTTCGCTTGCGCATATATACATATATATATGTACAGAGCGGTAACTGGCAATAACGAGGCTAAATTCCTCTCCCATCATTGACTTGGCTTCTCGACGTCGTCCTCCTCCTCGTCGAAGTAGTAGTCGTCGTCGCGGACGAGCAGGGCCGCGGCGGGCCTCGAGCAGTGTCAAAAGACGCAGGCGCAGTCATCGGAGGCCCTGGCCTACCTGGCCCTCTTCCGATTCAGCTTGGCCAGCTTGCGTCGCTTCAGGATCAGCTGGTAGAGGCTGTCGAGGCCCTCGTGCAGGCCCTCGCCGGTTATGGCGCACGCCGGCTGCACGCGGATGCAGGCGCTGCCCGGCACCGACGACAGCTCCAGGACGCCCAGCTGCTTCTCCAGCTCGTCCACCTCTTTGGCACCTGAAATCGGGGCTCCGCGGTTATTACCTATAAGTGAATCAAGACTTTTCTTTTAAAAGCCTGCCGGGAGAATCGACCTCGCGCGGTCTAACGATTCGTTTATGCGTTAGTATAACGCGCGCGTCAATTTTCCCTGTCCGACGCGCAGTTATTACGTTTATTTTTCATTTTTATTTCATTAGAAAATCATTGACATGCATTCGTTTCGTTTTCGATTCGCGATGCATATTGATTTTTAATAGAATTTATCGTGCATTTTAATTGAAAACACAGAGAGCGCAAAGGAAATTAACTGTTTGCTGTATAGCTATATTTTCACGTCAGCTAGTCGTCAGATCGCCAGATGTAATATCGTGATGTCACCCTTTTACGACGTTAAAGCCGCTCCGAGCACGCCGTCAATTCAAAGTTAATTGATAAAGGAAAAACTTTTATAAACTCTAAAAGCTTCGAGCGAAAGAATTTTCCCCTCGCAAACATAAATTGATTACTGTTTTAAACTAAAATCTTTTTGATGCTTGATGCTTTGCTTTTTTTTTTAAAAAGAACTAAAAAAACTTTTGTAATGAGGTTTCCGCGAGCTTCTTAGCTTTTTAATAGCTGCTTTAATTTTTTAATGCGTGAAAACTTGAGCCGCCGGACGTGGAAATTTGAGTCTTGCGTAACAGCTCTTATGTAAATAAACCAAAAGGCTAGTTTTTTGTTCGATAACGCTCATTCTGTAACAGGTACCTTTCACTATTCTTCAATTGAGGATTAACCCACGAAAAAGAAGTTGCCTTTTGATATTCTACACTGAGAGAAAAGAAGGAGTAAAAATTACTATTCTGTATCGTAACTTGAGATATGAGAAGAAGAAAAAAGATTTTTAATATTTGAATAGTTAATATTAAAGTCGAAAAAATAATATTTACTATTCATGAATAGTAAATATTATTTTTCTTCTCGTATCTACAATTTTC
>JAWWEM010000054.1:7572003-7582220 GCA_035582935.1 Ormyrus thymus | reverse complement strand
CCCCGCCCCCTCCCCCCAAAAAACAAGGGACCGCGACGAGCGCTTAATGAAAGCGGCTCCAATTATTTTAAGACTGCGCGCGCAGCTCCGCGCTGCGAAAGGAGCTAAATCGGCCGTTTTTGCCGGCGGCGCTTAAGCCTCTCCGCGTGTGCGAATAAAATGGCCCTGCGGGCGGCATTTTATTACTCGAGCGCGGCGCTCGCGCATTCCGGAGCCGCTGCAAACGGCCCGCTCGTTCGAATAAACGGCTCCGTGTCCGCCGACGTGTTGCAATAGTTCTCTCTCTCTCTCTCCCTCTGCCCCGAAAACGCGCCCTTTCGCCGGCGAACATGTCGGTCTGCGCCGCTCGGCTGCGTATACTGCTGCTCTGCTCTTGTTTCTCGCTAGAATTCGCAGCTTTTTTCCTGCTTCTTTATACTCTCGGTGTTTACCTTTTCATCCGACTGATTCCGTTGAATTTGGCTTTTAGTCGGTCATTACTTGGGCTAAAGGGATCTTGCAAGCTCCTTCGCTGCTAGACAATTGCTACCCCATAAATGCCCGTTCCTTATTTTGCATTACACGCGATACCACGTGCAGGGCCATAGTCTCGAAAAGAAAGGATTGGAATTCACGTCGAAACTGCCTTTTCCACCGGCGGAAACAGCGCGACAACAGGGGGGAGAGACGCGTTTACTTTGGGCCGGTGAGAGTTTGGCATGAATTAAATTAACGTCGTGTGTAGGCACGGCCCGAGCGCGTCAAAGCCGCGGCTCAACAAGAGGAAGAGGAAAATTGAGCTTTTTGCCCCGGCAATTGCTTGTTTCGCTTAATAAGTGTGACAGCGCGCTTTAAAACGCTGGAAACGCCTAACGAAGCCAGAAACCGGGCGCGCGTACACCAGGCAAGCCGCGCGGCGCGCGATACCCCGAGAGATAACGAGAGCAATGAAGATATTTGCTCGCATCCGGTCTACGTGCATCTTTTGTTTTGGGCTCCCCTCCCACGTACCCCCCTCCCGAGTAATTTCATTCGGCGCGATTCATCGCGATAAGCTCCAGAATTTTCGAGCTACTCGGCGGGATTGCGACTATTAGGTTAATAAGCCAGAATGGTAGTGGGGCAAGCGACGGGACGCCGGGATGCTTTGGAGATTAAAGTAATTTAATAACGGCTGGATTTGATGAACCACATCCTGAATGCAAACATTAGTTAATTAGCTTTTAAATCCTTTACTTTTCGAAAAGGTTCATTAAACGCTCTTTTTTTTATCCGGACCGTCGACACATTTAGTTTATTAGCTTTTAATTCTGCAAAATTAATATATGGTACAAGGAGAAAAATCGCTAGTAAAATTCACCTTAAATGCAAGTAAAACTTGCTTAAAAAGTTAAGCAAACGTCGTAAGTAAACTTTACTCAGCTTTGTAAGTAAATTTTACCGAATCCAAGATGCCATTTATCTTTCCGTCTCTCTCGCGCGTGCGGTGGCTTACTTAATAAATCAAGTAAATTTTACTCGAGTCAGAATCAGTATCTTTTGCTTATACCTTTTAAGTACGTTTCACTAGCGATTTTTCTCCGTGTACTATCTTTTTAAAAAACCAAAGCTCAAAACTCCGTACGATCAGAAACATGCAGTAATATCTTGCAAAAAGAAATCCGATTAATCGCAGAAACATGTAACAAGCAGACACGCGCACGTCTAGGCATATCTAAGCAGGCTAAGCTCGGGGCTACAAGCGCCTCTAGAGGTCTCGTGGGTTTCGACCTCCTTCGTTCCGAACTAGTCTCAACGAACGATTTCCCGACACTCAATTGTTTGCGGCTCGCTCGCTGAAAGATGCTCTCGGCTTCGTGTATTGCGCAGTCTGTCGTTGCTTCGCGCGCTGCTTAATTAATTAGACGAACCGCTGGCGAATCTGCAGAGTTCGGGAGCCAATGGAATCGATTGCCCGTGTTTTCGTCAACCGAGCTACGCGAAGAGTGAACGCGGACGCCACTGGCACGGAAGGCGAATATTAACGGATGACGCTGCGAGGAACCTGTGACACAGCTTTAAAACCAGTCTGAAGACGGAAGCGGCCGATGAAGCGAGCCGCGGGAAAGTCACGAGGACCAATTTGACGACTGCCGCTCCGGTGAATCAGCTGGGAAGTCGAACGAGATTTTTGCAGACGACAGGATCCCCTCGTTCTCCCGATAATCGTCGGGTCTAGCGGCTCCCGGCTGCGCTGATCGACGACACGCGTCTTTTCGCGCAATTACCTAACCGACGCGTCGCTTACTCGCAGGCTCGATCGCACGAGGAACGGCCGAGCGAGAGAGGGAGAGCACTCCGAACACCCACGAGCCGAGCGTGAGTCAGCGGCTCGTAATGTGCGCCGCTCGAGCGGCATAAAGTGTCTGGCAGCTCGGCGGCAAAAGTGTTGCCCGGCTCTCATTGAGCATTCATTGATCGAGCGGGCCGCGCCCCGGCCATACTTTTGCGCCGGCCGCGAGCGTCTGCATTATACATATTTCGATAGTGAAAGGAAGACAGAGGGACACAAAGGACACTCATCGAGTTATGAGCCCGGGGGGGGTACATAGGTATACGAGACACGTGCGCTGGCTGCCGGGAACCGCCCGGTGCCTCGAGCTCCGGAGGCGACCGTTTTCGATTTTTAGCTTCGATTCTACACAGTCGCGAGTGGAAGCCCATTGGCTGTGCGGTTTCGCGGCGCGACTCATTTTCAGATCCTGTCTCGCGCTTTTGTCGTCCTTGCGGTAAGCAAGGCAATTTTTAGCTACGCCTTTTTTTCTGCTTCTATTTAGTGTTTTAGTTGAGACTGCCATCTCGATGAGATGTTCCGCTTTAATAAGAGCTTGAAAGTGAAGAAAAACCGCGCGAGGAATTTGTAGATTAAATTCGTTTCGGCAAAGTGCGAAGACTGCCCTGCTTATCACAAACTGCTTTCCTACCGGGCTGAATTTCTACCAAGTTGTAATCAAAGTTAACGCGCTGCACAGACTCGCGCCAAGGAACGACGATGACGCTGCAAGAGGAGGTTCAGCTGTAACGCGAGATCGCTTTGTCCGAGTTTGCTCTCTTTATATAGTTTACTGTCAATCATTGAATTCTTTGAAATATTGGTATGCTCATGCTATATTATGTATTGTTTTATGAAACTGAAAGCGCTGATTACTCGGCGGGGAAATCGTCGGTGCGACAACGCCGCATCGAAACGGATATTGCCTGCGAGATTATCCCAAGATGAACTCGGTAATTCGAGTGCTTAAGGCCATCATACGAGATTTACAGCTTATGCAAAGCAGACAGTTCAATAATTACGCAAGAGTAGCAAGTAAACAGCCCGTTTTGCTGAGCTATCGGAAAATTCCTAATTATTTCTTAAACTTGTCTCAACTCGGACGCTCTTTTGCACAGTATTATCTTTCAGTATATACATAAATTGC
The DNA here is from genome assembly GCA_035582935.1 of Ormyrus thymus. NCBI lineage: Eukaryota > Metazoa > Arthropoda > Insecta > Hymenoptera > Ormyridae > Ormyrus > Ormyrus thymus. The sequence goes on along the minus strand of JAWWEM010000054.1, from coordinate 7,578,783 downwards.
CTCAGTTGTGGAAAACTTTTAATTATTTACTGCTGCTCGAATCTTCGACTTGAAATAAATGCACGAAATTTTGCAAATAAAATAATCGAAAAAGCCGCCTATTAACACCCCCCAACAAACAAAAGCCCAATTTACTCAGTAGAGGCGGCGATTGCATTCGCATATATATATATATATATATATATACATATATATGATTTCGCTCTATAATCGCGCGCGAGGCCGAACGGAATATTGACCATCAGAGATGCGCGAATTAAACGCGGTCCGGTGCGCGCACTTGAGCGTGCCGCATTCGATGATGCGATTATTTGGTCAATAGCGCGGCCGCAGCCAATTGCTCCTGCGCTCTCTCTCTCTCTCTCTCTCTCTCTCTCTCTCTCTCTCTCTCTCTCTCCTATGCCGCGCGGCTGCGGCGGTCCGATTTGCGACCGCTTAAAGATCGCCCCGCGCGCTTCGCGATTTATGCCCGCGCTCGGCCGCCGTTGGCGGTCAAGTTCGTTTTAGGCAAATAATCACCACGGTCTCTATTTGTTTCTGCTTTTGTTCTGCTTTTGTACGGCGATCGAGCTACACTCGGACCAAGAAATAAGGTTTGTCGGGATCGCTTTCGGACTTGGCCAGCAATTATGACAGTTATTCGAATCATTTTAAAGGAACTTTAAAGTACTTTTCATGCTCGAAAAAGTTTAAATCAAGTTTCGACTCGGGCTAAAAGTTTAATCTATTAACAAGTTACCTTCAGATTGATGTAAGCGTATTGAATCTATTTTTGATTGGCCAAATGTTTCCTCGGATCAAAAGAAAGTAATTTACTTATACGTGAAAAAGAGCCACTATCGGCCGCCGAAACCCTGGTAGAAAATAAAACAGTCCCGCTGATTAAAATATTAAGCACTACCTAATTTTTTATGCTAATCATTAGATTTGCATTTTCTAATTTCTGGCTAAGCACTTGTTAGTGAGTAGTGCGGTAGTGGGAAGGCTAAAGGTTATCCTCTGTTGGTAACACATAACCTCTAAAAAACTAATTTTTTAACTTTTCAAACTATGTTTTTAAATAAAAAAACATATTTATTAATTTATGAATTAACTTATTTATTAATATATTAATTTATTTATTTATTAATTTATTTAAAATTGATCACTAAATAGAAAGCAGCCATATTCTGCTTCAGAAGCGTGCCGAAAATACGCAATTCTTAGCTAGCAACTAGCATAAACTAAACCAGTAATCGCATTTCTGGCTATTCATTAGTCAAAAACTATAACGTAAGATTTCTACCAGGCAAGCTCTTTCGGTATTTTTGGGCAGGCTTAAATGGAGCATTTCCGCCCGGGCGTTTAATATTGATACCGGCGATCTCGCGACCTACGCGCATTCAGAAACTGCGGCGGAATTCGGCATGCAAATGCGATTACCGCGGCTTGTGCGCAAATATTTACGAGGGGGCAGAAATCTGCTCCGGTCCGGCGGTTTCCCCGACGAGGGCGCTCGTCGGTCTTTTCGCGGCCGCGAGCGGCAAACGGCCTCGTTCAAAATTCAGAGCGAGACAAAAATTTATAGCAAAAGTGTAGCCCTACGCTCGTGTCCGCCGACTCGCGCGCTTGATAATCACCGCGTAACTGATTCCTTTTCGGATCGAGTCCATTGTTTTTCCGGGAAACATTCTTTCTGTGCGTACCTTCTTATCTTTAGCGTGTCGAATCCGCACCTGCAAGATTTAAGCAATTCACCATGTGAAATAGTTTAAAAAAAAAAGACAGAAAATTTTCTCTCCCCGGTCTTTTGTAATGATTTTTCTTACGTACTGCTAATTATATATGAGGCCGAATATTTGCTTTAGAAAAATGTCATATTAATCTACAAACAAGACACAAGTGGTCCAGCGCATTTAAGAAAAGTGTCGCCTCGCTAAAAACTCGAAACACTCGAGAAGCATGCACCGCGGCGAAAAACTATATTTATTATTCAGAGTTAATACCAGCGATAAATTCGTCGCCCTCCGCAGCCATTCGCAGAAGCCCGGAGAAAAGAGAGAGCGCGACGGCCGAGAGAGAAGGCCAGAATAAGGGAGCGAAAAACGCAGACAGATCCAAATACGATATGCGTCGCCGGCTGAAAAGAAGCACGAGCCGAGTTTGAAAAGGGTCCGAGCATGGCTTCTCTCTCTCTCTCTCTCTCCCTCCCGCCCTCCGGCCGGCGGCGTCGCTTTCTGCGTTCGTGCGTGGAGCGCATCTTCGCCCGCCCTCCCGGCGCATAACGAACGCCGAGCGCGCGACTCGTCGTCTTACGCAATCGGACGAGCGGCCTCGCTGCTTCCTCGGCTGCCTCCGACGTTTTCGGCAGGAAGCGCAAATTAAGGACGATGCACGAGAGGCAGCTTCGAACAGCCACCAGGAGGGGGTAAACTAAAATACGCATACACGTCTCGCACACGTGCGCGCGAGAAAATCGGGCGATAAAACGCGGATAACGCGCGAGATAATTTACGACTCCCCCTCCACGGGTCTTATCCCGCGCGTCTTTGACGGGCGACGGCTCGACTTTCCGCGCCGCCGTCTGACTCGAGCGCCGACTTGACTACTTGCTCGGCGCGCCGTCGCCGAGTACACGAGGCTTAACAAAGCTCCGTCGGAAAGTATGGCCGACCTGACGTTTCCTGGCGAATTATCGCACTCGCGAGAGTCGTCGATCGATCCGCGAAGAAGGAGCTTAACAACTCGGCGGAACTCGATTTGAAATACAATTTCCATCCCAAATCCGGCTTAATCCGGTAAAACAGCCAGGCGGACGGGCGAGAATTACGGAAATGTCGTATTGTCCTCGCAGCGGCTCTTTTATTTTTCCTTTTCTCCCCCTTCGAGTTTGCTCTTTGGCGCATATGAAAAATAAAGGTAAGCGGCTGCGGCGGCGGCGGCCGAGTGGCCGAGTGGAGTGTGCAACAACGATGAAGCAGATTTATGGTGGAGGGCATAAATTGGATTCGTGCCGTCCTGAGTTCCAGCTCGCTTCGTCCGCGCATTTACATACTCGGTATAAATTTGAGGCGGAGTCCCTCTCCACCCTCGGCTTTTATTTATTTTCTTTTTCTCCTTTGCGGCCGCTTTTTACATCTCCCTCTTCCCTCCCCCAGCCCTTCTGCTAGTTGCTCGATAATTTTCTCATATTTTTCTATTAAACTGCGCGCGAAAGCATATTTATGTCCGCGCTTGTTTGCAGACGTATATATACATTTTCCCTTGTAAATTACACTTTTATGCATTGTTTCGCCAAAACTGACGTTATGGAATCCGGATGATTTACGAGCGCGAGGGAATTAACGCTAGCGGAATTGCGCCGGCCGAGCAGCGCACCCTATTTTCCGCAACCTATGTGCAACATTGCCGGCAATAATTCCATCTCCATTCCGCGCGTTTCGATGTAATCAAAAGATAGTTTACAATCCCCGGATGAACGTCGAGTAATACGTAGCAATGTTAATAACGAAATCAGCCGAGCGAAGAAATCAATGTGGAGACTCTTCTTTCCCGATCCGATCCCCCCCGCGCGCATATCTTCCCCGCCACCTTCTCGTCCTTTGCATTCTATCTGCCTTCCATTCCGCAAGACGGCCGTCTGACAATAACTCTCAGAAAATCGCCCCGGTCGATGTCGCGGCCGGCGATATTTCCCCGGAGTTGCTAACAAGCACGTCCCGGGAATCTATTAGGTCCGATTTCGGAAATGCGACACGAATTGTGTACAGCGACGCTGGCTGTCCGACCGGCTTGTTAATGTTTCTCGGCTCTGATTTGCTTCGGCACAATGATACACTTGCGGCCGAGCACTGCGGCTCACCTGCACAACAGCCTTGTGCATTCTCTTCGGAGGTGCTCTCCGCGCGGGAGGATCGTATTGCTTTATGCAATGCGAAGCTTCTCTAGAATGCACGGAAAAGCTGCAGGATTGTAGGAGAAAAACATTTTCATTTCGTGACGGACTTGAATTTTAATTTGACTGAATTTTACCCTTTTAATTCACACTAATGAAAATTATTCTGATCAAATGGAAGATTCATTCGTTTTCAGATACTATTACTTTTTATTTTAAAATTGTTAAAAACATGGAGTAACACGTGTAAAGCAGGATTTTTTCCAATCGTGTATTGCAATTTTTATTCGTGTTAAATTGTCCATTTAGTAAAACGAAGGCTCAAGTCCGTTACGAAATTACAATGTTCTCTCTTCTGGACAACTGTAAAACTGTCCTCGATCAATTTTACTCGAGCTTTGCAGTAGAGTGAAGTTTTTGAAAATTCGAAAAAAATAATCCATTTACGCGCTACATTTAATCAAGAAAAGAAACCGTCACGAAAAAGCAGGCAGCGACGAGCTGATCCACCCTCCGCGAAACGGCCAGGGCCCCACCCTCGAAATACGACAGGTCGTACGTTAAAAGCGCGTAATGCAATGGTTTATTGCCCGGCGCCGAAGCTCGTCCGGGCAATAAGCACGTTATACGAGCTCGTCCCCAAAAATGCCGCCGCGTGCTTCGGGGACTCGAGGTCCCGGCGCGCGACGCCGGCAGACGCGAATGCAGTCTCGGCGAAGAGAGAGAGAGAGAGAGCGAGAGCGAGAAAGAGAGAGAGAGCATAAGCACGCGTGCGCTTTATCTGGCCGGGGCCATGAAAACTTGATCCGGCGCCAGCCCGAGCTGTAATAACCGCCGCGGCTGAAAGAGACGGCGACGGTCGTTTCGGATGCGCGCAATTTCCGAATTCCTCGCGGCGGCTTGTTCCCAACTCCGGCGGGCTCCGGGATAATAAAATGATTTGGATCCCGGCCAGTTATTGAAGCTGGTCAGTTTAAAGCCGCGGCCGAAAGTCGCGCGAGCCTCCCTCCGCCGTCCGCTCGATTTTTACGCTCGCGTTTATGGACGCGTGCGGCTCGCAGTAAAGAGGGCCGCGCCGCGCTAATTTGCATTATTTGCCGATGAGCTTCCGGCAACGTTTCACTCCGAGCTTTATATGTGGGTCGAGCGATATTTTTAGCGACAAATCGCTAAAGGCGTCCCTTCGATCTCAAGCTGGCGATTACGAAGCTGCTTCTCAAAAACAAAGTTGCGAATAAACCATCGGTGAATGTAAGACAAACTCTGCTCCTGGGCTAAAAAAATACTTGCCGCTCCGCAATAAAACTCGTCCCGAAAGCAAGAAACTTTCAGCTCATCCCTTCGTACAACGTCGAGCAAAAAAGCTTCCTCTGGCACATTCGTCCGACTTTCGTCAATCGGGCGTTATTAGCAATTCCGGGGACCCGGCGGCAGCTCGAAAGTCGAGCACACACCGCGGACGGACAACAAATCCGTACAAGTTGACGCGGCCGCAACTCCGCGAGCGAGGAAAGTAGCTCGCGCGCGGGAACATCCCCCGGAGCCGCCTCCCTCGGAGGGGTTAACCAAAGACGCCGCACGAGACACGCTGAATTCATAAGCGGCGTGGTTTAAATTCGTTGAATGCATTAGCCGTCTCTCTCTCTCTCTCTCTCTCTCTCTCTCTGCGCCGGACGGAGTCGAATGCGGAGGGAGAGTTGCGCCTCGACTTTCTGCTCCTCGCGCATTGCCGGGCGTCTGAAGGGATTAATTAACGGCGGGGGGCGCGGTCCGAGGCCAAAGCTCGGCGCGAGAACAAAGTTGCCCGCCCCCGGAGCGCCTATAAATAAAGCGGGCCAGGCTTTGGGGAAATATTCGCCGAGCGGCAAGAGCGAATGCGTGTTCGCGCGAGAGATCCGCGCGGCACAATGGGCTCTGGATTCGTAGCTGGGCCCTGTTTATCTGACACCTTCCTGCGCCGACGTTGATCATGGAGCTTGTTCAACGCCCCCCCGGCAGCCGGCGCGGGTATAAGTGTGCATTTTTAAAATTTTTCATTCGTTCTACCATTTTTTCTGCCATTTTTTCTGTCCTCAATCCGTACGATCGAGCGCTGCTCAACTTCTCTGCAAATAAGAAATTTAGAAGCGAACAAAGTTTACTTGTTCGGCCTGCAGAGCACTGAATGATTAATCAAAACTGCTGCAAGACCGGGAGTAAGTTAAGATATATTCTACTCTGTAAATCGTTGCCCCCGCGGTAAACAAACTCAAATAATCAAGGAAACTTTAATGGATCACAGAGACGGTTAACTCTCGCGTATACACGTCCTTTGCTGCGAAAGAGGAACTCTTGCGTACACCAAACAGTTGCGGTGTCCCTGTGTGAAGCCTAGAAACGTTTTACTCCGCAAACTGCTTCTAGTCGAGTTAAACCTTTTCGGAGCGAAAATCTGGCCAGTAAAGTATTCTCTTTGTTTCCCGAAACTCGTCACTTTCGCTAGTATTAAATTTTTCATTTTGCGCTGCGATCGAGCTTTCCAACATCATTCAAGTGCACATTCAGTTCTCTTCCAGGAATTTAGCGGGTTTATAATAGTACATTATGATACCTCATGCGGTAAATAATTACCTTACACGCCATTGCCATACAGAATTTTATACCACGAGAACTTGAAAATCAGATCTTTGTTAGGAATGCAGGGAAGATGAAGCGAAAATTTTGAATTACTCAGCTTGTGAAAGCACGTGGAACACAAATATGGAGAAAAACAAGCGCGTCAGTTTTTACTTGCAGTTTACGGTTATTATAAATTTATTTCTTTCGTGTAATTTTGTTAAAGTTAAATAAATGAACTTTAAAAATAATAATGCAAAATGTTACACTGAGAAAAAAGTTTTGTAAAAATTACCATACTGCCTAGTAAG
>JAWWEM010000054.1:7514242-7527866 GCA_035582935.1 Ormyrus thymus | reverse complement strand
AGCCAAAATGAGATATTTATGAAAAATAATTTTTAATCGCTCAATTGTCTTCGGAATCCCCATACAGCTACCTTAAGTACAATTTCATGAATTATGTGCATATAATAATATAAGTAAAATTTGGGAAAAGTAAGTTTATAAATAAAAGAATATAGTTTAAACTTCTTACAATTAATTGAACAATAAATTATAAAAGTATATAAATTTTTAAAATTCCAAGATCTCAAAATATTTTTAATTTAATTAAATTTTCATAACAAAAATAAATTATATAATTAATTAATGAGATAAATCAATGAATTAATCAATTATATGTATTAATAACATTAAGTTAATTCAAAATTTTCAGATAAAACTTGGCTCTCTGCCATAATATAGGAAGAAAATACAAAATCTGCGCAATAGAATAGGATGATGTTAAACATGGCTTGATACTATACCGTAAGCATGTGGAGCCTCTGGTTATATTTAGACAGTCTAAACCAAGACTTGGAAACTGGCTCTCTACATCAAGATCACTCTTTATTTTATTCACAAACTCCAATCCACAAATTATTCCTACTTTTCATTTAAAATCTTAATTTTCAAAACTTCTTTGTTTTACAAGAATTCAGTTATTTATAAATAATTAAACTAATTAAATATCTGTACTTGTAATCTAAATTAAATAATAATGAAACTTCTATCTTTAGTGAAGTTGTACCAGAAAACAAAACAAGATTTAAAAAAAATTATGAAATTTACAAATTCAGTTTCAAAATTTTGTTTTATATATATTGTTTATTTAAATAACAAAAATTAAGTTATTTTAAACATTTTTACAAATCTTTTACAAATCTTTTATAAATTTAAATAAATTCATTTTGAAAAAAACAAATTTAAATATGAAGTGATTTCAAGCTCATAGAACTAAGTTTTGTAAATAAATTTCTCTTGCAAAAATTTTATGAATGGTTATGGAGTTGCAATCTATAAATAACTTATCACTTGATACTTCTCAAAATATAAAATTCTTGAGAATAACGTTATATTTGAGCTTTACAATAAGGATAATTAATAAGGACAATGGCTAAACAATGGTTTTGAATTTATGAGCAAGTGATGGTAGAAAAATAGCGCAAAGCGAACCCGTAAATGTTCAGGAGACGACGTAACGAAGCGTGTTTGCAAAGTGAAATTTGAGTAAACTTCCATGTATGCTAAAGCATTATCAACGTTTACGAGGGATAAATCAAATACGCATAAATAAGCAAATAGAAAGAAAAGAAAGGGAAAGAAAGAGAATGTAGAGAGAAGGAAACCCGGAAAAGCCAGGAAAGGAAATGTGCCGTGCAACAGTGGAAAAAAAACGTACCCTATCCCCGCGTACACACATATACACACAAGGTATTTCTAGGTTTTCTCTTCTGCACTATCTCTTTCTCTCTTTCTCTCTCTCTCTCTCTCTCACTCTATCTCTCTCTGACTCGTTTTCGTTCTTTACATGTCGCGATTAACTTTATGAACTTACGGTGACGGCGGTGTCGACGACGACGTCGACAATGAGGTTGAGGAGGACAGCGACGACGACGTTGTTGTTGATTGTCTCACAGCACTCGAATAATGTGTCACATTTTACAAGCGTTCATCGACGTAGATAAAGCTCGCTGCGGAGATCCACGAGTTCTTCTCACGCTCGCCCAGAGCCTGAAAATACGTTGATAGCCGAAAAATTCTTTACTAAGGAGCACTGACACATGTGTAACAATCGTTTTACGCCATATTTATTTCTTTTCTTTTTTGATCAGTGATACCAATCACACGACTAAAAGAAAGAGAGAGCTAGAGAGTAGAGAGTGCCAATGAGCTCTCTTTCCTCTGCGATGTATGCTACAAAGCAACAAAGCCTACCAGACATACGCCGTATAATCGCGAATAGAACAGAGCCTTTAGGTTAGGTTATACCAGTAAGGAATGAAACCGCGTTCTTGCATCTTTATTGACGGTCTTTTATTCTCGACCAACCGTCACTGGTTCATTCACTCATTCACCGCAGGATCTATCTCTTATTCTCTTATTAAAAATAATATTCTATCGATTTCGATTAAGATTCGATTTTAAAAAATCGTCAACTGGTAAATCGACCGTCTTATATTTTTTGTAATTAAAAATATGGTTTTTCTTGTTTTACCGTATATGCATACAACACTTTTTAAACCGAGTTGTCAACAGCATATATAAATGTGACCAAAGGAACAGAGGCTATGCTGTAACTTTATAACTCAAATTCAAAACTTATTGTAACTATATTAATTATTAAAGCTGATATATTTTTTTACAGTCGTCGAAATAATCAGCTTTAAAATTCATCAGCTTGGAAAAGCGTTTATATTGAACATTTAATAATATGTGTATATTTAATTCTACAAATACGTATGACTAACACTATTCATATATTATTATCTAAATTTAGTAACACGTTTACGACTATTTGAAAATAAGTATGAATGCTGAGTTTTTTATAACACTCGTGTTCGACGATTCATGTCATGAGTAAAACGTTGATTTATTTTTAAACTCAACGCATACGTTAGTAATAATTTTTTTGCAAATCATGGTTCTGAGTTTTAACACCAATGCGCCAAAGTCACAATTAATTGTTCTATCATTTTTTATAATAATTTATGTATGAAAATGTATTAAAACGTGAACTAAAATTAAGAACAGCAGCAATATAGCCGCGCATAATCTTTTTTTTTCGAAAAAATTAATGATTGAAGTAACTATAAACAAATACTGATCGATTGTATTATGTAGAAATAGATTAAGTTAAAAAATCTATATTTAAAAAATCTATTTAAATATGTATCTGTATTTAAATATCATATCTGTAGACTAACACGTAATCTTGTATAGATGACTAGATCTCATTTGGGGAGTGATTGAGTGAACAGTGAACATCATAATATTCATAATACATCCTACACGAGAAAACTACGCACACACACACACACACACATATTATATATATATATATATCAAATTAAATAAATAATTGACTTAAGTAATTGACTTAAGTAATTTTTTAAATCGTCTAAAAGGTCTGACCGTTTTTTTAATTTGCCTCATTTGCCTGTCAGAAATTATTAACAAAAAGTAGTAAAAATCGCAGCGCTCCAGCACCCGGAAAGAAATCGATTTTCATCGGTAAATACGTTAGCTACGTCAATGATTTGGGGCTTAAATTAAAACTATTAATTTGTTCCAATTGGTCGTTTACTTAACTTTGCAATCAATTAACCTTAAGCATAAAAGGTATTAACTTTTAAATAAATATCGTACGCGCATGCGTGCCTGGGTACATATATAGTATGTGCGCGTAAATCAAAAAGCGAAACATGGAATATAACAATTATTATTATAAACGAAGATGTATTAATTGCAAAATTAAATGAGAGACAAATTAGGGCAACTTAATGGTTTTAGTTGAAATCCCGAATCATTAACGTATACGTAGGTAATGTATTTACCGATAAAAATCGATTCCTTTCCGGGTGCTGGAACGCTGCGATTTTACAACTTCTTTTTTAATTATTTCTGAAAGGCAAATGAATCAAATTAAAAAAAATGGTCAGACCATTTAGAAAATTATTTAGATTTAGATCAATTATTTATTTCATTTGGGGAGCCAACTTCACATTGGTGGCCGGTGACACCGGTGTCCTCACTTGAATTTGATTATTTTTCAGATCTATAGGCATTGACCTTCAGTTTTCGCGACATTAGTTTTATCGGCATTATATTTTTATATTAAAAAAACCATAGTGGCACTTGAAGAACTTTCTCTTTCTCTGTTAAATGAGAAATTAAAAAAAGGCAGAAAAAATGCAGCTTAACGCATTCCTAGCTCAATAACCGAACTTAGACCGCGGTGTTAGGAAAGAGACAGACTCTAAGAGACCGACCGAGCTTCATTGTCGAAAATATATCTTAATATTTTAAAATATTAAAATATGTATACGTTAAAAATCTTTCTTTTGAAAGATATTTTACACCTCTGATCCAATTTTTCGGCGTTCAAAATTCCCGCCTACTAAGTAATTAAAACATGGTTACACCCGAAATATGTAGTAATCTTGGAACTAGAAACTGAAACTCAAAAAGGGTGTGTTATTTGCATTTATCGTCGATGAAATGCATATATATCTTTTTTATAATTTATGTAGGCGAAGTTACTGCTGACTGAATATAAACTATTTAATAAACAAGCAAACTGTATACGACTTGTTTTTTAATTACAACCAACACACTTAATATTTTAAGAAATTGTAATTCTACAATATAAATTTGCAACTAGATTTTTTAAAATGATGTAATGATTTAAAAAATTTTAATAAATATTTCTCCAAGAGTCCCAATTTAGGAATGAAATGCGTTATTATATAGTTATTATAAAGGCGAATTCTCATGAATTTAACCCTAAAAACGCTATTCCAATTAATTAAACATTTTCTGAGTATTTTGCAATGGAATATATTATTTATTATTTATGAAATTCTATTTTTATTTAAAAATAATTTAAAAAGCCCTCTTTGACAAAATTTTAGGTGCAGGAATTATACAAAAATGCTTATTTATATATAAATTTTAATGACAAATTTATCAATTTGCAAACAAAAAAAAAACTTATACGAAAGGAGCAAATGAAAAACTATTTATTAATTTGTTTCATTAAATACATTTTGACACTATTCTTATACCTTGATATATAGTCTGTATATATAGTTATACGCGAATCTAGAGTATTAAAGTAGTCTCTGCCAGTAAATTATTTTTTCAGTTTTACTTAGTTTTAAATTATAGAAATTATATAATAACATTTTCTTAACATTAAAAATTCTTCGGTAGAATACTTTTACAGTTATAACTGAAAAAATGCCATGTTATATTACCTATTTATAAATAATAGTGAGGTAAAATCTAAGAAGTTTAAAGTAAAAGTAACCTTAATAATGCAAGAACTTTTTTATTTATTGTTTATATAGGGTGTTTTTATATTTAGACAGAATTACTTGAGTACTTAAAGAAGCTGTAAAAATTGTAATATTTATTTACGTACTCATTCCAAAGTGAATTAGTATTACATCACTTCTGTATTTACGAAGAGCTTATTTTTTAAAATGTAAAAACATTAAGTGATTGTAAAATGATATTCAGTAAGTATATTTAAAAAATAAATTGAATTAAATTGTGTGATCAAAAAGCAGATAACACTAAAAGCAGGTGTGATAAATTAAAGTTATATTATGATTAAGATAAAGATAATCATTAACTTTATAACATTTAACATAATTTAACAATACATATAAGTGTAATAATATTTCTGAATTTATTTAATTTGGCAACAATGAACTTTATTTTTTTATGTAGAGAACTAAAATTTTATTTAAAATAACTAAAAATAATTAAAAATGTTGTAATTACAAAATTTATGTTATGAAGTTCACAACTTTTTACATTTAAACTAAAATTCAATGGTAATTTCAAAAAACTATAAGTGAATGTAATATTAAATAAGTAGTAATGTTTTTTAATACTTTTGACAGCAAGAAATATGAATTTAGCTTCATTGTATTCATTTTATGTTGTATTAGATTTTTGCATATTATATGTTTACTTTTAAACTTTATAAAACAGATTTATTTTTCTGTACTTGTGAATGCACAATTTCCTTCGTGTTGATAAAACCTGTAAGTTAATATTGAAAGCATATAATTTTTTGAAACTGATACAATTATATTAAGTTAATCTTTTGGATAAACTATTACCTTTTAAACATTTTTCAAATTGTATATTTAAATTTTGGATGAAATGAAGGAATGAAAATAATTTACTACCAATTTTTACAACCACTGCTTTTTTATTACATTCTTTTATTTAATGAATTTTTATATTACATATATTACATAACAATTATTTTCCAGGTCCTCCTTTTAAAGATGATTACGGAAAAATTAACTGACCAACTTAGCACTGTGCAAAAAATCTAAAACCATACTAACAATGAAATAACACTCAAGTTAAGGAAGGGGTCGAAAATTTTTATTTTTCTAGCATTTTAATGATAAATTCTTTTATAATTTTTATACAGAAATATAAATAAATGTAACAATAAGCGCACTTACATACATATATACGTGCATATAAATATAAATATATATTATATGCATTTCAACATAGGGTGTTATGGAGTTCAACGAATTGTTTCCGCTTATGTCGATTATAAAACCAAGACCTTAAATTGTTATAGAAACGATTTCACTGGTCGGACGGGCGGAAATGACTCCACAAACCCCTATATTTAATAATATACGTATATATTGATATTTATATATACGCATATATGTAAAATCCAATTAATAACGATATTAATAAAATACTCAGAAAAAAAGCCTACAGCCACGCAACTTATAATTAAATCAAAAGTGCATTTTTTCTAAAATACTAGTATAAAAAATGAAAGTAACCGTCCAGTATGTATGATAAGAGACGCATTATTTTTTTTCCGTCATACGCTTCTATAGTACTAACATTCATCTTCCTCGTAAGTGGATGCTTTTCTCTTTGGTTTCTAAATGGATTTTCAAAAATTACACTCGGTTTCTCCGATGATTTCTTGGAATCAAAGTATTTAATTGTTTTACCGGAAAATATTTCCGATCCTAGTCATTCATACATAACAAGTGAGTTACCAATAAATGATGAAACGACCTTAATAGATATTAAGAATTTCAAATTTAAGATTACTCACGAAACTTGCAATAAAGTTAAGCCATTTTTATTAATACTTATACATTCCGCACCTGGCAATTTTCAAAAAAGAAATGTAATTAGAGAAACTTGGGGTCAGCAAACGGTGTCTACAGCGACTTTCTTTTTAGTCGGTTTTTCAGAAAAATACCAAATTGCATTGGAAACAGAAAATATGCAGTACAATGATTTAATTCAAGGCAATTTCCTTGACAGCTATAGAAATATGACTTACAAACATGTAATGGCCTTAAAATGGGTTACCTACCACTGTACAAGTAACAAACTTTTTAATTTTCCCTCTTCTAGCATAAGAAGTGCATTTACTAATATTGCTTCAAAATTACAGATGCAAAGTACATTTTGAAGTCAGATGATGACGTTTTTGTACACATTTCTGCCTTGATGGATTTTTTAAAACAAGGACTAACGCCTTGGGGCGCAAGGCGACTTATATTATGTGATGCTCTTTCCAATTCCAAAGTGAAAAGAACTTGGCGATCGAAATGGCGCGTATCTCCTAAAGAGTATCCAGGAAAAGAGTATCCATCCTACTGCGCTGGTTGGGCCATTTTGTATTCCCTCGACGTCGTGCTTCTTCTCTATCGAGAAGCGCAGAAGGAACCTTTTTTCTGGATCGATGACATACACGTAACTGGAACGATAGCTAAAAAAATTAATCTTACTCAAATATCTGTACGTTCGATGATACTTTCGCAAAATTCGATGAATGTTTTATTGGAAAACTCGAACATTAAGCGAAACTTCTTCTTCGGTCCGCCCGATCTACCGGAAAGTAAAATACGAGAATTGCACAATATAGTTACTAAAAATAAGACGTTATGACGAGCTATTATGTATTTTTATTTATTTATTTAGCATTTAGCACTCGATATTGTTTTTATCAAATAGGAAGCATTGCTCTTTCTTAATCGAAAACTTTAAAACGATTCTGAAAACTTGTTATATTTTCTGGCATTTTCCATGATTTTTATTGCAAATTATTGAAGAGATTTATTATTAATACGAAAACTAAACTATGCAAATTCATTTTTGAACTAGAAGTCTGAAAGTAGTGGCATTTTCTTTTCATAAAACCATCAAATTTAATAGTTATAACATGTAGTTCAAATTCCTTGACATGGAAAAATTGAAATTTGAATATTTATTGTATTAAGAGCGGTTTACACACACAAATACAATCCCTTTAACTCACCTCTAAAAAATTATATTAGTCACACTACATAACTCAGTTTTGTATTAACTGAATTTCTGATAAAATGAGCCAAGATCAAACTCATTAGCTCCTTTTTAGCAAATGCAGATATATTACAATTTTATGATTCTTGTTTTACTGCAACCTGCAAGTTGAACTGAGCAATTTTCAATTCATCAAAGCCTAAAATATTTTAATTTTATTTAGGAAAGAATCTCTTCGCATGACAAAAATGTCTAATTTAGTCGTTTATTTTTAATATTAAAATACAAAAATTATATAGTTGCAATATTTCTGCATCCAAAAAGACTAAAAGAGTTTTCATGCTGGCTCATTTCATGAGAAATTAAATATACTACTAAAAACTAAAAAACAGTGTCATTAATAATTTAAGCTAGTTTTTTACAGGCGATTTTAAAGGAATGGACTTAAGATAATGATAAAGAAAAAAATGATATTAATAATATTAATTATATTTTAATATAAAAATTATTTTGGCGATAAATATCTTTTGTTATCACATTCTCATAAAGTTTACGTAAGTCAAAGATTACAAATTTTAGGATGTAAAAGAAGTCGTATTAATAAAAAAACTAAATAATTTTAAAATAATTATATTATATTATTCTAAGCTACGGAAGTATGTATATTGTGTACAACATGCGCCTTAGCATTTTACATATAATTGTTAAAGTACTTTTAATAAAATTTAATCACATATTTTTTAACATAACGACTAATCTTTTTCTTATGATTTTTTAAAACTACTTATATTTTTATTTTTGTCGTATAAGCTTTTAATTTAATTAGTTATCTTTTCAAGTTAATATTTTATTATCGATATATTTATTCTATATGCAACAATTATAATTTTTAAAGATGTTATGTATATAAAATAAAAAATGGGTATGCTGCAATAAGAACTCATTTTTCAGAAAAGAATCTCCTTCCATCATGACTTGTTAAAATCTCACAATGTAAAATATAAATATAAAAGGCATTCTTTTACAATGAAAAAATATATTGATAATAAACATTGTGAATAATAACCACCTCTTCGATTTACGATTATTTTCTAAAATATGTTTTTGTTTAAACCATTATCAGATCATAGCAAAAAATGACGAACCTTACGTAAAAAATAAATGATTATGTATTGATTTCCAAAATTAATTGTGGAAGATATATGGAAATTGTAAATATTCCCTTGTTTTATTAAGGTCACGTAATTTATTAATTTATAGTAGTAAAACTGCAATGCAAATATATTTTCTCAATACGTAATTAATGGTTTAGATAAATAGTTTTAATCAAAATTTTAAATTCCTGAAATTTCAGTATAATTGGTTTAAATTAAAAAAATAACTATGATACTAATTCTTAATATAGTAATACCATATTAATTCCTAAACCAGTTTTTAATTATTAGAAAAATAAATATTGTTTTTAACATAAGAAGTGAGGAAATTTTTTAGAAGAAATATTACGAAGAAAGTTTGTACTACATCAAAATATTTGTTGGCCCTGAAAAGGGCCGGTCTTATAAGTCGTTATTCAAAATTTATTTGGAGCTGGTGTATTTGGTGACGGCCTTGGTGCCTTCAGAAACGGCGTGCTTGGCAAGTTCACCAGGGAGAAGAAGCCTGACGGCAGTTTGGATCTCCCGAGAGGTGATGGTGGACTTCTTGTTGTAGTGAGCCAGACGAGAAGCTTCGGCAGCAATGCGCTCGAAAATATCGTTTACAAAGCTGTTCATGATGCTCATGGCCTTGCTAGAGACTCCGGTGTCGGGGTGAACTTGCTTTAACACTTTATAGATGTAGATTGCATAGCTCTCCTTCCTTTTCTTATGCTTTTTCTTCTTGTCTCCTTTCGAGATATTTTTCTGGGCCTTGCCAGACTTCTTAATAGCCTTGCCACTGGTTTTCGGTGCCATGATGACTCAACTTTACCGTTGGGTATTCAGCAACAGAATGCTGCCTGCTTTTCGGGCGCTGGCTTTTATGCTCTGCGAAGCAGCTGCTCCGATCCAATGAAGGCTCCCCTCTTAAATACTCTGTGTGCACGAAAAGGACAGCTGCATAGGAGACTCCCCTCATTTTTTACAAAAGACGAGCGGCGTCGCTCCAACCAAGAGTATAAAAGCGTTGCTCCTAACACGAACGGCATCACTTTGCTTGAGTTTCTGATCGAGCACGTACCTCTCTTACTTATATCAATCATGTCTGGCCGTGGCAAAGGTGGTGGCAAGGTTAAGGGCAAGTCAAAGACCCGTTCCAACAGAGCCGGGCTTCAGTTTCCTGTCGGTCGTATCCACCGTCTCCTCCGCAAAGGAAACTACGCCGAGCGTGTCGGAGCTGGAGCGCCAGTTTACCTCGCTGCCGTCATGGAATACTTGGCTGCTGAAGTTCTCGAGTTGGCAGGAAATGCCGCTCGCGACAACAAGAAGACGAGAATCATCCCTCGTCATCTTCAGCTGGCTATCCGCAATGACGAGGAGCTGAACAAACTGCTCTCTGGAGTCACCATTGCTCAAGGCGGTGTCCTCCCCAACATCCAAGCTGTCCTTCTGCCCAAGAAGACCGAAAAGAGTGCATAAATTCCTCTTTTTTGAACATCACAAAACAATCGGCCCTTTTCAGGGCCAACAAATTGTACGAACGTTTTGGAAAAACTATTATATTATTACATATACAACTTTTTATTTACAGAAACAGAATATACGAGTACTAGAAAAACACAAAATAAATAAAGAATAAGTAACTCATTATAGAATTGACCATAAGCATCCATTACTAAAGCAGGTTTTAAAATAAAAAATTGCGTTCTAGATGATTGATATAAATAACCGCAATAAAAAAAACAATACAAAATGTACGATAGAACCGAAAATCAGCTCATAAAATATTGCTGGAGTTCTTAATTTTAACAAACTTAATTTTGCATGTATTATTAAGAAAAATATGTCGAATTAAATTTTTACCTAGATTGAACATCTGATAAATAAATGGTCATCAATCATTTAATAATTTTGATAATTATATAAGTCTAGTCAAAGTTTTAAAGAGAAATTTCAACGTATATGCAAATTACAATTATAAATACGATTTATGTTCCGCCTCGTTCTCGTTATTATCAATATAGTAGTCCCCTCGTTCCCCGCTAGATATCAACTTTTATATTAAAAAAAAAAAAAGCGCGCTAATCGCAATAAACAACTTAGATAGAATATAATAGAAAAAGCATACCTCTGTCTACTCGTGTGCTTCTTCCTCATACTGTTTCGTTATGCGCTGGTAGTAATGAGTTTTTTCTCGAATTAAGATGGTAAAGAAAAGAAAAAGAAAATTGTTCGAGAACTTGTGTGAGACTGTTAAGTTAATGCAGGAGAAGATAAAAAGGTTCAAAATGGTAACGAAAGTCACATAGGGAATCCAGGAATAACCGGAAAAATACACCCGAAGCACCCGAAACAAATGAGACTTCGGATTCCGGACTTGATTATTAAATGAAAGAGAAATAAACAACTATTTATTAAAAAATGTATGCTAAACATACATGTTATAATAGTTTAAAATTATATTACAATTTACATTGGTACAAATAGTTTATTTTTTTTTTAAGGGTCAATCAAAATAAAAAAATATTTTGGATATTAAGGGTATGTTAGCGCTGGGCAGTTGTCTCTTTCGCACGTACGAGATCCTAACCTAACTCTTTACTTTTGTAGTTGTCAAATTATGTCTTCAAAAATAATTTTTTTGCTATAAATAAGGTGGAATATAGTACTTTATTGCTATACCTACACGGGAAATACCTTTTCTTATATATTGTGACAGTAATTATTTAGCATTCAGAGAAAAAGAATTACATGGGAGAGACATAGTAACAGCCTGGCTCCGACATCCCCTTAATGGGTTTTAAATGTTCAAAGTATTTAATGTTAAAAAAAGTTTTATAATGAATATTTTTAAACAAAAATAGTTTTCCTTCGTTTTAATTATCTGATGGCCCTGAAAAGGGCCGGTTGAGTTTTTTTGTTTGCTTGTTGGGTGGATGAATTTAACCGCCGAAACCGTAGAGGGTGCGGCCTTGTCTCTTGAGAGCGTAGACAACGTCCATGGCGGTGACGGTCTTCCTCTTGGCGTGCTCAGTGTATGTGACAGCGTCGCGGATTACGTTTTCAAGGAAGACCTTGAGAACACCACGAGTTTCTTCGTAGATCAATCCTGAAATACGCTTGACGCCACCACGTCTGGCCAGACGGCGGATGGCGGGCTTCGTGATGCCCTGGATGTTATCCCGAAGAACTTTGCGATGTCGTTTCGCTCCTCCCTTTCCCAATCCCTTTCCTCCCTTTCCACGACCAGTCATTTTGATGCAAAGAAGAGGTACGCACTGAGCTACTGAGAACAGTGAAATGATACTCTGGCTTGCTTTTCGTCCCCTTTTATACCCTTCTGGACGGTTACCCCCACTGCAATATTCACACCAACCGTTGGACAGGGACCGCTAGGCTTTGAACATCGGTTTTCGAGAGTTTGCCCCACCATGAACCTTTCAACCAATCACATAGCAGTTGCGAAAACGATGCGTATGCAGGGAGAAAAATAATCTACTAAATTTCACTATATTCTTGAATATTTTTTTAGGAAAGATTAATATGTGCCTAACAATTATTACGACAATCAAGATGCAAAGTTTATTATAATATACTTGTAAAAATTCCTATTATTTATATACGGATAATATTTTATTAATAAATTTTAAATTGTAAAATTTTAATAAGCAGTATAGTAAAAGTAAACACAATATTCTTTAATTACCTTATTTAATAAAGTGCTTACAATTTTTATTATACTTTATATTAATATTTAATTATATATTCAAATTTTATTATATTAGGTTGTAAAGTTTAGTAGTCTGTGAGTTTACTCAGTCGCCGACATTTCGAATTGATTACTAACCTTTTTTAATGCGATAAAGTTGATCGATTTCGATATTGTCGCATCATTCGCTTACAATTCGTAATGGCTCATACCAAGTAAACCAATAGCAAATCTAACGGCGGCAAAGCTCCCTGCCTCCCCCCCCCCCCCCCCGCCGAAAGCAACTGATTACCAATGTTGTGTGTAAAAGCACTCCAGCAACCGGCGAAATTAAAAAACCTCAACGTTATGCAGAACCGGAACCGTCGCTCTCCGTGAGATCCATTGTTATGTTATCAACATACATAAATGTTAGAAAATTTTTACAGAACCGTAATATACTTTTTAAAAATCAAGCTTTTTAATACCTCTTACAACATCATAACATTTATAGAATTTAGAAATATTTAAAAGAAGGTCAATTATAGTGCTCCATTGTTATTAATAAGTAAATATAACTTAAAATGTGAAAATATATTATTGGAAGATTAGTTTTTAATACGTTAAATATGTTTGATTGGCCCTGAAAAGGGCCGTTTGTTTGAGGATTGGATTTATTTAGAAGAACGTTAAATTTTGAACCGAATTCTGGAATTTACTTCTTTGAAGCCTGAGTCTTAGGAGCTGCGGTCTTCTTAGGTTTGGGGGTCTTGGGTTTGGTAGCAGCTGGGGCTTTTCCAGTTTTCTTAGC
>JAWWEM010000054.1:7446595-7514142 GCA_035582935.1 Ormyrus thymus | reverse complement strand
ATTTTTTGGTTTTGACAGTCTGTGGCGGTCTTACTAGGCAGTATGGTAATTTTTACAAAACTTTTTTCTCAGTGTAATCTTACAAGGAAGTCACAGATTACAAAAGTAATGAAATCAAAGTAAAACAGTCAAGTTTTCAATCCATAAATATTTTAATAACTAAAATCACAACTTATTCCGATTGGCTGAGTATGAAAAAGCGTGAAAAAAAATGAAATATGACCTAAGACTCGATTTTTCAAAAGTTATGTTGCTCTTTTAGCAAAAATCTAAGAAAAATCGATTTTTGTTTCATTAATTATAATTTCTCAACTATTAAAGGTACGGTATTTTAACTATTGGCATTCGAAAGGTGAGATCAAATCCTATTGTTAAACAAAATTGCATCCAAAAATCTTTATTTGTTCAAAAGTTATAGTCAAACAAAGAATGATCATTAAAATAACACAAAAAAATTTACGTAGGTAATTTTAGCTTAATTTTATTGTAAATTTTTACTTAGCTATAACTTTTGAAGAAGTTGTTTAATGCGTGTTTAAACAAAAATCGATTTTTCTTAGATTTTCGCTAAAAGAGCACATAACTTTTGAAAAATCGAGCCTTATGTCGAACGGACGTGGCTTCCTTCATATTTAAACATTAGAAAACATATCCCAAAGGCACAGGAAAATCCATTATCCAAATGTCGTACACTCTCCTTGTTAGTAATTTTTGCGAGCTACTACCGGATAGAAATAAAATTGATCAACAATATTGATCGTTTTAAATTCGAACCTTTTACAAAGATTAATTGAAAAAGCAAAATCAATAAATTCTTCAACAGTTAAAAAAAATTCAAACTTATTTATAAAACTCAGTAATGTTTACGAGCTACTATACTGTATAGAAATAAGACTGATGATCAATAGCCGTGTTTGATTAACGCGACTTATGTCTTGTCTTATAGAGCATTAAATTTAAAGTAAATGTTGAGAAAAATTTTTGTCAGCATTGCTAATAAATCAAATAAATAATTTACAAAGTAAATTATAATTTAACTTTCAATATTCATACGAATCTTTAAGAAGTTTTACAAAGTTAACTTGAAACTGAAATCACAATTTCAGTTTCAAGACTACTAATACGTTTTTTTACGAAGTTTATAAAAAACTTTAGAAAGAGAACTGCATTTTTATAAACTTTGTAAAATGACGTGTTAGTCTTGAAACTGAAATTGTAATTTAGTTGTAAATCTTTCATTAGATTTATTTAGCAATGCATGGTTTAAAGAAATTGGGAAATCTTTTTGGTAAAGGAGTGGTAGAAATTTTTCATTTTAATTTGATGTTAATGAGTTATTTTCTTCAGGTATATATTTTCCCTGCATTTCTAATAATATAATTTTTCTTGAAAAATTGAAGGGTGCTTTGGGTTTTCCAAAAGCGCAGTAAATCTTTTCGGTAAATGAGTGGTAGAAATTTTTCATTTTAATTTGATGTTAATGAGTTATTTTCTTCAGGTATATATTTTCCCTGCATTTCTAATAATATAATTTTTCTTGAAAAATTGAAGGGTGCTTTGGGTTTTCCAAAAGCGCAGTAAATCTTTTCGGTAAATGAGTGGTAGAAATTTTTCATTTTAATTTGATTTTAATGAGTTATTTCTTCAGGTATATATTTACCCATTACTTAAAATTAAAATTATACCTGGATGAAGATGTTTGCCCCATTTTGGAGGGAGCCACTGGAGCTCCTAACTAGAGCTTGGAAGTGGAAGCCCTCCGTGGCTTATATAGACTGCAGGTAATGGGCACTCGGACAGTAGTGGACTTTGGAGATTGTTGAACTGCAATAAGGAGAATCTTTTCAACGAGAATATAACATAATTTTTCGGCGCGAAAACAGTGTTTATTTATTTTTATTAAAAGCAATACATTTTTTAGAAATAAATCGTGTCGATCGTCATTGAAGCTGCTGAGTAAGTTTATTTTTTATTTATTAAAAGTTTAAAATAAAATTAAAAAAAAATTATGAGCCGTATAAGATTGGAAAAAATTACCCTCATTTCACGCTAGAAAGTGATGACTTTTTTCCCCGTCTTCGGCGGGGCTTACCGGGGAAAGGCCACTTTTTTTTTAAAAAATAGTTTAAAACAGAGAAAAAAGTGAGAAAAAAAATTTTAATTTTAAAAATATCAAAAATTGACCTTTTCCTCGGTAAGGCCTGCTGTAAGCGGTGAAAAAAGTAATTATTCCCCGCTTGGACAAACAATTTTGACAAACGTTTGAAATGATCGATTTTCTACGCTACTTTCTAGCATGAAATAAGGGTTATTTCATGCCTAAGTTGGGAAAAAGTATTTTTAATCTTGGAAAGGGAAAAGTAAAATAAAAATTTTATTTGGAAAGTTAATTTAAAAAGTTACTATCAATACTACAACAAAGGCCTATTATTTACTTTTCAAGCACTGATTAATTGTTTAATAAACTGTATTTTATTTAGATAAACATAAAAAATAATGGAAGAAGTAGATATTTTTACATCCAATCGCATGACAAACGATGACTTTCGCAAATTATTGAAGACACCTAGAGCATCTGTCCCTGCAGCTACACCAGATTCAGTACCAGGAACTGTTCGAGATGCTAGCGCAAAAACTGCTCAAACTCCTGTTCTCAGTGGAAGAAACGAAGCTGAATTGCGAAGAAAGAAAAAAAGCGTTTATGCTAAACTTAAAAAGCAGGAAGATGATAAAATGGCAGAGCTTGCAGAAAAGTACAGAGATCGGGCAAGAGAGAGACGGCTTGGCATGAATCAAGATCAAGATGAAGATCCAATGACAAACGCCAGTGCCTACCGAGCTGTTGCAGCTGATTTAAAATCTAATTTAGATGCTGCTGAGCGAAGAAGACAAATGATTCAACAGTCTAAATTCTTGGGTGGTGACATGAAGCATACTCACTTGGTTAAAGGTCTTGATTATGCATTGTTACAAAAGGTAAGACATTTTTCTTATAGTTTTCAAGTTAAAAGTTTAACAGATAATAAGAATGTTATTGATCGTCTCAATTTTAGGTAAGAAGTGAAATCGAAGCTACAAATTATGAACAAGAGATAGAAATGGAAAAACTTGTAAAACCTAAAGAAAAAGTAAAAGAAAAGAAAGAACCAGAGAAAAAGAATGAAGAAATGCCTTTTAAAACAAAAATGGGTCGAAATATTTATAAAATTCTAACGGTGATGAAATCTACAACAGTCGAACGAAATGAACTTTTTACACCTGGACGAATGGCATATGTAATTGATTTAGATGATGAAAATGCAGAAACTGACATACCTACAACACTTATTAGGAGCAAAGCAGATGTTCCAGCAATTGACAATACGCTAAGTTTAACAACAAACGATATAGTCATTAATAAATTGGCTCAAATTTTCTCATATCTAAGGCAAGGAAGTCGGCATGGTAAAAAGGGGAAAAAAAATAAAGATATCCGATCAAGTCCTGAAGATTTCAATGAGGTAAAACTTGCACCAAAAGAACGTCAAGATGATAGCATTTATGGAGATATAGGAGATTATGTTGCAACTCTATCCAAATCTGACTCTAGTCAAAAAAAGAAAAAGGAACATTCATACTTTGGAAAGCCTTTGACAGATTTCAATGAAAAAGATAATGCTCCTAGATTACCAAGTTCATCGGAAGCACCAACTGCAGGTAAATAGTTTTACTTTTAGAAAAACGGAAAAACTCAATAATTTACTAAAAAATATTATTAAGCACTTCAAAAACCATATAGATTTTCATTTTTAGAATTATTAATTCTAATTTAACTCTTATAATTAAAAAAAAATAATTATTTTTCAGTTGCAGTAGCAAAGGTAGTTGCAATTTCAGATGCAATGCAAGAGGAAGGTACCTACTTTCTAGTTAATCCAGCTGCAGAACCTGAGGGGTATGCGGAATGTTACGTTGGTATGGAAGAAATGCAGGATGCCATTGATGACTCTGATGACGAAACTGATTACACTAAAATGGATCGAGAAATTAAGAAGGGCCCAATTGGTCGCAGGGACTTTGACACTGCTGAAGAATACGGTGAATACAAGAATAATGCAGAAGCTTTACCAAATGGTAGAGGAATAAAAAAATATATTACAGAAAAGAATGAAAAAAGAAAGAATGAAAAAGCAAAATTAGACAGAGAATTTAAAAAAATTCGTCAGATTATAAGTAAAAGAAAGTCGACATTTGGTGATGGAGGTCCAGAATTTAAGGTTCTAAGATGTTAAGAATATTATTTGATAGTTAAACCGTGCAGGTATGAATACTTTGGTGTGAAAATTTCCTTTAAAGAGAATTTCAATAGATTTTAAATAAAAATGTAAAAATTAAATGTGTAATTATTTAAAATGTATAAATAAAAGTGCTGTTAGGCGATTGACTGCCTGTCAACCAACATTTATGTGTTTTTTCTTTTCTATTAATTTTTTTTTTTTATATTTAATTAAATGTTTAATCAAAACATAACTGAAATCAAAATTTTTCGATTGTAAGCATTGCGCGGTCTGCCTCGTAATGCGGAGGTCAAGGGTTCGATCCCCCGTTGGGGAAAACATTTTTCTACGATAAAAATTGTTAAACATGTGAGATATGTTAAAAACATGAAAAAAAATGAATTGCGGAAATTTAAAGTTTTGTTTCTAGATTTGTATTTTCGAAAAAGGATAATACAGTACAAGTAATTCATCTAATAATATTTTTCTACGATTTTTTATCTATTATTGATAATTTAAGAAAGATTGCTATTTAAAGATTTTTTTTGAATTGTCTTTTAAACAACATGAAATGGGCCTGACAAGTATCATGCGACTTATTTCTAATTGATCAATATTCATAAATTTCTTTCGTAAAAATTAGTTTGTTAGGAATATAACAAATCATTGTAAATGTAGCGTAAAATAGTTGAGCAAAGTATGTGATTGACATGCATGATAGCGTGGAATAGGTGATTTTGAAAATATAAGTTGTAATTTTTTGGTTATTAAAATATTTATGGATTGAAAACTTGACTGTTTTACTTTGATTTCATTACCTTTTTAATCTGCGATTTCGTTTTAAGATTATTTATCTACTAACATATTTTGGATATATTTTGCAGTTACTGTTATTGAAATATTTATATATTATTTACGAAATACATCAAACTCGCCTAACCTTATACTCTGGTTGAAAGTTAATTTTTTTTTAGAGTATAAATTACGACTGCTATTAAATTTATTAAGATTCCCGCAATGACGCGCAATTATAACGTTTCATTCCGCGGGCCGCTTCCGATTCTCAAAAACTTATCACGTACGCGTCGACTGCCGGGCAAGTCGCGGAGAGTCAGGATCCACAACCGACGCAGGCAGTACCACACACAACGCGGAAAGTTTTTGTCGCCGTAACCCCCGTTACATCCGCGCTATCTTTTCAATTCTCATTCAAGCTCGCGCACTAGACAACGAGTTCTTGCGAGGCTCTCTCTCGAGAGAGAGAGAGAGAAAGAGAGCGTATATATATTCCTCTTGAATTGTGAGGCGGCCGCCGCCTCCTCTGTTCTTTGCGCGAAATTTGTAAACCGAGCGCACGCGGAACCGTTACGCAGCATCCTTTGAATTAAATCGCGAGTCTGCGTGCATGCGCTCTCCCCGCGTCAAACGTTTCTATTCACGCGCCTTGTACATACCCGTGTACTTACTTCCGTTTTAATTCTCCTTACCCGGAACGGCGGAAAAATGCTAATGTCCCGTCTGCTTTCTTGCGCGTTTGCCGCGGCGGGAGCTCCTACGTTCAGCATCATCCTCGTTTTATAAAGGCGTTACTGCGGCCTTTTCAAAGAGGAGCATTGCTTCTGCGAAAATTATTAGGATTTAAAGGCCTTTTTCGTCGTAAAATTTAAATCATTTCGATGGCGCAACGTTTGAAAGTAATTTATATGGAAACTCATTTCGGGAAGGCTTCAATAAAATGTTGAAGCTGTAATAATGGAAACGGTATTTTGCGACATCTATAAACGGAATCAATCGCAACTACTGTTTTATTAGAAGATTTCATTCGCTTTTAAATTAGAATTGTATACTTTCAATAAAGTTTGCAAATTTTACAGGCACAGTATAAGTATTTTTATCGTTAACGAAATTGTACCCTTTTCAGCATTCTACCTGAAAAGTTGTACTATATGCTAAGTCGCTCGTTGCAAATGCCGAAGATTCTAATCCGCGGCGCAGAGAAGAGCATCTCCAGAAAAATCTGAGTAACGTTGTTATAATAAACAAGCTCCCTGCTAATCTCGGACTTTTCCCATCATACATCTGGGCTCGCGCGCTGTACGTATGTACGTGCCGCACATCGAGAGGGAGTTTGGAGTCGGAGATTTATCGAAAGGAATTTAAAGAGCTGGATTTACGGAGACAGAACAATCGTTTTTCAGTGCTCGAAATATTGTGAGAGTCTTGTACTCTCGTTAAACGCCATATAAAATCAACCGAGCCTTTAACAAGAGGAAATTGCGCAGTGCCTCGGATTCTCCCCGCTTTGTAAATACGCCCGCGATTTATGGATCTAAACAAATGATTTTGAAAATGGCGCGCCTTTTGCGCCAACATTGTTCTCTGAGGCCAGTGAGTGGCTGAAAATAGATTCTATTAATAAATTCTACTGCTTTAATGACTATTGGACTAAGAATCTTATTATTATAATGTATTTAACTTAAACGAAACATGAAACAACGAGACAATAAAAAGTTTATTCAGCAAGTGTCATCGCCTTTATTTCATCATACATTCGCGGCGTCTGATATTACAAACTGATGTTTTCAAGTAATTTATTATACTAGATTGTCGTAAAAAGGAGCGCAGAGAATTCGATTAAAATCAATGACTGGCCCTCTATTTCTTTTACCCAATTAGTCTCCTGCAGTCTCATTGAATTTCGGTAAGTCGAAAATCAGGAAGTACCCATACATTTTCGTCGGGAAGCCTCGAACGCAATTTAATTGGCCCTGCGTGCGCGCGTCCCCGCCAGCGAAGCATGACCAAATGATAAAAAAGCCAAAGATTCGCTCGGGGCCCCCGCAACAGGCGGCCGCACTTGAAAACGTGGACTTACGGGACCGTGAGATTTATAAAGGCGAACCCGCGGCTAGAGAGATGTTCGTCGTTACAAACGAAACCGTTGCGATGGTCGCGCGGGTAAAAAGCGCGCGCTCTCCTCGCCGCGGAGCCCGTATATACGCGGTGCATCAGTTAACGCCGCGCGGCGTCAAAGGTACGTTGACTCCGTTCGTCGGCTGCTGGCCGGCAGCCTCGCGTGCGTATTGCACGGAGCTCCGCGAGCCGCGCGCGGATCGGCGAGATCGATGATCCGAGTGAGGTCTGCTCCTCTCCTCCACCTTGCCGCGGTGTCGTCGTCGTCGCGCGCGACGAAAGCGCTAAAGGCCCGGCGAGAGCCGCGCGGAATTCCGATACGCCCCGCGACGGCGGGGGATGACGAGGCGCAATATATCCGCCCGGTCATCCGGTCTCGGCGGGGAGATAAGGAAAAAACGGCAGCCGCCCGGCAGAAAGGCAAACAAGAGAGCGACGGACAGTTAGCCGTACGCGCATAATAGCGGAGGGGCGCGAGCGAGTCGCGAGGAGGCCGCGGGATGAACGTCATTTTTCAATTCCCGGGACCTTTATTATGTCATTTTTGGCGCGCCGAGCGAGAGGAAGGGAACTGTCGGGGCCTGCCGCGAAGGTGTCCGCCCCGGGTGTAATTAAGGGAAAATTGCGAAAAGTACAAGCTATTTTTCCGCGGCGCGTAATTATAATGCAAAACGGCAGAAAGGAAGGATCGACGCGCGTCGGCCTCTTGATGCCCGTGCATGCATGCCCATTAAATCGGCTCGTCGGGCGATTATTTTTTCGAGAGCGCGGCGAATTCGCGCTTGACGTCGGGGGCTCGGGTCCACGACACTTGTGCAAAAGAAGGGAAAAAAAGCTCCCGAGCCTCCCTCCCTTTCTCTCTCTTTCTCCAGCTGTTCTCTTCCGCGCGAGCGAGCGGTCCATTGTTGAAATTTTTTCGACGTTATTACATGCCGATATGTAAATGCAGAGCCGACGAGCCTCGGTCCCTTCGTCGTCGTCGTCCTCCGCTCCCTCCGCGCGTCCCTCTGCCGCTGGCTCTCCTCTCCGGGGCCTCCTTCCATCTTCCGTCGCCTTTTTTCTCTCTCTCCCTCTCCTCTCTTTTTTCAACTTCTTTCTCGGCGCGGCCTCGCACGTGCGCCTGCTTTTCTGCTTTCCTTTTTCTCCCCCCCGAATATTTTCGCCGTTGCTTTTCTCATACTCCCTTTACCCGCGCCGCACTCTCTCCTCCTTTCGCTAATTAACTTTTTCCTCCTTTTTCCATGTACACAGTCATTTTTACCGGATTCGCGCGAGGCGTGCATCTAGTCGCGATTTTCAGCTCCCCCTCTCGCCTTTCCAGCGATCTTCTTTCCCCCCAATTTTTCTTCCTCTTATCTGTCACTCTATCCACTCGCCTCTCCCTCCCGCGCGAACATTATATCCCTTTATTTCTCCATCTCTTTCTCACTCTCCTTTCCACTCTATCTTCCTTTTTATTAATTCCCCTTCTCCCTCGCATTTATCTTGTTCCTCGCTCGTTCTCCGTCTCTCCTGGCGTATACATGCCCCTTTCTATATATCTTTTCTCCTCTTCCATTTTCCATTGTTCCTTTTTGACTGTTTCGCCGGTTAGTGCTCTCTCTCTCTCTCTCTCTCTCTCTCTCTCTTTCTCTTCTTCTCTGGCTCATCGCGTCTCGCCAGCTCGCGCCCGTTCGCCTTGGTCCTTCGCGCGCTCACCAGCATATCGGTTCGGGTCTTTAAGGTAGTTGTCGTGTGCTACAGTCCCGTTCAAAAGTTTACTCTGAACATTCTGACACTATCCTATAGGTATATCCTATTCTTCACTTTTAAACCCGCGCTCGACAACAGGACCTGGCTAAGCTCCCGCCAATGGAAAGCCCAACTCAAGGTAGCGCAAACTTTCTGCGCAATACAAAAAAAATTCGCTAAACAGCTCCTCCGTAAAAATTAGTCCCTCCCGCGAAGGAGACAGCCGCCGAGCGCAGATTCTACACTCGGCAGCCAACGTCTGTTCCGCCTCGAAGACAGCTCCTCGCACAGGCCAAAGGACACGCAGGAAAGGGCGGGGGAGAGAGAGCCCGTCGCCGTTGTCGTCCGAGCGCCTGGCGGCGGGCGGCGGGCGCTGACGTCGTCGCGCTCTCGGCTCCGCTGTGTTCTCCGCGGCCCACTCCTCGGCGGGCCTCGCTCTCGCCTCGCTCGCCTCGCTCCGCGCGGCAGGCTTAGGTTTAGTCGGGCGCGCGACTCCTCCGGAGAACGGACGCACGCAAGAGGCGCGCAGCCAGCCGAGAAAAAGAGCCGGGCTCCCCGTCGCACGCTCTCTCTCTCTCTCTCTCTACTGCTGCCGCACGGTGTGACAAAGTGCGCGAGCCGAGTATTCGCCTTTGCCGTCGTTCTCGAAGGGCCGCGGTGTAGGCGCGCGAGGCTCGCTTTCAATTAGGCCCGAGTGTGCATTAATCGGCGCGGGGATACAGCCGCTCTCTCGGGGGGCAGGAGAAGATGCCCCCTCGATTCCTCATACCGGCGCATCGCAACACGGCTTGCAATTAGCAGCGCAGCGGAGAACGACGCCGCGGCGAGGAGAGCAGGGAAAAGAGAGCAGAAGCAGCAGCGGCAGCAGCCGATCGGTATCTCGGTCGAGGACCTTCTCGGCTAGGCGACGATTCCGCGGGGCACACACTCGCACACACAGCCGTGCACGCACACGATGCGCTCGACAAAGCCCGATTCCAGGCAAAGCTCGCGAAAGCCACGGCCTGCCCTCGCCGCCGAGCCGCCGGTCATTCCCAGCTAAATCCGACACAGCCATCCCGGAAAAGCAGCGCCTGCGGAGAGTAAAAACGCTCGCGGAAGTCGCGCAACGATGACCGTAGCCCCGGCGGAGAGCTCCTGGGAGTAGCCTGCGGTACATAGCACGTTTTCGTTTTAGATATACACATAGACTTTAAGGAATGCGCAGCAGCGCGGGCGGAGCGAGGCTCTGAGACGACACAAAGCAGCGGCACGCATCGACGATGAAGCTGAGCCCGATGATCCTGTCGGCGGCGGTGGCCGCCTCGGGCCAGTTCCTGCAGACGGCCTCGGGCCCGCGGCGCCTCGACGGCCAGCACCGCCAGCACCAGCAGCAGCAGCACCACCAGCCGCCGCTCATGACCGAGCACTTCCTGCAGCCGACGCGGCAGCCCGACGCCGGCCACGGCAAGGGCCACCACCGGCAGCAGCCCCAGCAGCCGCCGGCCGACCCCTAGGGGGCCGCCAGCAGTATCGCCAGCGTCGTCAGCGTGCCGGCCTCCGGCAACCGGGAGCTGTCCGTCTACCACCGGCCGGGGGGCGCCGCCGCCACCCTCGGCGGCCCGGGTCACCACGCGGGCGACGAGCCCAGGATCCGAGCCTCGCCGCACCAGCCGCTGCTCAGGCAGCAGCCCTGGGCCCTGCCCCTCGCCGGGCTCAGCGCCGCGGCGATGCTGCTCATGGCCGCCTTCGAGATTTTCGTGCTGCTCAAGGTATGGACAAGGATTTGCTTTCTATCCGCGTGAGAGAGCCGCTTTTTACACGCATCTCGTTGAGCTGCGGTTTCGGGATGGAAGCAAGAGCTAATCGAATCGGCTCAGGGGCGTGGGATTAGGTCCGTCGATCGAGGGGACCGAAAAATTCAAGGAAGCTTGTAGCATTAGCAGGGAGAACGCCTACTGTCCATTAGATCGAGTGCCTTGATTTTAAAATATTAATAAAATGAATTTCAGTTTTAAGAAGTTGTAAATATTTAAATAAATTTTCAAAAAACTCGCCTGGAAAAAATGAAGAATGAAATAATAAAATTTGTACCCTCGAAACATAATAGCGGCCTTTTACCGACCAGGAAATCTCTGAAACCTGTTTCGAGAATTTTGATAAATTTGGTAATGATAGGTATGTCCGTGAGTTGAACGGCAGGAGAAGGGCCGGGATTACCTGTTACGAAATGAACAGGTAAATGAACCGATGATCCTCGAAGCAAAAATTCAGGGGGAATGCACTAAAAGTTGTCGGCCGTAAAAGTTTAAAAAATATTAATTCTTATGAAAAAAAAATGTTTTCCCCCCCATATATTCGTCATTATTAAAATTTGTCAAACTATTTAAATTTTCGCATTTGGTTGGAACGAAGTGATTCATCAACATAATATTATAATCGTTGCTTCCAGATTAGATTTAAACGCAAGCTAAGATTGAAAGTTTAATCATGCATGCGATTCGCGTTTATGAATGCAAGCGTAATGTTTCCTCTCTTATAATTTGATAGTGTTATGAATCTTTAGACTTTCATTTTCTGCCAACGGAGTCACAATGTTTCATATAAAAGGATGAATTCACTTCAATGTTAATGTATATCACCGTATCTGCATACAATAGCGGGATTGTTCCCCGCAGAATATGCTGTATATTAGTTTGATTTCACGATAATGGCCTTTTAAAAAAAATACAAAAAAGGATCAAATAATCTGAAGAATTTTTTAATCAAACGTTTTTGTCAAAGTGATTTGCTGTGTCGTCACACGAACAATGAAACTTTGGTCGTTAAACTGTAGTTAATAACGTTGCAATGCTTCGAAGGCAAGCTTTCTTACGTAAATTGTAAAATCTATATATATTTTAATGCAATTAACATGATTTTTAGTAAACATAAATAAATGCAGGAATAAGTTTACTTAATGTCTTGAGCTTCCGCATATATAAAAAAAAATCTGCAATTGACTTTATCGCACTTAAGAATTAAATAGACTTTGTTTTTGTACCGGAATTCACAAGGCTTCTTTTTATGAATAAACTTGATTCGCTCTTTACATAGAAAAGCACATTAAAGTTACGAAACGAGAAATTGCTCGCATTCTTCCAGTAATTGTATACGATTAAATTTAACCTTTCTAAAATACTATACTCGGCCTCGTACTATTAATAAACAAATACGATGTTTTACCCCGAAAAAAACAAACGACTCCTTCCATACACAGCACCTACGTATCTGTAGCCGCACGCAAGAATGTCCGCAAACCACATCGATATCTCTCACATAGTCGTTTTGCAAAGCATCGACGAAAAACTGTCATAACTTTTTTAGAAACGCAGCGGTGCAAGGGCTCGGACGGTGAAAAAGAAAAAAAAGAACTGGCCTTGATCGTCCGCTTTCTCACTTACCTCCCACCGTAAATGCGAAAGTACATGTAATATTAGCGTTTCGCTCCGCTGAAACTCGCCGGAGAACTTGAATGTGTGGCAATGAGCGTATGAGATTAGACTTTTTTTTACCGCGAGAGGCTGATCATTATGGCCCGGTTCGGCCGATATTATTTTTCTCCAATTTAACCGTTATTATCAAGCAACCTTTTGCCTATACTTGCATGGGCGTAATTTAGCGAGGCGCGTTATGTTCAATGTCAAAACTGTTTAAAAATCTTTATTGAATATAATAGTGTTGCGTCATGGCAGCTTTTACATATTTTATAATATTATGATAATACGAAGCAGGCTAAATTGTGATTTCAAAATATGTAACGATTGATTGTAAGAAAGGACATTATAAAAAAACTTTCACGAGACACGAATACTGCCATGTAGAATTTTCTTTGAAAATTTATGTCCGTTAGGCGTTCCAATTTCACTATTCTTGACATTTCTTAAAATATACGACTCTTTCAAGAACAAGAATAACCTGGTGAGGTGAAAAAAGTAGCGATACATTATTCTTCATGTGATATGAGTTATGAACGAATGAGCATTGCTGTATTTATTATTTAATTCTTCTTGGTTTATTATACTTTTTAGTGGTCTACCTTTCAAATTTATGTAGAATCAACATGATAAAATATAAAATTATTCGCCGATTTGCATAGAAAATTGTTTCTTTAATATCTGTAATTGGCGACTCGAATACCCTAAGTAATCGTGCATTATTACATGTACGATTCAATCTAAATAGATACCATCGAATAAAAGTGAAACAGATTGAATAAGATAATTTTAAATTTCATTTTCTGCTTCGAGCATACTTTGTGGTATCAATCATTTTAAAGCATCGCAAATAATGCCCAAAATTTACGCAAACAGTCGACAATACCTGCAATTTAAAACAAAGTTTTTTATTCGCCAATTTTGACGTGAATTCAAAAATCGAATCCCCGCAAAATTTCGTCTTTAACACGTTAGCCGGAGAAAGTTTTTTTTATGACACGCGCGGAATGTAAAGATATATCAAATCCATTATTGTATTGTTCAAACAGACTTTTGTATTTAGAAAGTGTGCGCAACGTCTCCGACTGGCGAGAACGCGGAGAGAGAGAGAGAGAGAGAGAGGGAGATAAAAAATGAAGCGCCCATCGAACGAGATACAAATCAGTGCAGGCTTGATTAATCGTCGCGATTAACACGTATCCGCGTTAACGAGTACAGACAGCTCGAGCCCATAACATTGAAACCATACGTAACTAAAAAGCGACTCGAGTAAGGTCGATTCGCGCGCGAGGCTCTCTCTCTCTCTCTCTCGTTTTCCATCCGTCTTGCGGAACGCCGCTCGAGCTCCGCGCGGCGGGGCAACAAGACCAGCGCGAAATTTCTCTCTTGTATACCCAGCCACATCCCTCTCCCCCGGCCCGTCTCTCTATCTATTCAGTGTACACGTTTGCCTAACAAGAATCAATTAAAGCCGGTACGCATGACAAATTGTCGGATGGATAACGAGATAAAGTGCGCGCGCGCGCGAGAGAGAGAGAGAGAGGCTCGCGCGCTCGCCGAGGAAAAAGAAGAGACGGAGATGCCGGCTCCCCCCTACCTCTGGCTTATAGCGTATATAAAAAGGCGATTGGCTCGAAAAAGGAACTAGAGGAGAGAGAGAGAGAGAGAGAGACACGCGTGCAGCTGCACGGCGCAAGAAGCAAGTGAGGAAACACGAGAGAGTACCGCACGCCTGCGCGCACGCAGCGTGTCCCGCGCCGCGGCGGCCCGTGTGCATTTTGACAGCTCGTACAATCGGCCGAGCCCTCGGCCGCGGCTCCCTTCGATATAATGCCCGGATTTATTTAAGATGTTATCTGCCCGCGCGCGCGCGCGATACCGTCCCCTCGCCCGTGCGTGCGCGCCGGCGTTATTTTGATTTCGCGCGGCCGGCAGATAAATGAAGCGGGCACGAATAAAATCTCAAATGCAATCTCTCGCGGCTTATTTTTCGGTTCTCTTTTCCTTCGCGCCGAGCAGCCGCGGTGTATAACTCGTTTTGAAATGAACTTGTTTCATTATCAAAGAAATTTTATTTTCAGCGCGCCTCGTTCGTTGCCCGTTCCATCGCGGGAGAGCCGCGCACCTTCATTTTATTACATTGTCTTGGTATTTTGTTTCTCCTGGCTCGGGCCGAAGTATCTTTGATGCTTTCGTAATTTACATATTTTCAGCCTTAAGTCTCCGGCCGCTGTTGCCCACTTGGCGGGGTGTGCTTAAGAGTTGAAAAATTTCATAAAACGAAACTGGGTTTTTAGAGGTTAGAGTAAAATTTGTATTTTGAACGATTACCAGATTGTATGAACGACTAGATGCATGAAATTTCTATTTTGAACGGTCGACCAGTTGTGTGCTCGTGTTGTGTGGACAATATTAGAGACAATATTTAAACTTGCATGTTCTGACCCGTGATACTGATAATTTTTTCTATTTACACTTTATAAATGTTAAAAGTCAACGGATCTATTAACTCTACAACAAAATAATAATACCTGACTGCACCCGATTACGAATTTGGCAGCTTTTGCGTTGCGACAATTTCGCAATGAATTGATCGCGTCTTTAAAAGTCACAATAGCCCGTAAAAATTAGCTTTCTTTTCGTTGCGCAACGGTCTATCGGACTGGTGCACTAAAATACTCCTGCTTCCAAGTTACACTTGAGAAAAAAAGTCCTTCCCTCTGGCTCATAATGCACGCCCGCTCGAATTCCATTGTGACAGTGTCCCCCCCCCCCTCTATTAAGTTGTCTCCCATTGTGCTGTCACAAACGTTCAATTTTCGCTTCATCTCGTCCGTTTGCAACAACGCAAGCCGAGAAATCGAGCTACCGGTATTCCGACGTATCGGCATATCGGCCGCGCCGACTCGCTGCGAAAATCCGCCGCTCGATGAGCCGAGGCAGAACTCGGTTATATATATATATTTTTTTTTTTTTTTAAACTGGGCCTTTATAGGCCTCCTCCATCTCGCGCGCCGAGCGTTTCAAGAGCGCGCGGAGAGAGAAAGAGAAAGAGAGAGGAGAGCCGCGGGCGCTGAAATTTATTGGAGCTTATCCGAGTGGTATATATAAAGAGGAAAACAATTTTACGAAGCCGCCGACGCTTAGCCGTAAAGATGCGGCGGGGCAATACTCGGGGCAAGCTCTATTAATTCATGCCCCCCCCCCCCTCCAGCCGCGGCTCGTATACCCGGCTTCTCTCGCTGCTTCTTTTTTTCTTTTTTTTCCTCCTCATCTCCATCGCTGCGGCCCCGTGGCGAGCCATTCAAATCGCCATTAGTCCGACGCTCTTCTCCCGCGATCGCGTCTTCCTTTTATCCCCCTCCATTTTTCCGCAGCTCTTTTCCCGCGATTCGGCCCGCCGCTTCGGGCGGTATTTTTCGCGCGCGCGCGAGCCGAAGGCATCGTTCGCGCCTCGTAATCGACGCGGTGCGGTCACTCTCTCTCGCGCGCGCGGCTACCGCGGGATAATAAAAGTTTTTGTCGCAGGCCGGAATGTCGCCGAAGCTGCGCGGGGCAAAAAGTGCGCGGCGACGAGCGATCTAATAGCTTACGCAGCGTGAGAAATGGGGTTACCTATTTCACGTGCAATGCCCGCGATGCCGATAATCTAGTTACTGAAAGCCGTTTTGTCACTGAGATTTACTGCTCGGCTGATTGTAGATTAATGATTTTTCGCACTGTATACTGAGCCTATTTTCTAGCCCTGCTGTAGTTCCAATGAATGTCGGAAATTTTATTCGAGTGATAAGGAATTTAATGAAAGACTAAATTATACGTCTGCTGTTACAATCGATATTTATCAGGGGGTAATATAATTTTGATTTTTGCCACTGATGTAGCCGATATACACTTCTGTTCGCAATTCGATTTATCATTTAACGGTGCAACGCAATGTTGTTAAAAGTGCAGAGTGCAGTTTTTAATTTCAAACGGTTTTATTGTTGCTCAGTTTTGTCCGCGGGTAATTGATAATATTTACGAGCGATTATATCATACCATATTTTTAACTCATTCAGCTCTATATCCGAGAGAGTTCCGCGACGACGAAAAAAAGGTGTCGTTAAAACAGGTTTTGTACCTTTGTAATATTCCGTAACAAGAAGTAAAGTAACAGTAATGGAGATACTCGAATTAAATAATGATACTTATTAAATTTAAGAAGAGCAATAAAAGGAGGATTAAAAATGTCAAAACTGCGCCGATAAAGCCGAAGGTTTTTATATCGGAACCCAATAAAGTCGGACCGCAGCCGAGAGAAATCCCCCCCCTAATATCCCCGGAGAGCGTAACAAAGCGACGCGGAGGCGCGGAGTATCCTTGGGAAATCCGTCCGAATGCAAAAAGCCAGGGGACTTTCTTCGAATCAGCTCGGCTCGTAAGGCCCGCCGCGACGGGCGCAATTACGACCCGGGGAAACTCGAGTGCTTCCACTCTCCGATAGCATCCAATAAAGTTTCGCCCGCGAAAGAAAAGGAAAGCCAGAGTCGCTCGTATGCATATACAGCGACAGGATAATGCTTTTCCCTCGCTAGAGAGAGAAAGAGGGAGGGGAAGGCTCGGACGTCGGCTCGTATGAATAATAACGGGCGATAAATGATTTACAGGCGAGAGCGGCAGCGCCGAGCAGGCGGCATCTGTTCCTCGGTCAGGCCCTGCTGCTGGGCCTGTTCCTGCTGGCCGGACTCTCGGCGGCGGCCTCGCTCACGGCCAACCCGATTTCCTGCGCGGCCTTCCGCCTGGTCGGGCTCCCGGCGGCCCTCGTCTTCGCGGCGCTCCTCGTCAAGTGCGTCTTCCTACTGTCGCTCAACAGCGGCGTCTACCTGCCGGCTCCTTATCAGGTGAGTACACTGCAGTTTTTTCTTTCTTTCGAAAAGCAGCTCTCCTCCCTGGCAGGTGGGGGACTCGCGTCCTTTTCAAATTTACACTCGCGTGGGAAGACTGATGGGGAGGAAAACTATGCGTGCGAGCTCGTTCGGAGAAGGTGGACGCGCGGAGAGTTTCTTTGATTGTGAATGCACTGGTGTACGCTGGTTATCTAATAGTCCAACGACGGAAGGGACTTGTCGGTATACTTTCGCGTGTTAACTGAAGTGAATCCGGTTTGTTTAATCAGCCAGTGTATAAATGTAAGCTCAATATTATCTAAAGCAACATTTTCCCCAACTTTCCCAGGTGCGTATACGACTTTTTTTTTTAAATATTTATAAGATAAGTAATTGTAAAAATTAGAGGCCTCTCGGCGTGAGAACTGTTTATACGTCTCGAGATGTTCGGTAGGAGTTTTTTTCACAACGTCGAGCATTTTATGCAGCAGTGTTTTAATTCAGTACCGACTTTATAAACATCGGCATTAAATGTAAATTAATTCCGATCCGAATTGAATGGAATTGATTTATATTTTTCGCAAACCGGCCACATTGACATTTCGCTGCCTTCTCAAAAGCAGCGTCGCGCAATCAAGCCACCGAAGACATTTATTTCTCCTATGATGCATTGGGCAAAAAGACCGGCCCGAGGAGCCTTGTCGCCACGGGTAACTCTTGCGAATCAGAGACAATGGGCTCGTCGATGCCGTAACGAGCCGCAAGTCGTCGAAAGAACGTCGAGAAGTAGGCCGGTGCTCCGCGGCTAATGCTCGAGAGCCGACCTTTTTCGCTTGCCGGGGCCTTGCGAAATCGCCACCGGGGTCTTTCCCCCCCCTCCCCCGGGAGCCGCCAAGTATCATCGCGTTTATATATGTGTACCTCCCTCGCGCCGCGAGATTATGCAAAGGCCGAATATTCTAATTAGCCGGATGCGGAGAACTCGGGTCGGCTGCTCGTTCCTCTAATTCGTTCGCGCTCTCCGATGCTCCGAGGAAGATATAGTACGCTTAACCGCCGCAAGAACGACCTCGTAAACCGACCGCGAGGATTGGGATTTCCCCTCGTTCGTCGCGAGTTTTGATACTTTTTTAGAGAATCGTTTCGTTTATAGGCGGGAGGATGATAAGGGCCAGTGGTTAACGGGCGGAAATTTACTGTCGGGGAAACTTAATTATGATTTAACTGACGTCGCGAGTTGCCGCGGCGCAGGCTCGTTAATCTTTGGTAAGTGAAATGGCGTTTACTAATAGCTAAATTACATGTCCCTTCGGGTAAATACCTGTCTTTAGAAAAGATTACTGAAATTTAATTACTTTCAACCGGTGAAATCGGCCAATGTTTACTAACGAGCATCGGGCCCTTTTTTCGCTTACCTCGCCGGCGAGATATAAACGCTCGCCATTTTTCTGGAAAGATACCAGTTAACCTTTCACGAGTTACGTAACGAAAACATGTCAATTTTTGACCGGCGAAGCGGACTCGGTGATTAATGGATCGTCCGCGCGAGAGAGAATCGTAAAGCGGATCCAGCCGAGAGTCGATAGATTTAAATAATTGCACCGCCGATTTACCGTTGCAACTTATTAAGAAAATAATGAAACCGCTGTACTCCCGCGCGATGGGCGAAAAATGCCGACGTCGGTAAGAAAGGCATAACGGTTATCGTCGTGCGCGCCGCGCGTCCGAGCCGAGAGGACACATCCTCCTCCGCGCGGATGAGAGGCAGCGCAGAAACAAGCGATTCATTCAAGCTCGGCCGCGTAATTTATTCGTATATATATATACACAGATCGCGCGCAGATCGGCGGCGGCGGGCAAAGAGTATCCCGCGTTAAAAAGCGGCGCAGGAAACATTGTCGTTAAAACGAATGCATCGCTGCGTACCCTCGGCTCCGTCAAAGCAGCCCCGACCCTCGGCGGCCGCGCCGCGCGGAAAAGCTCCGAAGATCTTCTCACGGATATCCCGGCGCGCGTTCGGCTCCGGCCTCTCGCGAAATTTATATACTGAACAATGAGCCCCGGCCAGCGCTTACATTATACGAGCCGGAATAGCGAAAATAGGCGGCGCGGCGCGTGCATAAAGACGGCGGAGAGGTCGTTGTTCAGCTGACTCAATTACATTAAAACAGGAGGAAAAGCTCGAGG
The DNA here is from genome assembly GCA_035582935.1 of Ormyrus thymus. Classification (NCBI taxonomy): domain Eukaryota; kingdom Metazoa; phylum Arthropoda; class Insecta; order Hymenoptera; family Ormyridae; genus Ormyrus; species Ormyrus thymus. Next base: position 7,494,735 of record JAWWEM010000054.1, on the reverse strand, counting down.
CGCGCGCACGTACAATGGCGTGCTCGCGTGCGTGTGTCTCCCGGCGATGCTTAACTCTCCGTAGCGCGAATCTGGAATATCGCGTGCGGCGCGCGGCTCCGAGCATAATAACGTATACATTCTGCCTCGTGTCCCCAGGCGCTGGTCCTGGCGTTCGCCGTGCTGGTGCAAGTGGCGATCGTGGGCCAGTGGCTGTACGTCGAGCCCCCCGCGGTCGTCCAGCCCCAGCAGCTGAGGCTCGATCGCTCCCACACGATAGCCACCTCCTGCAAGACGCCGCTCGGCCAGACGGTCGCCTCCCTCGGGTAAGTTGCTCCTCTCTCTCTCTCTCTCTCCGCCTTCCGAGCTGCCCGCGAGCTGCGCAGTATGCTAAATGACACTTCTGCTTTACGCTATTGACTCTCGCGCCGCGCGATAGCTTCCATCATTTTCCTTCGGCTATGTGGCTCTGCCTTCCTTTTTCGAGACGCGAGACGGATGGCATTTTAATGCGAGAATAATTGTCCGCGTTTAGCTTCAGAGATATCTGTATACGTATAAACAAGTTTATTTATTGTAGCAATGATACTTTACACGCAATCACGGTGTAATTGCTTAATGCTGACATATTTTATGGCTTGGCGATTAAGTGCAAGGCGTATTTTTAGGCATTAGAGCTGATATTAAGCTTTATTAGAAGCGATAATAGAAGCTCTGATCTTAAAAAGTAAGCACTCGTAACGCGGCTACATTTTATACCTCGCAGACGGCTGCTTCCTCGTTGCAGCTAAATTAGAGCCGCGAATATAATTCAACTTGACTAGTCGATTTGGATTCCGTCCAGAAGTGAAAACAGAGTTAAAACCGTCCGAACGGTAAAAACGCGGAAAGAGCAGCCGTTAAAAATGAAAGCGCTCTCGGCCAAGGTGTCTTTCTCTCCCCGGGAGCGAGAAGCGCGAAATTAACTGAAAACGGCCGTCCCCTTCCCCTCCCCCGCAGGTACCCGTGCATGCTGCTGCTGGCGGTGACGTGCCTGGCGATCCGGGCTCGCGGCGTCCGCGACAACTACCGCGAGTCGACGTTCATCGGCCTGGCGGTGGGCCTGGCCCTGCCCGTCTGGACGACCGCGGCGATCGGCTCGTTCGTCGCCGCTGAGCCGGAGCGCGAGGCCTGGCTCGCCTACGGCCTCCTCGCCACGGCCTACCTCGTCTTCCTGGCCATGTTCCTGCCCAAGGGCCGCCAGCTGGCGGCGCTGAGCCGCGAGGGGACGAACGGCGTCGTCGCCGCCGCCACCATCAGGGCCGCCGAGCGCGAGGAGAGGCTGAGCTCGCTGCCCGGCAGCGGCTACTCGCCGTCCTTCTTCCACTTCAAGCCGGCCGAGTCCAGCCTCAAGAGGAAGATGCACTACCACAGCGCCGGTGAGAGAGATTGTGTTTTGCTCGTGGTGCTTTTAGAGGTTTTAGAGGCCGCGGGATTACGTTGCAACGCTGCTGCTGCTGCTGCTGCTTTGCGCGAGTTGTGTAATGGGGAGCTTTATGTTGGTTTAGCGAAATGGATAGCTCGGCGAGTTCGATATTAGCGAGGAATTTATTTCTGTCTGCCTGGAATCGAGGGAACTTTTTGTTCGGGTAATGGATATTATTAAGTTGCAGTACCGGTTAAAGCGCTTTTCTTGTCGGGAAAGTTTTTAGCTCGCTTTCAAATATATAAACGCGGAGATAAAGTTATTTATGAGTTCGGGGATCTATTACTGTGTTGTACGAGCAGTAAATGTTAAATACAGAAAAGCTTAGGTTTTAAAACTGTTGTTTTTTATACTGTAAAGGGAAAAATATATTCGATGTAACATATTATAAAGGCTTTCGTGTATTGAAAGAACTAAAATAAGTTGGGCAATAAAAAAAAGTATTTTTGTATAATTATTAAATAATAGATATTTTCATAATTCTGTTATAATTACTGGTGACATCTTTACTCTTTAAAAAGGGGTACAAAAACTTTATGTATTTTTGCTTCTTTTAATAATTTAAAAAGAGAACAATTCAAGTATTTTAATTGTAACAGAAGAATAGTGCAATAAACTATAGTCTAATTAAGTTTTGTAACAAAAAACAATACTATCAATTATTATTCATTATCTTATTACTTTCGTGTTTGGGATCATTCCTTTAACCACTTTCATAGATGGAAAGAATATTTTACTTATTTGTATACAGAGAATTACTTTCCAAGATTTTAGAAAATAAATTATATGATTTACAAATATTTTTTACCACGATGGTTAAAGAATTGAATTACAAATATAATTTTACAAAAATTAAATCATTTACATATTTCTCTAATTATATTAAGTCAATTGCACTTTCACTTTTCTTACTGGAAAAATTAAATACTTATTTCCTTGTAACAGTTTGGAATGTTTAATGTAGAATACACAGTGCAACAAGTATTGCAATGATATGAAAAGTTGCAATTTACAACATCTTAGTAGGAGCAAATTATGTTACACAATTGAAAAATAAAAAGAATTAACGTTTATTCTTTAAGAAAAGAAAAAAAGGTTGCAAAGTATTTGTCAATGCGCTTTAATTGCCGTAATAAAAATGTATTTGAATCGAACATTCAAAGAATATTATTTCTTTTTAAAATCCATTTAAACTCTTTTTTAATTTTCTATTTTAATTTACATGATAAAATAAAATTCTTTACAATAAAGGGCAACATAATAATTATACTGATTTTAAGATGAATCATATATCATAATTTCTTATTAGTTTCTGCATTCAAATTTCTCCTAGTGCGTGCAAATTTTAATTAAGTTCAGAAGTAGTTATGCATCCGTACTGTTTACTAATAATTTTGAAATATCGTTAACTAATTTACGTGCACAAATTTATGCAGAAGATTTTATTAGCAGAGTAGCTTGGAATTAATTTTACGCATTAGTAAAATTATTATCACGTGCAATTACTTAATACAAAACTAACGTAGTGATTAACTAATTTCAGATCGAGTAGCGCTGGTATCTTCAGGGATTCCAGGATGTAATGCATGCAGGCACGGCGGCAGTCCCGTCTATTCTGAAGGCACTTCTGCGTCCAATTTCGAACATATGCCATGTACGTATAAATATTTGCCTTGGTAATTTATTAGAAAAATCACTTTTGAAATTCGAATATGAAAAAGCATGTACTTTCTTGGATCCTAATCTTTGCGTCAAATTTAACAGCTTGTAAAAACGTTTAAATATACTTTTGTATAAAAAAATCACACCCGTAATCATAATATTTGTAAAGGCCGAGATACGCTCGGGTCACAATTTCAAGTGTTTAAACAAGACGTCTCTGTTTGTACACTGATACCCGCAGACCGAGACAGGTTTTTTAAGGTGCTTAACCGAGGGTTCGCTTTTTTTTCTTATTTACTTAATCTCACTTTACTTATCGCAGCTTCCTTTTCAAATAAAAACAGAAACGCGGCGGTGGAAACTATTCGGCTCTAAACCGAGTCTAATAAGCTGCTAAAAATTGGATTTACACCGTTTTTACCGTATAACCGCTAGGTTCGCGCGAAGCGATGATATCTCGTCGCCCTCCGAAAAAATCTAACAAACTGATCGCTCCTTGCATCAATAACAGACTTGAGGCAATAAACCATCGAATTAGCATACCCCGGCTATTAATCGGCTTCCACGGCCCCACAAAGTATATCGCGGTGTATTAAATTCTGCAAAGCAAATTAATTTCAGTGGCCGCCGCACAATGCTCGAAGCTTTCCGCGCTGGAAAGACATAGTAAAGAAAAAAGGAAGCCACTGCGCACTCTTATTTTTCGCGTTCTCATTGAATTACCGAGGGCGACGAGAGAGAGAGAGAGCAGCCGATGCAGCTCTCCGCCGCGGGGCAAAGAAACGCCGGAGGAGGAGGAAGAAGTAGCCTGCACGCTTAATAGTGGCGCGCCGTATAAAGCCTTTTATGACGACTCGGGAGACCGGCGGGGAAGCGTGAATTTCATTGCCTGCGAGGCGAATTGTTCGGGCCGCGGCAATCTCTCTCGGGGCGGGGAGAGAGAGAGAGAGAGAGACTACACTTCCATCCGACCTCCATCGGCGACGCGCTCGCAAAACCACAGCGGAGGAGATCATTCGCGGAGCGCATGCAAATATGCACTCTGCGGATTATAAACTCGCGTGTGCACCGCGCGGGGGGATTTTATGGCGCGAGAGTAGCCGCTTGCCTTTTTTGCCCTCTCTCTCTCTCAGCAGCCTTTTTCTGCTTTCGTTCCTCGGCGAAAACGAGTCACGCCACTTTCGGCCGCCGCCTATTACCGACATCTGCATGTAGTACACACACGCGCGCGCAAGATACTTCATTGACGGGACTAACGAGTCGCGATTAGGAGGATCCTCCCTCTCTCTCTCTCTCTCTCCGTGCAGTGGATGATTGGCCGATCGTTAGAGACGGGAAGGGGAGCGTCGACGCGTGATTTGCGCGAAATCGACAAGAGCTGCCTGTCGTGTAATGAAAGTTTGTATTTCAATTAAGCACGCGTCGTTTAGTGCAATCTCTCTCTCTCTCTCTCTCCTCCGATATCGCTTCTCTTCCGCTTCGGTTGCCCGCGGCGATGCGCTAAATCAGCTACCCGCGCGTTTTTTGCACCGAGGCTAATAGTTATAGGTAGGTCACTTTTACTTGTAAGATTTATAAAAGCCGGCCGCGCGCAGCTGAAAAGCTTTATAGGAGTCGAGGCGCGCGCTCATGAAAGGGAAGATTGCCGAGAAATTGATTGGCCATTTGAGAATCCGTATATTATCGGACGATGAAAGCGCATCGCTTTAGCTCGCTTAATGCTCCGTCTCTCTGTAAATATTTGTAATTAGTTTTTTAACCGACGGTTGAAGCTCGAGTGAGTCTTTTGATGCGAACGCTCTAGAAATGTCAATACCTCGTCGGAAAAGTGGATTTTTCAAATGATCGTTCAAAGATTCGTATCTGTATCCACAGGATCATTTCGTGCCTTCGGAGTGTATCGCTGGAGCTGCAGGGAAGAAAATAGTTTAAATGAAATGCAAAAAAACAAAGAAAGAGAAAGAGAGAAAGTTCTCAACCTCTTAATTCATGACTTCGTTGCTCTTTGAATTGTAAACAAGGAATGATGGAAAGCGGAAGGAAGTTCCGTTACCTGTTATGACCTCGTCGAGGCAAAAAAGTAGATTTAATTCTCATCAAGCCTGAAGTTACGTTCCTCGTTCTAAGTGACTGGTTTCTCCGTTTTTCTTACTCACTTCTTTTTAATCTGGCGAAAAACTAATTTATAGTTCTCCGTAAAAGTATGCAAGATCGTTACCGCATCTTTTATTTTTATTTTTCGAAAATAATTTATCAAGTCGTTTTTATACCAGATTCAACGAAAAGTATCACGCATTTATATTGATAATATAAAAGATTTTTCATTCAGAGTCGTATTACCGAATTCAAAAACATTAACGCGCGCTCCCCAACGACTGCGATCCCAATAAAAACTTAGCTCACGCCTCAAAACGTACGAAATACTTTATGCATTCTCTAGTTTCCACGAGCGTATCAACGTCCCACCGGGCGTTGTAATTTGATCTGATTCGCTCCGAGCGTAAAGTACGAAAATTTATTGCCGCGCGGCTCGCTCTTCCTCTCGCTCTGCGCCTCTTGTCAAAAGTTCTGCGACGTTTCGCGGCGACGATGTAGGCATCTAAAACTTTCAGACGGATACAGGTCCCCTCGATTAATATAGTTCCGCCGAACCTCCGTCGCGGTGGCAGCTGGTTTCGCATGCAGGACTTTTCCCGAGGAGCTGGCTTCAATTATTACGAAGGAGCTACCATGGTTTATGTGACGTGCGGAGAGGTACGTATACGTACGCCGGGCCGTCATGCGTCCTTAGCGCGTCTGCATCCGGTCTTGACCGGCGCGATTCTTCCTCTAACTTCTCGGGTTACAGTTATACTTTGAACGTTTATTTGAACTTTCAGGCTGTTTTTAGCTCGCTCGTTGTGTCCAGGCTATAAATCTTGGGAGGAGTACAATTTTTATACCTGTAAAAATGTAGTATTTTAAGCTTCTTGGAAATGCACGCGGCAAAATATCACGTTCGGAAAAATTAAGCGCTGAAAGGAATCGAGTATAACAAAGTGCTGCGCATCATTGGCATTGCTATCCCACGCAATTACTGCAAGAAAACGAGCGCAATTTCGACATCCCAAATTGGCGTTATCCTCAAAAAGGCCTCGTTCGTCGAAACGAAAACCAGAGCGCCGAATCGACACGCCACCGAAACGCGCGATGTCACGAAGCGAACGAGATAACTATATCTCGAGCGAGGAAAAAATTTCCCGCGGTAAAAAAGCGTCGGGCGCGCGCGCCTCGTCATTCATAAAATCATCGGCACCTTTTTCACGTCGCTCGCTCTCGGGCTCGCACACTTTCACGCTCGGGTACAAAAACGACTGCCTCGCGTCGTGAACTCGGACGGATTCCAAGTCCGTCTCGGCGATACGAGCACGCGATAAGACGGAATAAGTGCGTGCGCGCGCGCCCGTCATATAATGCGATGCCTTTTACCGTAATGCTCATTATTAGCGGCAACGCGCGTCGCGAGGCCCGAGGTGAGGTGCACGAGGCGAGGAGAGAACTCGGGCTCTCGATGACTTCTCTTGACCGAAGGGCCTCCGAGCTGCTGGCTGGGTTCTTTTTCCGGCATTTAATTGGCGCGTAGGTCACGCTGCGACAATAAATGAAAAGCCTCGAGGGGTTAATTAGGCTTTGCGGGCTTTGTGGTTGGGGCGAGGGGAGGGGAATTTATCGGGGACTTGCGGCGCCGGGCTTGAAACAGTTTAAAAAACGCTGTAAAAACGTCGAAGGAGAAATAGAATTTAGTAAATGCAGCTGGGCTCTTCGCCGCTGCAATAATAATCTATAAGTAACGCGCGAAAGCAGTTATCTCGTTTTGCCTTTTTATGTTGCTTACGGGAGGAAATTCATTTATTAGGTAGTTTACCGTGCTTTGTAATTACGAAATCGTTATCTTATTATCGTTAATTGCACTCTTAAAAAATATGCATTCCGCGTAATATTATTAATAAATTTTCAAACATTTAAAGCTAAATACTTATCTCGAAAGATTTCCGTGCGAACATCATACTGGTCTTACCATATTCGGCTAATTCTACTTACACGCACGAGCACTTTTCGCATATTTTATTTTAATAATTTCAACGGAATTTTATTAACTTGGAATGGAAATTTTTATCAAATCTCAAGAAAATTTTCCAGTTAAACGGTTACAGAAATTCCCTGTATGCCGTTTAAAAGATATTTAATTTTTCGCGGTATCGATTTAAAGCCATTACAGTGTAATCTCGGAACGTCTATAATTTTCAATTATCTAAATTATAAACTTAATCTAATTATATCTAGTTATTGCTCTCATTACAACTAATATCATGTAATATTCTTACTAATTATTAATAAATGCAAAGTTTACTTGAATAAAAATTATTTTAAAAATGAATCACAAAGTTCGATTAAAAAGTTTAACGTTAAAGATTACACAATTGCATTTACGCACTTTTCTGACATCACGTTTTTTTTCCTTGCAGATCTTCACGGACCAATGGAAACTTTCGTCCTACCGCCAGGAATGTATTTGAGGCCAGAAGACACAGGAAATTTGTACACAACCCTCTCTGCCAATCCAAATGTATTTTTTCAGAGAGCTCATCCAGGAATGATGTATTAACCGCTGTGCAATTCTTATTATGAAATTGCGATAGTTTAAAGTTGCGATTGTAAATATAGCATTTCATACGCGTGTAATATATTTTAAGTTTTTGTAATAAGATAGCACCTAGATATTTTAAATTAAATTTTTCTATAATAAAGTGTATGTCAATAATAAAAAAAAAACTAAAGTGTAATTAGTCTGCATGATCAATAATTTATTCCCTAAAGTTAATGAAGTTATTAAAATGTTATTATCGAATAACAATAGGTTTATTATTACTATAGCTTATTTTCATAATATTTACATAATTTATGCATTACGTGATGTTTTAATTGTTCCACTTATTTATTCATTGTATGCAAAACAACGGTAATTAAAACTGAGATCGCGCAGAAGCTTAATTTAAATAAGACGTAAAATAATATTTTGGACCTAAAACCTTGTTTATACACGTAAGTAAAGAAGAAAAGCAAGTTACGTCCTTTGGAGAATTTCCGCTGGGTCGGAAACAATTAATAATCGTTAGGTAGGCAGGTAGCAATTTCATGGCTTGCAGAAAAAAAGTGATTTCCCGTCACGATGCCCCTCATAGAAATCGCCATGCTAATTCGTCTCGATTGAGATGAGACGATGCTCCTTAATAAGTGTGTTTCTTGGTCAGAGGCCCATCCTTCGGTGGTTTTCTTCGCGCTTTCACGAGAGCGTAAATTGTTTCCAGTCGAGTGCGCGTTCGAATTCCGCGGGCTCGGGCGCATGCGCACCAGAAATCCACAGGTGCTGCGCGCGCCTTGTGTTGCCTTGACGTCACGTGGCGGCTCGCCCGCTCGACGCCGAGGCAGCCAGCAGACAGAGACGGCAAGTAGTTTTCAGCTGTCATCCGACATGGCGTAGTACTATTCTCGTCTCGTCACCCTTCTCTCTCTCTTCATCTTTTGATTCTGCCTTTAATTTTCCGAGTTGCGTAAATAGTTCGACCTTGCGACGCTTTTGAATTTCCCGCCGTGATTCTCGGAGGGAAATAATGCGCTGCTCAGCCTTTTGCCAAGCTGTCGGAGGAGCGTTTTGGATCGGGAGTGCGCGTATTTTAGTCGAGTGAAATCTCTCCGACGCGCGCGAGAGTTTCCTCACATGCTCCTCCTCAATGCCCGAGTAAATATGTGTCAGGTGGTTCATTTTTTATTCCAAGCTCGACTCTGACCCATCCTTCGTTCTTTCGAGGCTCGCGGACGCTTGATTTCGTAATTCAATCTTTTTTCCTCCAAGACTGGATTTGAACCGTTAGGTATTCGAAGAAAAATGGCAATGTCCGAGGCACGACTGAAGTAAGTATCGTCCTTTAAGCTCTCTATTCTATAGATATAATCCTTTCACTTCTGTGTACCTATTGGATAGATTTACGATAATTACAGTTCGATACAAGGAAACATATTGTATATTGTATTACGTTTTTTTCAATAGTTAAATCTTCTGTTGGGCTTTTTGGTTGTCATGACAGTAAATCAACTATTTAACAATTTACTATTGCATTGTAAAGGAAGCCAATGTGTAACTGTTTAGTTCTACAAATATATACATGTTTTTATTAAGTAAATTCATTGATTGCACAAGAAGGATTAAATGATTGTTTGCGCTGAACTGCTTTAACAACAACATAAAAAGTTTTTTACATAGCTTTAATGATACATCAAAACAATACAAATTAACAATGATATCATTGCACAGACAGTTATTGTTTTCAAGCTTTTAATAACAATAACATTGTAGAGTCATTGCAGAAAATATGAAGCCTGGCTTTTTTTTCAGATTATACTTTATCACATGGAACGTAGCTACAAAATTTCCAGAGCAGGATCTCCGTCAGTTACTAGGGCTAAGTCATTTTGCTACCTCCAAGCAGTTACCAGATATCTACATTATTGGGTAAATTGCATGTGACTAAGAATTATAAGTTGCTTCATGCGATGTGAAGGTCAGATTAGTTGTTAACTTCTTTAATTTATTATTCAGCCTACAGGAGGTCAAGTCTCAGCCTCAAAATATGATTTTAGATATTTTTTTTGAAGACCCATGGACAAAATCGTTTAGGTATTTTAAAATTATTTACTTAAGAATCTTTATAAAAAACTTGGTCACTATAACAAACAATTAATAATTATTATATTATTTTTAATTTAATAGGGAAATGTTGAAAGACTATGATTATGTAAGATTGAAAACCCAACGGTTACAGGGTCTTGTCTTAAATGTCTTTTGCCTTAGAAAGCACATAATGCATTTAAGATCAATTGATACTCAATATACAAAGACTGGTTTTGGAGGAATGTGGGTAAGTAAAAATCTATTGAAGATCACATTCAACTATTCTAAATATAATTTTATTTTGCAGGGAAATAAAGGTGCTGTCAGTATGCGGTTTAATATTTATGGTGTTAATGTATGTTTGGTTAATGCTCATTTAACACCACACGATCACTTATTAGCTGATCGGATAGCAGATTATAATACTATAATAAAAGAACATACATACAATGTGCCTAACACAAGTAACATTCTTTTCCATGAGTATGTTCAATGAGCAAAGTATTTTATTCATTTTTAGTAAAATAATTCTAAAACTAAAATTTTTATTGTTTTTAGCTATGTTTTCTGGATTGGTGATCTAAACTTTCGTATATCTGAGGGTTTGTCCGTAGCTGATATTGATACACTTGTTAAAAAAAATCATTTAGATGTACTTTTAGAAAAAGACCAATTAATACTGACAAGGGAAAAGGGAGAGGCTTTTGCTGAGCTCTCCGAGGAGAAAATTACATTCCCCCCAACTTACAAATATGAATTTGCCTCTCAGGAATTTGATTTTAAGTAAGTAGAGATTTTATTACTATTCACTAAGTGGATGCAAACTTTTTCAAATTTTTAATATTTTTTATTGTAGGCGTAGACCATCTTGGACAGATAGAATTATGTATAAAGTAAATACTGACGTATATGAAGATGTTAAATTAAAGGCTGTGCAATATACTTATAAAAGTCATCCCAGCTATGTGCAATCTGATCATAAACCTGTTAGTGGAGAATTTGAAATTGTGATAAGATCTTTGGTCTCTGATAATGGAGTTGAATTTGATCCAATTAGTGCTTGGTATATTGATGAAGAAAATTCCGTTTCTTACAAATTTTTGGGTGAAGGAAAATCTTGCAGCAGTGACTGGATAGGACTATATTCTGAAGGATTTTCGAGCTTAGATGAATATCTTGTGTATGAATATGTTGGGCGAGGTAAATATTAAGTTCCTTCTATCTTATTTTAATTAAAAAAAAATTTACATTTAAAGTTTATTTGCTAAATACAGTATTATATAAAGAGCTAGACAGTTTTAATTACACTCTTATATACAGAACTAAATTTTAATTTAATAATACATTTAAACAAATAGGTAAAAAGGTATAAAAAAACATAAACATTATGTTATGGTTTTAGTAAATTTTATTAAAAAATGGACAAAGCTTTTCTATAATAATATGAACGCATACAAAAATTTTAGGAAAATTTGAATCTGTTACAGATACAGAGCCTCATGAAGCTACAGAAAAAATCGATTTTAGTGATACTGCTATTCGTTTGCCTGGAATGTATCGCTTGGTTTACATAGCTCAATGCGGTGACCTAATGGAAATTTTAGGAGTGAGCCCGCCTTTCCCCGGACAACGGCGACAAACCTGACAAACAAAGAAGATGCTACATCTACGATAGTTACCAGTCAGTTGATCGCGCGGATTTCCTATATAAAATTAGCTCATGGGTTTCTCGCTTGGCAGTTTGCTCGGAACGCTTCTGCACGCGATTCTTTCAGAAAAGAACGGGGGTGGGGAAGAAAAGAAATTGGAAGAAAAAAATCGGAAGCCTCGCAATTTGTGCGTTAAATGCGTTTAACGTTATTTTTGGTACCTGGTTTTTCGAGTGAAACCTCACACTCGGTCTTATTATTCAGAGCTTATACATAATAATAATTAATGACGCGGTAGAATGTGCGTCCTCTAATCGCTTGCGGAAAGAATTTAGATACTTATATTTCTTTTACTTTTATAGATTATGACTAGTACAACAAATGAACAAAGTACATTCAAGTGCAAAAAAATACGGCTGGAGAATATTATTCTTATTTTTACATTTGCTTTAATACCGTATTCTCGTAGGGAACAAATGATCGAATGAATTTTGGTGAATGGAAAATTCAAAATAAATTATAAATTAGCGAGGATGTTAGAGCAATAAATAATCTTTACATTTAAAGTTTTCATTAAAAAAAAAAACATCAGATGTTTTATTAAATGAAAATTTATATAGATACATAATAATAATCTTATTTTGATTAAAAACTTATATACAATAATATATAGAGATTAATTTTTTCTTCGACCCACAGTCGGCAAGTCAGAAATTCTGATAAAGCTTTATTGCTCTTAACATCTTCCAGAGAAAACATTATTGAGCGCTTATTTAAATTGTTTTTTCAAAACCACTGAATAGTACTTTAAAATGCCGTCGCATTACCCGACACGATTAAAAATCCATGACGTACTAGAACATTTAGCATGACATTATACGCGCGACAACTAATAACGCTGGAAATTAGCAAGCCGCATTCGCTGCCGCGTTCTCTTTTGTACGCTCCGTCTCGAAAAAGAAAAATTATAAAAATCTCGCCAAGAATTCTCTGAGAACTTTGTATCCTACGCCCCAGATTGACAGCTGACCTGGAAGTTTCAACAGAATTCCGGCGTTGTCCGGGATCATCAGCTAATGCGTTCTCGAGGAAGAGTGTCGCCTCCATTGATTACCGGCAGGAGGTAGAGTGCCATGCTGCCAACTTCGGGCTCTGTCACCTGCATGCCCCACAGTCTTTGTACTCTGCACCAGACAATGTTTCTCACTGGCTTGCGCAGCACAAAAAGTCCAAAGACGAGAATCCCTTGAAGCGCATTCACAAGATCAAAAGCCGACCAGGCAAGTGGATCACCACCGGCCCACCACGAAATCAATTCCATCGCCCAGTTCATGCCCATGAGGAAAAACAAACCGAGGCAGACGAAAAAGATGCGCTTCAGTCGACGGAACAAACGTTGCTCCTCGCGGTCGGACTCCTGGTTACGTGCCAGACGGCGCAGATCTAGATCCCGCTGGTAACGGGTTATGCCGATAGCCGTCATCGCAAAGAGTACGAGATTTATGCAAACTAGTATACCGACTGGCACGTAGAAGTACGGCATCGCCTCCCGGTTAGCTGCAATCACAAATACATTATTATTTATTTAAAGTTATGCATAACTTTTACGTAAGACATGTACGAGGGTTCAAAGCTTGCTATGATTCGTTGTCAAGGTAGAGGGTGTGTGTAAATGTTTGTTAAGTTTTTATTAACAGAGTTTACTTATAGGTACGTTGAGTATTTTTTTTACTAATTATTAGCTTTATTTTTTTATGTAATCTTTAGGATAAATTTATTCCCGTTGTTTAAAAATAATGCGTAGTCTTGGTGTAATATGGCACGGAAATGCTAATATTTTTGTAGCAAGTGAGAATTGTGCAAAATAATTATATGAATCATTGAAATGTGAAATTATTTTTTTATTTTTATTTTACATATTAGTTTGTATATTAAAAATTACTTGTCGTGTGCAATAATATCTTTTATTATTTAGCGGCAATATTAATGCAACTGTTTTACTAGCACAGACATACACTACTTAATATATATAATTTTTGTAAAGACACTTGTGTATTTCTAATGAGTAAATGAGCCAATAAATACAAATTAAATCTCGAGAATCTGTGTTCGCTCGATTTACCACTTTAAGTCGAATGAAAACCTAGCATTGCATCAGTCTGCATGATTGAGCAGCTTGTAGCTTAATCAATGCACAAAATACGTTCCATTTGAGAGAAAGAGATTTTTTAAGCATAAGGGCCAATTAGGCGATGCTTTTTATATTAAGAGAGAATCATCCGAGTCGCAATATAGAGAGTACTTGAGATATTTGCGACGTTGAGTTTTCGTATGTATAACATACGCCCACTATCATTAACAAGGACGGCGAGTAGAATATTGCAGGTGCTTTAAGAAAGACCATTAGCGCGTAAAAGCATTTGTTACTCAAGTTTACGTGGATGAAAATAAATCGAATCTTTAATTTAAAAGCATGAAAAAATATTCTGGAATGCATTTTACATGGCTTTTTATATATTTTGCTAATTCTAAAGTAAATAATTACAAATTGCGTAACATTATATTTTATCGTTAAAGATTTAATTTAATATGTTGAGTTTAATTAAAAACCATTGCTTGAATAAATGTATTCACTAGTTTCTGACACTTAAATTTCCCTAATATTTTATAAAAAAAGCCAATTTTTTATTGAAATATTTCTAACATTATTTAATTTAATTTAATTTAATTTAAAAATAGCTTTCATCCATTAAGATTAAAAATGCGATCGTGAAGAGGTAGAAGGTAGGTAGAAAGATACGCCACCGCTCGATACTTCGTCGAGAAAAGTCTGCCGGCTTTTACAAGGGTAAGAAAGGGAGTGAATTCTGAGACGATAGCTGCTACTTGTAACTTTTTAAAATAATTAAAAAAGGGTTAATGTATTTCCTGACATTTGATTAATAAAATATTTATTAATATTTAAACAGTTGAGAAGAACTGAAAAGAATCTTTTACAGGAACTTTTTGCGGTATAGGTAACCTAGTAGAAAGAGTCGAGTTCAATAAGACGCAGTAGCTATATGCTAGTATGCGTATTCTCTCATGCAGGAAATTCATTTTTAATAAGTAAAGGCTATTGTATTTCGATATGCCGGTATTTCTGGTATTGAATAGATGTAATAAATTCTCTATGTTATTCTTACTGTTATTACTAATATAATATTTTAAAATTTTTATTATGTATTTTTATTAAATTAGTTTAAAATGATGTTTTTCCCTTTATTAATATAAAAAAGACAATAAAAAGAGTCGTAAGTAAAATACGGCTTTAAAGACAAATTTTGTAAATATAGTATATGTGGACATCAGGAATTTTAAGAATGTCAAACAGAATTTATAGTAGGCTTTCAAAACAGTGTGCATTTTTAAGCAACTTGTTAATCTCTGAGAAAACGGCGTATTTGCATGTAAGTAAGTGTAAGGCTGTTGTTCGTTGTTCCCAGACGAAGCAAAAAGCGCAAAAGCGAAATATGTTGTAATATGACGTAACCAGAAAAAAGAAAGGTATATAAAATAAAATGAAATTCTGCCATATCGGACTTACAATTGAACCAGCAGCTATTCGTACCAAAGTTGGGCTTGACGTAGGTCATCGGAATCGTGGGACTGAGATCCATGACGACGGAGACGAGGATGAGCACGGCCGGCGGTCCCCAGGCCCAAAGGGAATAGTAAAAGAATAGCCGGTGCGGCTCGATCCTCGGGCTGCTGCTGCCGCCGCGCTCGACGTGCCGCCTCACCAGCAGATACGTCTCGATGCACATCACGTTCAGCCAGAAGAAGCACGCCACGAACGAGAACTGGATGACGAACGCTGCAACGAGCCGAGATTTCTGTTAGCCCACAATCCGACCCTCGTTCTCTTTTCCCTCTAAGGAGGGAGACCTTTCTCAAAGCCGAGAGTTGAATTTATATAAAATTTCATATGAGATATCTGGGTCACTGATTCTGCCGGGGCGCTTCGATTTACCGACGCGGCGCAATTAGGAGCTAATTGGAAGGTCGCGCCGGTGATTAACGAATTTTACGTGCTTTCACAATTAATTATTAGAGGCTTATTGCCTGGGAAAATATCTTTACGTTCGAGAAACTCTCTTGCCACGACCGAGATTTCTACCTTTGAGGTGATAATGCGACCTCTGCGGCACTGCCAGTGGATTAAGGACATTTATTTTTATTTTTTAAAAAATCTTTGTAATAAAGTGAGGCCTGCATTTTTTAAAGCGTTGCACGAAGTTTACATTTACTGCTGAGTGCCTAATAATATAAATAAAATAATATAACTAAAAGGTTTTCATTGTATTTTGGAAGAGGTATATTAAATTGATGTGAAAAATATACTTGTTTATATACATAAGAATAATAATTAAAGTCTGATAATTGAAACCGTAAAGATCCTTCATAGCTTTCAAAGAAAAACATAAATATTTTCTAAGAACGTGTAAAAAGTTTTTTATGTGCAACTTATTGTAAAATATGAAAAGTGCCGTAAAAACCCGCAAATACTATAAACATTTATTTCATTTTTATTACTTGTACGGCGTTTATATCGAAATAATTCATCCATTTTACCGTTTAATCAATCGTAATGGCTTTGAAACATCCATTATTTAGGGTAATAAGGGTCAAAGGTAATTCATTAAAAATTTGCAATTTTTTATATTTTAATCTACTTGGTCTTTTTTCCTTTTCTTATTCTCATTGTCTGCAAAACCACACCTTGGAGATAAATCAGGTCTAAAAATATTTGTCAAATCTAAATAAAGATAGCAAGACACGCATTTCGTAATTATTTTTTAATGCATTAATAAAAAATATTTTAAGAGTAATGAAAAATAAGTTATAGTAATCATAATAAAAATATATTATTATCTAATGCAGCTACTACCATATATTTTTTTCTGTATAACATTTGTAATTTATAGATTCAATTTTTAACAATAGTAAAGAGTATCAAGGTAAAATAAGCATATCTGAATAACCGTTAGCTTCTAGTTTTTACGATACCGAGTGTATACTTTTTACATTTTATTAATTAATCTTGAAGATTGTGATTAATTTTCCCTACTTCCTTGTTGCTGAACAAAACCACAAACTGTAAATCATCGAAATACTTATTTACTTTTTTAGGAAATTATAATAAAGTTCGACAATATCGAATAAAAAACCGCAATCAGTTTCGTGCATGCAATGTAGAGATTACAAGTTCAATTTTCAAATAATTTTCAATTCAAACAGACCTTCCGCTGCGCCTTCGGCGGCCTTAGAAACTTGGAAGTGCTTACGGAAGCAAATAAAATCATTTCCATCGATACAATTCGGGTGATCTACAAGACAGCCTTTCTCGCCCTCTTCATTATTCAAAAGACAGAGTCGACCAAGCAGCGACGTATAAAAATCTGGATCTAAGGCACGAAAGAATCCCAAGATTTTTACGAAGCGAGTCGTTCGCCAGCGGCATAAATAATGCAGGGGCTTTTTTCTCATTAAGCGCCAGGCCGAGAGAGAGAGAGAGAGAGAGAGAGAGCCGGGCCCCTTTGCGTTTAATTAGCCGACGCTTACCTTCTTTTTACTGTTCTCTCCCGCGTCGTAGTCCAGGCGCATTTGCACAGGATCGCGTGCCGCACGCCACGCGCTTCGAATGTGGACTTTGCCGCGAGGGCACGGCGCGCATTTAGCCGGGCGCGCGCGTACGTGTATCCGTCGCGTACGCATGGAAGGACTCGCTCGGAGATCAGGCTCTCGACCCGGGACTCGCGTAATTCGCTTCCGGATCCGAGGAGAGCCCCTCCGCGATCCGGGGCCTAAGGGCTTTTAAGCAGCAGTAGCAGCGGCAGCTTCTAAAAGCTTTTAGGAGCAAAGAGATATCGCGCGGCCCGACGTATCCGGGCCGACGTCATTTACATACAGTCGGCTCCTCCGGGGAGGCGCGGCCAATAAGAAAATGCGCGGGATGATTAGGAGACGACGGCGACGACGACGCCCGACGACGCGTTTCGATTTCGGCTTTCCGCTTCGGGAGCTTCGGGTTAATGGCTTTGTTCGCGGATCTATACGATGGATCTGAAAGGCTTTTCAGTCTCTCATTGCGGGAGATGGCTCATCGAGGGACTTGTGGATAATGGCGGAGCAGAACTAGCCGACAATTGGTTTGAAGATTTTTCTGCGTAAGTAAAAGTAACTTTGACGTTTTACCTTCGGGAAACGGATTTTGAGTTTTAAAGTTATAAGCGTGACTAATGTGGATTAAACTATACGTTTTATGTAATGTCTACTTTGTAAACAGAGGTTTATTGGGTTTATGAATAATGTAAAAATCACAGGATTGTGTGGCAGGCAAGTTATCATATTTAATCAGTGTGTAATATGATATTTTTGCACTCGGCGAGCTTCGAACATTGTCATAATATTCATTGATGGATGATTTTATTAAAACTGACTTTAAAAAAAAATTTTTACGTAAACAGAATAATATGGAATAATACTAATACATGGATAAACTTTGGAAATGTCTGCCCAGTAAAAGATTGCTCCGAAGTGAAGAAATTCTGCCTAATGGTAAGCAGTTAACTTTTGCCGTCGATCCCAATAAGAGAAATTCAGCGAAAAATTCCGCTCCCACTTAGGTAAATGTAATCAGTGTAATCGCATAACTCGGGAGGCGTTTAACGAGGAACCGCTTCAGTCGGAAATTCGCCTATAAAGCAAAGAAGCGAAAGAGAGCGGAATATAAAAGAATAGCCTCTCCGCTAAGTATATCGAGCTCCTTAACAAAGCCCCTCCTCCCGCTTCCTCCCCCCCTTCCGACGCGGAGGAAACGCACGGGGAGAAAATTGTCGGCGAAAATTAGCAGGGGGCACGTACAAGAGCCCGGCTCGCAAACGAGGCACGTGCGAAAAAGGCTCGTTTAACAATTCGGCAAAGTAACCAAGACGAGAGAGAGAGAGAGAGAGAGAGAGACTCGTCATTACCGACGCCCGGGGGGGGGATGAGGTTCTCCATCCCCGCGCCGCGGTACATATCCATGCTCCGCACGGGGATTTGTTATTAAATTTCGGCCCCTGGCGCGCGCCGCTGTCTTACCTATAGAAATGCAAATCTCGTCGGACGTGTAGGCGCTGGCGAGCTGCACGATTGCGAGCGTCGTGAAGGCGACCGCGAGGCAGCCGCAGTAATGACACAAAGCCTTGCCGTGGACGTCCATCAGCCGCGGCGTTATCGCGTAGGCGACGATAGTCAGCAGCAGGAAGGGCACCGACACCAGCAGCCCGCAAGCGTAGATCGTGATCAGGGAGTTGGCGCCCGCCGCCTCTACGTCTGCTGGAAAGAAGAGAATGAAGAAAAAACGGGCATGAGTTGTTTCCTGCCTTGGCGGGTTTTCCCTCCCCGAAGGTTTTACGGGTTAAACGACGCGGGGAATTCGACTAATGGCGTGTTTTTCAAAGTCTGAGATAATCGTGACATTGCTACGAGTTTTTTTTTTTTTAGTACTCGTTCGTAAGGCAAGGAAGAGTTATCTGCCTAAAAGTGCGGAGGGTTTTTTTAGGAAAATCGACTCTGAATTGTTGCTTAGAGGTGATTTAGCGTTTGCACGGTGAGGCTGCTTGATTTAATCGCCGGATAAAAATACGGAAAAAGTGTCGCATAATTGCTTTTACTCTCGAGATTGAGATTTTCGAAGAATCTGTCTGCCGTAACAGAGCAGGTGATTAATGATTTCCTTTTGAATATCCGTTTGAAAACTACGCTTTTTGTTTTTTTTACTGTGATTGGGATTATCTCAGTTTTTGCTCGTTCAACGTTTACTGACTAAACTTAGTTGCTTTTCATTAATACTGACAAACTTCAAGATATTACAATTTTATTAGTTTTTTAATTGCAGAATATTAACAGATGTGTCAACGTATTTTCCAAATAAGAAAATTTACTAGAAAAAATGTTTTCGTTCAAACGTGACTTTGCGCCATTAGTCATAATGCTATATTTTGTTTTAGTACTGTTTATAAAGCTTAAGAACTCCGTTAAAATTTGAGTTTTACGAGTTATTATCATTCGACATTCTCACTTTTGTACTTTTAGTTTGCTGTAAATTTATTTAAAACATTGAATAAGTCAAAAGTTTGAACTATAAAGGAGTATGACTTTAACTTCAAAAGCAAATTATAAATATTTTAAACCAGTTTTGCAGATTGGAAACGAATTAATAAAATAGTAAAAATTAAATGAAAAGTCTTCGAAACGTACTATTTGTGACAGTACTGAATGACGATAATTTAATGAAATTTTTCTTTATTATTATGAAGTATGGAAGGCTTCTACTTGATATTCCAAATTTATTAATTACCTAAGATTTCATTAATTATAATGTATAAAAGTTGATAGTAAAACAGGGAATTCCTACATTGAGTTTAAAAATTTTTTGTTGAAAGTCCAATACCGTCTACGATTCGTGAATTTATTTTGAAAGGCTTTGATTCCGTGACGGGCATTGTTTCAGTTGGATTCTTCAATCCCCTGAAACTAAACTGCCACGTAATTTTATTCACTGCCGAAAAGCACCCAGTCAAAAGCCCAGTTGTTACGAACAAAAATGCCAGCGAAGCCAATGACAATGCAGTTTCACCGAGGAAATATGAAAGTATAAGGGATTTGGGAATAACAGCGGGCGACAAGGCAATTTCAGCGCGTCCCTAACAAGCGAGCCACCCAACTCTTATCGCTGCGAATACGAGTTCGGTATTTCGTCGAAAAGAGGGAAAAAAAGCGAAAGCTCAAAGTATCGGCTATTGGGTTTCGCGATATGCTATATATACGTAACGCGTTGCGTCAAATTTTAGTCAAAATGGTGAGAGGCGCAGTAATCGGTACTATTGTTCATCGAATTATTGAATAAACTTTTTATCTGAAGGCGTCGCTTTTGCCCTCGGAATATAAAAATTACAAGTTGGAAAATTTAAGCGGTATAATTTCTTTTGTGAACGTGATACACTGAGAAAAAATTTTTTTTAAAAATTAAGATTTTTTTTAAAATTACTATTTTAGTGGTACTCGTGGGATACTCTTATATTTTAATAATTTTTACTATATATTTCGTAAATTTTACTATTTCATTTGTAAATTTTAAAAATAATTTCTAAATTTTACAAATAATATAGTAAAATTTACGAAATATAGAGTAAAAATTATTAAAAGATGCGTGTGTCCCACGAGTACTATTAAAATATTAATTTTTCAAAAAAAAATTTCTCAGTGTAGGTGTTTGAAGTTTTTGATTTTTAGAATATTACAGTTATAAATTATTGTTTGCAAATGGTTCATTAGATGCACTCTTCATTCTCAGATGGTTTGATAAAAGGATTATTTGAGGAGCAAGGATCTATAAAAATTTGATTTTTTGTGACGTTAGAAAGTCTGACTATCGATGCGTATCTGTTTTTCTGTTTTTTACTACAATAAAATACCGCAAAGAGTTGCGTCAAAGTCAAAGTCACTGAAACGCGAATTTTTATTTAATCTTGGTCTGGAAACGATCTTCTATTAAGCTATTACTTGAAAATATTCAGAAAAGTAGGTATACTCTCTAAAGTTAAAATAGTGGAAATTCCACTAATTTTTGTAATAAAAAGAGTTTCTACTACTAAATTAGTAAAATTTACTATAAATTAGTAAAATTTCCCTAATGTCTATAGTAGAACGATTTTCCACTATTTAATTAGTAAAATGAATTACTCTTAAATTAGTGGAAACTTGATGTTTTTTCATGTAAAATATTTCACTAATTTATAGGGAATTAATTAAGACATTGAGCGAAATGCCTTTATTTGTTTAAATAAAGGTAAAAAATTGTATAAAAATCTTGGTCGCGATAGCGATGGGCTAGTGCCCATGTACAGACTGCATTTTCTATGTTTTTAACTCTTGCACCCACTTCCGCGTATTGTTTGATTGATTTCGGGGCAGTTTAATATCGTATCGAACAAGGAAAGATATGTATTAAATTCATCTGTATTATGATTTTAATTCTCTAATCACAAGTTTTCAATAAATGTTATGTAATATAAAGATATAATATAATATAAAAAGTATATAGAAAACCCCCTAATTCTTCTTCTAGAATAACCTAACCTTTAAATATATTACTGTTTTTTCTTGATTTTTTCAGAATCTAATTTTTAATTATTATCGAAGCCTTATGCCTTATGAATAGTAGTAGTAGCAGTAGTAGTGATAAGGAATAAAATTCCTGTTCTATTTTAATAGGTTAATGTTTAATGTAAAAAAAGATAAAAAAAATTTTGTTTCATGAAAATTAAATTAACTGCGTGTATTATTACTATAATATAATTTAAATGCACCTTTTGAATTAGTGTTTTTCACTGTTTGGAAAAG
Organism: Ormyrus thymus; assembly: GCA_035582935.1. Taxonomy (NCBI): domain Eukaryota; kingdom Metazoa; phylum Arthropoda; class Insecta; order Hymenoptera; family Ormyridae; genus Ormyrus; species Ormyrus thymus. The sequence continues at coordinate 7,472,840 of JAWWEM010000054.1, read as the reverse complement.
TGTTTTCTCCAATAAGAAAATGCTTATAATTTCACTTCTTCTTTAGTAATTTTCACTAATTCTGATAGTGCATACGTTCACTATTTCAATTAGTTAATTTGTACCACAAATTCAATTAGTAGTTTTCCACTAATTCGTAGTGGAGCACTTTTCACTATTCAAATTAGTGTATATGCACTATGAATTAGTAGTTTTCCACTATTTCAACTTTAGAGAGTACCTTTATTAAGCTTTTTATAATTTCTCATTCGGTTAGTTGCCAACTTCAGAACTGCGTAGTAATAAATTCATACATCTATCAAAGGTTATGACGGCAGTGCGTACTTGCTGATTATCAAGTCATCGATTCGGAGCAAAAGTAGTTCCTTTAATACTAACGTCTATTCAACGCTGAAATTTTTCTACTCCGCACCTGGGGTGCAGCTTGCTGTCCAGGGAAAACCAGTCTACTTTTGAGGCCGATCGAAGAAGTTGCGCATGCAAGATTGACAGAGGTGAGTACTACCCTTATGGACAGCATTTACTAGCATAATACTTAAATATTAATATAAAGTCCGTGCGTACTGAGCACCTTTAAAATTTCAAGCGATGCTTGCATTAAAATGACGCGCTGCTCGCATTCAACGTTGCCTGTATAAGGCAAAAACGAGGTTAAACATTGAAAACCATTCGTCGACACATTGTTATTCCGCGAGACCGTCGGACGGAGAATGAAAATGAAATAACCAAGCTTGAATAAAAATCTGCAATAAAGTGCGGGAGCATCTGACGCTCGGGGAAAAACACCCGATACATCCTTGCGCTCGGGAATGTTCCTCCTTCGCGCGTCAATAGGCCTACAGGCGCCATTCGGCGAAATGACTTACGTGCGGGTATAGCATATCCACCGTAAAAGCGTGCCTTAACAATGTACTAACCCTCGGGGAAGCAGACGAGGACTCGGATCCCCAGCGTCGGCGCGACTTCCATGCAGTAGTCGAGCCCCGGCGTGAGCATCGCCGGGTCATGATTCGGTGCGAAAATCGATCCGTTCTCGAGCAGGTAGTACTCGTCGTCGCTCAACTGCGCGGGATCCAGCATGTACCTAAGACAAATCAGACGTTGCGTTATATACTTTCATTTGGTTTCGGGACACGCCCGTCGAATATTCTATGCGAATCGAAAATGGCGATCCAAGCGTATACTTTTCTTGCTTTGGAAAAATTTCGATAATTATATTGGATTTTTCGTTCGTGCGTTCAGTTGCTTGATAAGATTTATTTCACTTAGGATTTTCAGGATGGAAACGTAGAGTAGGTTTTGTAGGCAACGTAAATAACAATGTTTAACATTTATATATTTAAATAAACATATGGAGTTGGAAAATGGGTCGGTCGATAGAGCGAAGGATTTGCAGCCCGGGACTAAATCCTTGCTCTGTACCGATTGACGTAAGTGCCCTCTGAAATAATAATTTATTCACGCACATCCAAGGAAATAATAGCATCATACATAATGAGTAGCACTGTATTATTATGAATTATTAATAATTGAAAACAGGTCTAAGCCCTCAACCGGATATAACTATCATTGTTAAAATAATATATAAATAATATATAATTATTTAAATGGTTATATATATATTCATTTTCTAATTTTATATCGATTTCTTTTTTAGAATATTTGTGTAATTTTCACTGTTTGCGATTGATTTTAAGTTAAACATTTAAATAAATAATACAGTTGCAATATTTATGTAATATAATATTATTAGTATTAGCAGAGTTCGAGTAGTCATCCAAGCAGAATTTTCATTCGATTAAGTTTCGACTGCTTTAAGTCAGAAAAGGAAACCTGTATTGCGATTGGATTTCCGATTTTCGACCTGTACAGATTGAGGAAGTTATGGATGATCAGGCATTATTCTATAGTTACGTCACTTTGTTGCGTTGCGTCTAGCCGGCAGCTTGAAACTGAGTTTTAGTTCTTTACTTTTATTTTCTCTATCGAAGATATAACTAGTTTTTTTTTCTATTTATTTATTATATCAGACTATTCAGTTTTACAAATTCGATTGAAAACTCAATAATAACTTTCATATTTCATGAAGTCTAATTTTAGTAAGTGAAAAATAATAAAATTCAAGTATATTTAACAAACCAGCCATTAAAATTTTACACGTAAGAAATCGTTACTCTTATTTCTGTTTTTTATTATTTGTATTGTTGACTATTAAAAATGGATACTAAAATGCTATGGCTACTTTTAAAAGCAATACAATTACTTTTATTGTTATCTACAAAAAATGAATTTACAATAATTAAAGTTAAAAATACTTATTAAAATATAAAAAATCCTTGGAATTCCTATCACCGAGTTATCGATGAAGCTTCACAAGGTCCTGATAAGGTGAGAGTGCCATCGATAAAATGCTTGAACATTGTATTGACACTTTACAATGCCGCATGATAATATAGTAAAATGCTAGTAAAAATTTTAATGCATTTTTCCGAATAAACGTAAAAAATAATTACCTTTTATGGTGGCATGGATCGCCGATAATGGCGACGAATTCTTCCTGCTCTCTTCTTGGCTCCATGAGTCCTGTTTTATTAAATTCATTGAAGTATGGGCTGAAAATCTCATTTTCGTATGGATCCGAGGAAACGCACTTGGCCTCGTCCTCTGTTTCATTTTTGGCTAGAATCTCGCCAACTTTACAACATTTACCAACTACGGGAAGCTTTAAGTATTCGTGAGGTATGAATGTTTGGTTCTGAAAAAATAAAGATGAAATATTCTAGACTTATTAATTTAACAGAAGCAATAAGAATAAGATTTCTAAAGTTATTTCTTACATCTCTCGATTTTATAACACTAGTTTTTTAAGCAACAATTACTTTCAGGACTTTTTTCAGATTTAAAAAATTAAAAGGTACGAAATCAGTATAATGTATTTGAAAATAAAAGTTTGAATTTTAAAATTACTAAGGTTATTCGTTTGATAGTTTTTTACATTTTAAGAGCCAATAATTTATCTCAGACTAGAATCTACGATTAATATTAATAAGATGAATAAGCTTCTTTGCATTCTTACGGGGATTCACACAAATTGCAACTACTTTTTTCAATTTTCATCGATTTTTTGAATTATGAAAAGACTATAAATAATAAAATTTTGGCATGCGAATACTTTTAATTCTCAACGGTATATAGAGTAAATAGAATGAAAATTCATCAATCCTGCTGGTTAAGTCAAAATCTTTATTAAAATTCAATTTCTTGACCTCGAATGAACCTGAAGTTCTACCTGACCTCATTTGATAAAAATTGGATATAGTGCTACAAAACTTGGATATAGTGTTATATAGTATTGAGTTTTGCAGGTGATTTGAAACAAGTATATTAATTTTTGTCTTAAAATGAACTTTTAAGAACATTTTTATTAATTTTTTAATTTTATTAATGTATAACAAATTTGTCTATCTAGTTAGAAGTATGGCACACAAAGAATAAAATTAACATATTTGATAGTTATAAATTGATTTACTTCACTTGAAATGAAAATTAATATTTAGTATGCTATAATGAAAATATTATTTAATTCAAAAATGTTTCATTCTCGTTGCACATTTTTTTTCAATTATTTTTATCTTTAAAACAAATTTTCCAATAATAAATTACATTAAGTTGAAAAAAACTGAATAATTTCAGAATTTTTAACACCCAGGAGAAATTTAACATTTTAATAAATCTCACTTGAAGTAGATAAAAGCAATTTTGAAAGCAAAGTATTGGTTCCGAAGAAATTGGATAATGGATCTTGGAAGATGAAATTTTTGTATTATTTTGTCAATACACATTGAATAATGGCGTGTTTATTTTTTGCATCTATTTATACTTATACCAATGAATTACACAGAAATTGAAGAAAAATTACACGGAGAAAAATTTTCTAGAAAAAATGACAATAGTACATTTTAATTTGATCACAGACTGTAAAAATCCTAAAAAGTTACCATGTTCATAGTAAATTTTAAAAGTCTAAATATGAAAATTTATCATTGACTTCGTAAAATTTACTAGAAACTATGGTAATTTTTTAGGATTTTTACAGTCTGTGATCAAATTAAAATATACTATTGTAATTTTTTCTAGAAAATTTTTCTCCGTGTACATAATGATAACAGCTTCGATGCGCGGATAAAGATCTTGGGTACAGATTAGAATGTGAAAACCTACTTTTTTTTTATTAAATAATTTTCTCACGATTAGAACAAAGCATTACAATAGAAAAAAAATGCTGAATGCAGCACTTAAAATGAAAAAACAAGAGAACCTGTTTACAAAATTGAATAAAGTTTGTTTAGACCATAAATATTTACAGAATAAGGAAAAATTTCAATCTTTATACTTTGAATCTAAAAGAATGTAATGTTTAAAACAATGTTAAGCTATTTTTAAGCTTATGAGAAATGTCTTGCAACATTTATAGAACAATTATTACTGAAAGAAGTAAGTAAATGCAATTTTTTTCATTTAAGTCATGTTCACATTTTATGATATTTGAAAAAACATTTCATATGAGGTTTATATCAGAGGTTACAACCCTGTAGTAAAAAATATTGATCTATGTACCAAATACGAATAGAAAACATTCTTCTTTTTCGTTTTTATTTAGAAGATACTTGAGAAAGGAAGTTATATAATTTGTAAAAAGTATACATTTTTTGTTTCATAGTTAGGTTCTAAAATTTAATCGCACGTTTGTAATAGTTATAAATATTTAACTTTGTGATTTGCACCTGTCATTATTACCATGCATACAAATTTAAAAATTAACCCGTTAAAATCGATACTCTACTTGACCCTTTTACGATAATAATTTCGTTTTTAAAATGACTTGCTATATGTTTCGTTCCTAAAGTCTAGTTACAGAATTACGCATTTTATAGTAGTAATTACTTCTTGATTTAATTGTTGATTGACAACAAGAGTCGCCGTTATCGCCTAAGCAAGCCTCGCGAGATTTTCGTCGTCGGAAAGGTAATCGTACCGCTCATTTAAATCCGAGTGTATTTTACTTAACTTCGTACGAAAGCGGAGAAAAAGGGAGCCGAGGCTACTGTATAAAGTAAACGAGGAACGTGAGATTCTGAGAATGAACTCGGCACGAATGACCGAATCAATATTAGCGGCGTACTCTAAAAATATTTCCATGAGGAATACCTTGACTCACCCCTTCTATAAACTCACGTGCACTTCGCGTAAATAATGAGATCGAAAATAGCGGACTTTTTGAAAGTTTATCGTTTTACGAGGTGTGCACTTTATTGTTTTGATAATTCAATTGTCGTCACTGCTTTCTACGTTCTGCGGTCGGGTTGAATGCGTAATTCAGTTCATTCACGTAGAAATAATTGATAACTGCGGCCTATGCTTGAATCTTTTACGTCTTATGTGGTTCATACTTTAATTATGTTTTACAAGCTGTACTACACGTCATTTAAGGAATTCTGAAACACGTCATAAATTGAAGTATGCTTGATAAAGTTAAGGAATGCTGTTCCTTTTGTTAACGACGTTCTGCGCTTAAATATTTTAGTAATGTGTTCTTGAAAAAAAAAACAATGTAAGTTATTTGTTGTATCACAACAAGTAATACAAAAACGTGTTTTAACGATAAAAGAAAGTGAAATGTACACGTAATTCATTGCAAGTCTGTAAAAAGCGTTGGTTTTCCTTTAAATTTTGATCTAATTGCTTAAAAAAAAGCAGCGAATTTTTAACAAAAAAGATTTCACTTGTCAAATTATTTACAAATACGTGGTCTTAATTTGCATGCGCATTACACAGGCATTTTGTTAAACACTTGTTGTCGCACGTATACAATTAAGACAAGATATTGTCCAACAAGTTTAATAAGCGTCGCTGCACCGACTGTAGATCAAAGCCTCGAAGTAGGACAAGATCAAGTTTCAAACTCGCCGAAAAGGCTATATAAAAAGTGGCGATCGGCGAAAACAATCAAAGCGTTCGTAAACACCCGCAGGAATCGCGCAATTAAGAGCAAATACAGAGAAGCGGCACGAGCCAGTAGCGAGTTTTTCACTTACAATGGGAACGGCGTGAATCGTGGGAACCAGCGGCCTGGCAGTCGTCGTGATGTCAGCCTCAAGGACGTCCGAGTTTTGGAGAGAGTAGACGAAGGATGCCAGGAAGAAAAACGGACAGACGGTCCAGTGCGGCCCCCACATAGCTCCGCTCGCTTCTCGTTTGGCCGGCTCTCTCTTTTTTTTCTTTCCTTCTTTCCTTTTTCCTCCTCTATCGCCTCCTCCACCTTACTGCTTCTCGTCGAGTCGCTTCAGCGCTCCAGCGGGAATCTCGACATCGCCGGGATCTCTCCGCTCGAATGTAGCCTCGCGGCCTGTGGATCCTACGAATTCGACAGGGCCTTTCCACTTCGAAGGTGAGTTTTCAGACGTCACGAGGCGGGGATTGCCCAGAAGTCAGCTCCGAAAGTACCGCTAGAGAACAGCGTGGCGGAGAGGCTCAGACTCGGGAGGAGCTGCAAAATTTTGTACTTCCCGATCTCGTCGGATCCACGTGTCATTATGTTCGCTCCGCACTTCCGTTTTTCTTCTTTTTAGCACAACCTCGTCCACCGACAACTGAGCAAGCCTTCTGTTTAATAATTTCAGGCGAGCACGTGTACTCTCCTCAAAGAAGCACTACGGACACAACCGATTCATCTCCTCGCCGGCGCGTCCAATTCCACCTCGGCACTGTGCGTCCGCTTGCATAATACCCAGCCGCTCGCACACTGATTCACCGGCGCGGTTTCCTTATCACCAGGCGCGCGATTTCCCGGGCACAAAGGGGGAGTAGAGCCGCGATCGAAATTCCTCGCGGGTGGAGAGAGAAGTAAATCAGGCTGGACGGAGGGCGGCGCGATAAGCCGAGAGAGAGAGAGAGAGGTCGGGGGAGCCACGTGCTTCGCGTGCGGACGCGGAGGTGGGGTCGTCGTCGGTTGCGATCGGTGCGGGCCGATCGGCGGCTGCGGGCGCACTGGCTCGCTCCTCCGCGACTCCTTCGGCTTTATTATCGCGGGCCTCGCGAGGCACACGAGCGACCCACACTCCGAGCGCGCCGAGCGCGAGGCCGGCAGATGCACGCCGAGTGTGCGAGGGTAACCCCCGCCCCCGGGAGACCCGTTAACGGGCTCGGGGAGAGGCAATTTCGGAAATCTCGTGCGAGACCGACGTTTTCGCGGGGCTGCAGTCTTTCGCGGAAGGGAAGGCGAGCTCGTTCGTCAATGTGCAGCTTGAGCTCCGAGCTTTGCCGCCAGCTCCTCGCTGCCTTCGCGTGGCGGAGTCGGAAAATAAGCGGAGCAATTGACGCGGCTGCGAACGCGAGAAACAGATTTAGAGGGAAAAGGAAAAAACTGTGACGAGGTCTGGGGTTTTATTGCTTCTTTCTGAAAAGGACGCGAGTTATTTAGTCAAGCTCCTTGTTTGTGCTTTTTGTAGGAAGCGGATAAATAAGATAATTCATTGAGTTTTGCTGATTGATTATTCGGATTAACTGCGAGTAGAGAATTTCTTGGAACCGCGATGATTGTACAGTTAAATTGAGTATTTCAAATGTTATAATACTCTAATAGAACAGATAAAATTTAAATGTGTCTTTTCTCTTTAATGTAAAAAAAGTACTTGGCTTTGAAAAACAACTATTGACCTTATGTGATAACGCGTTAATTGATGCCTCGATTATGATATTAAAACTTGGTGATAAAATCTAGATATCTGTATTTATTTTTTTCCAATCAAAGGCTTTTAATACTTTTATGAACTCCTTGGATAATTAAACTCTGTGTTTTGCATTTTTTCTTCTAGACTTTTTGTGTTTTACTAAGACAATCTGCGGAGTCGACTTTAAATTTGCTAAAGAACTAAAGTCACGTTCCACTCAATGACACAATCGTAAATGTCGGGAAAAGTAATATTTCAACGTTTCGTTCTGTAATAAAATGTTTATTGGATAAAATGCAAGAAAATAAAAACAATATTTGTATGAAGGATTTTTTTTAAATTTATTAAGATGTAAACGTGGAAAACTATAAATTGTGGCTTACTATTTTTAGGAGTTTATAACTTTAGAAATCTTTCAAGTTTTATAATTGTAGGTACATGATACAAAAAAGTGCATCTTACATCGCTTCGATGGAAAATATATGTACTTTAAATGTAATACATATGATTGTTCTACGTGAAAAAAATTTGAGAGTCAACCCAGTCATTTGCTAATGCGAAATCGTTAAAAGTAAAATGACTATTGTGATTTATTTTGACTAGTTTAGTTATTTTGACTCTTTTTACGGATTTAAACTTGAAGAAATATGAGTCACGAGTTTCGAAGTGAAATATTGAGTTACAAAAATTTTAATTTTTAAAAATGTAATTCTTTATTTAAAAATTAATCTGTATTGAGAGCCATTAAATTGGTTTTTTTAACTATAATTCATTTGTGAACGATTTAAAAAAAATATTAATAAAACGTATGCGAGTGAAGGCAGATTGTTCGTGACTGTACAATCTAATTTAATTTTAATTATACAGCATTCAGTGATACACGTATATTTTGACTTGTCATTCACTGGGAAAATAAACCAAAGTTAAATTTCAGCTTCTTAACTAAAAAAAAGTTTATAAAACCTAATTTATAAATAGTTTTTAAGAGTGAAAGTTCCGTGACTAAATTAAATGAATAAAAGAATTAAATTCTGCTTTGAAAGTAATTCAATGATCAAATGTATAAGATAAATTGTTTTTGGCCTTATAGTATGATTTTTGTTTGTGCATTAATCTTTTTTAATGTATTTCGAAATGATTTTGAAAATTACATTCCGTCGATCAGAAAATAAATTTAAAAAAATCGATTAAGATTAATATTTATTCCTCAATAACATTTGATAACTTTTGCTATTACAATAGTTCCATGATGAAATTGTTATGCCTAAAGCATAAAAATTAGCAATTTTGAATTTAGTTACGTCCTAAGACTTAACAATCTAACAAATAAACTTTGCTAATTAATTTAAACTAAAGTTAATGTTGAAAAGTAAAGCAATAATCTTTTTTAAAACCTTTATACCTATAAAATTTAACATTACAATATTAAATAAACAATTTGTTTAGAGAAAAAATACATTTAAGTAACTACAACATGACTTGTTACTTTGAAGAAAGCAGATTTCAAGTTGACAAGGGAAGAACGAGGAAGTTTTCTAAAGAACTCCGACTCAAATTCAATACAGGAAAGTTTCGTAGTAAGTACGTGCAGAGGTTTTCACAAAAATCCCCCTTGCTCGCCATTGGTGACGAGAACGGCCAGAATTGACGTCATAGCCTCTACTATCATCGGGCATTTCAGCGATGAAGCAGTGCATCCCGACCGTCCTGTCTTCTGCGAATCGTTAATGCCTCGATATAAAAATTTTGCTTCACTTTTTTTTTCGTCCATCGGTTCTTCGCCTTCGCGACGACGCCCCGGATCGCTTCGAGCGTCACGATTAATGGACGCTGGGATCGAGAAATTTTGCTTCGGAAGATGAACTAAATTGTTTACCTTGAACTAAAAATACACCGCGATCCTTTTTTACTGCGGTTTAGCGCGGTTGTGCGCATTATTAATAGATTCGGTGTACAATGGGTGAAAGCGATAGTTATAAGCTGAACTACTACACTTTGGGTCGAATCTTGACCTATTATTTTCTTTTTTTTCTGTTATTTTAGGTTTAAATTAACGATTTATACACACTTAGAGAAAACTTAAGTGGTCACTGCAAAGTGATAATTATTGTTTTTGATGTTTCAACAATATTTTAGTTGTAATATGTATTCTTTTTCCGTGACTTTGACAACATCTGACGACGTTTTATTAGTTATTGCAAATAAAAAAGATTTTCATCACTCCAATCAGAAAGTTATCGCTTTATAGCTGTTGCTACTATGCAGATTTCTTAAAATTAAGACAATTGTTTTAAATTTATACTTGTTAACGACAATCAAAATTTATTTCCATTTTATTTTAGCCATATTGTTTTAGCTTTTTTTTAAATAGACATTCGCTTACAGGTTAGAATTTTTTTTAGTTACAATTCATATCCTTATTATATTTGACATGGATCAAGGATTTTCAGCTTTAGAATGACATACAGAAAATCCTTATCACTATAGTAAAACGAACAGATGGTACTGTTTATTTAAACCGAATTATTAATAATATTTATCTTCAATTTAATATTAAATACAATTCAGTTTGATTTTTTATGACAGATTTAATAAAAATTTTAATATAATTAATAAACTGTGTCAACTAAGTAATTCTAGCGATTTAATATGATACTTTAACCATTTTAAAATTTATGGTATTAAATTTCAATTAAAGAAATCTAATGTTCTTTTATACTATTAAATAATTTAATTTTTACTAAGTTACAGCAGGAAGTTTAACAAAAAACATTTAAAAAAGGTACCTACCTCTTAAATAAATAAGAATTGCGGGCAAAGAAAAATTTTTTAAATTAAGAACAAGCCACTTCTTAAAAAGCAATTCAATCAAAAAGTTTGGCGGTAAAACGACACGATTGCATGGTCTTGTTAGACGCATTGCGTGTGCTCAGTTGCGTCTGCATACCTACTTGTGCATTCAGCTTTCGACTAACTTTTACACCTCAGGCAAAACTTTGTTGTTTAAGTACATTCATTATTACAAGTTTGTCGAGTTTGACCTCAAGTTCTTGACTGGTTCGTGTTTCCTCTTAGGCATTAAGCTTATATTATTTATTGTGATAATATTAAAAATTTTTTAGAAACAAACGCGTTTAAAAAGATATGTTGAAGTAATATAAGAAATCTTTAGATAAATGTTATCTTCTTTTCAAAATTTATAAATTTAAATTTTTTCATCTTTTAAAAATCCTTTTTTAAATTTTTATTCTAATCTTATGCAATTTAAAGCTCTGACGCTGATCGCATTGTAAGTATTATTAACGTTTTAGTGGATTATATCTGAATAAATGAATATGATTAGTATACTGGATTCGATTAGACTTTCTTGACTTTTTGTTATTCCACATTTTTTACTATCATAAAAAACTATAGCCTGAAAAAAACCCCGATTTTTTATACCCATTAGTTATAAATGCAACAAATATCAGTTATGAGTACGATTGTTTTTTGAGATTATTTACAAATATATATAATAATATTAATTATTGCAGCATGTAATGAGTATTGAATTAACGGTAATTTTTAATGCTTCTGTCTAAATTATTTTATAACATCCCTAGTAAAACTTGGTATAACAAAAACTAGCCAATTAATTTTAATTCTATAAATTAGCCAGTTTAATCACTTATTTCAGTAGTTTTTAGCGAATTCGCAGATATCGCATGAAATTAGTTTAAAAATCATGAACGCTTCTACCAGAAACAGGCTACTCTCTGATCATTACCTAATTTCTCAAAACAGTGACTAAATACTTTTAACTGTACATTATGAAATAGTACAATGTGCTCATCTTACAGAACTGAGTGAGTTATGAGTATGAGAATCAGAAACGTCCGGTTTCTAAGCGGAATAGAGTACTTCACTGATCAGATAACTTAAGATTTCCAGGAATTTCTCAAAAACAACGAATCTTGCGAAAGAGTACTGAGCTGAATTGTATTTAGGGCATATTTGCAGCGTGGGAGAGTGAAGTTATTCTTCACTCAAGTTTTTACATCGTTTTTTCAAATGCGAAGTCTAATTATTACCATATCCTTCTTCTTCTTACGATTACATATCAATTGTAGAAGTGATTTTTAAAATGAGAAAATGGTACTTTACATTGCATGTTTAATGCATAACTGTTGTAATTGTTTTACAAGGAATGCTCGTATTAATTACAATAACTAATTCCGCATTAAACCATATCTTGAAAGCTATTAAATGTAGTCCTTTATATAATAACTGGCTATTTCTACATCTCCTTAATTCGACTACTTATAGTCTTGACGAATCACTTTTTATTCAGTTCATTGTTCTTTCGGGAAATACCTTTTACCTACATTGCGAAAATAATGTTACCATTTGGAAATCATTCTATAAAAAATCTGTAAAGCAAATGCGCAGTACGAGGTTGTTCATTAATTCAATTCAATCTTTGTAATTCTATTTTCGTACCCAGACGTTTGATAATGGTCAAAGACATTAAAAGATTTTGAAAAGTGATTTTTCCTCGCTATACGATCGTTCACTTCTTTTTACTTCGTACTAAAAAACTTTTTGCCTGTAGTATAATATGATTGCTACTACAGTAATAACTACCTTCAAAAGTTTTGGAACAATTTAGCAATTAGGGAATACGTAATGTTAAGAATAAACGATAATCAGTTTTACTATTAGAACCATTGGAATTAAATGGAACATTTATTCTAACCTGATTGTTAATGTTCAACTTGTAATTAAATGAAAATTAAAGTTATTTAAATCCTTTATCTTTGAATAATATTTAAAGTACTACGTGAGATAATACCTTTCAAGGGTAAAATGCAGTTGTGCGATAAGAGAGACGTATTATGATAATACCTACGAAATAAAGTACAAAATTTAAACGTAAGAATTGAAGAGCTCATCTATTACAAATTTGTTAAAGAAAATGAATTACAAAACTATAGCTTTTGTAAGAGCAAATTAATAAATATTCCTAAAATTAAGCAAAGAAAAGGGCCGGATATCGTTTTTAGAAATTCATCATTGTCAACTTTGATGTAAAGAATTTTCTACACGAACGTGCTAAATATACTAACATAGTATTAAATAGAGTGCAAAGCTCGATCAATAAAGAATTTACGGTATTCGCCCGAAGAGCCGAATGACTAAGATATATGCGATTTCGTTTATCGTTGACATTTTTTTCACGCTTATCATACCTCGAGCTCGGGATAATAATAATCGATAATCTTTCGAAATCGCGATGATCGATCGCTCAAACAAGTCGCGCCTTTACCTTCGTCAGCCGACTTCCGTTATTAGTTAGCTCTCTTTCCGAGGAAACGGGGCAGGGGTTTCGGCGGCGCTCTCATTAAGGCAGAAATTGCGCGGAGATCCCAGGAGTCGGACTCGCCGCGTAAGGTGGCGTTATCGCCGAAGCGATCGAATGCGGACGAATTTAGCTTGTGACGTAATAGGCGCGCGGAACATAAACGTCGCCGCCAACGCCGCCTACGTCGCCGACAGACTCGCGAGGGAGAGGGAGAGAGAGAGAGAGTAGACTTTTATCGAGCGCAAGGAGAACCGACGACGGTGACGACGTCGATGGTGAGTTGGTCCGGCGAGGGTAAAAATTTGCGCTGACGCCGACACGCCGGTTTCGCGTCTATATCCGGTAAATGTCGGCGCTATCTTTTGGCTTCGGAAAATATCAGTCACACGTCAGACGAACTTTTGGGAACATTGAAGAATAAGAAGATTAGCGCGTAATGATTTAGGCGTAGGCTTAAATCAATAAATCTAATGGCATTTGTAAGAAATGAACTACTGTATATTATTCGTCATGTTCGATTTCTCAAAGTATATAGATGTTTCTATAAATAAGAATGATTAAAGTATTTTATTTTATTTTATTTTATTTTAGTGGATTCTCTTATTATTTCTTTTTTGGCAAAATAATATTGATTTAGCTGGAGCAAAAATAAATAAAGTTTATCCTCGATCGTAGAAAATGTAGCAGATTCGTGTGGGCAGGTTACTACTTTTTTGCTTGTTTGAACTAATAGTCAGTATACAAATTAATAGAATGTAAATATCTAAGCGTAATATACTCAATTAATTGGATCATTACGACTTTCAAATATACTTTTTAACTTTCACGGGAATTTTAGTAAGCAAACTTTACCAACGGGTCGATATATATAAAAGTCTGAAATAAGAAATACGAAAAGTATAAAAAAGAAAAAAAATTAGTTTATTAGTTGTTCTGATTTTGAAAAAGAAAGTGTAAGTAAGAAAATATATAATATAACAATATTTAAAAATTAACAAGAGCTTCCACAGATTTCCCTTAAAAGATGGAAAACAAAATGCACTTGTATACCCTAAGTTAAACAAAAATTAATTTGAAAATATAGGTAACAAAATGGGATAATTTTTTGAAAGTTTTACAGCTAATATTGCAGTTGATGTTAACCATGACTTAAGTAAAGCTTTTTTTTATTTTAGAGTTGAAAAAAAAAAAAAAAAATTAAAATATTCTGTTAACGTACAATTTCTTGATGTAATTTTAGAAAAGTTAATAGGTTAATTTTTGCATGAAAAATTCCATTAGGTTTTTCAGATAGCATATTGAAAAATAATAGGGACGTATGTTTTCTTTTCTGATTTTAGTTATTATTAACAAAGCTTCGCTCGGGCGAAAAATGTCTCACGAAGTAAATAATCAACTTCGACACCAGTGTCGAAAAGTACTATTAAAGTACCCGTACTGCTGTTTTCAAGGTTGCTCTTTCGAATGCCGTGGTCGAAAATTGAAAAAATTATCATAACCAATAAATACATTTTTTTACAAATATATTTTCTACATTAAAATGTAAAAATGTGGGGGAAAAATTTATATTTTCATATTATGTATAAATAATATATTATTTGCTTATTATATTATTTGCTTGTGGCCAAATTTAGAAAAAGTTAGAAATTTATCAATTTACAACAATTTTGAGGTGTCTTTGCTTCTTCTATTTTACATCAATTTTGAATATGTCGTGTCCTGAACTCCTGAATCAAGATGTAAATAAATATATATTTGGTTTGATTTTCTTTAATCAATAATATTGATATTCAACATAATTATGAAACGCAGAAGTTATCATTATCTAAAACCTGAAATCATAATGCATCTATGAATTTAAAAAAGACCAACGAGTATCATTGATGGTGACCAATGCTATCGAAAAATTCCTATACTACATATTAAAAGGAGTAAGGTGGCTTAGAATTTTTATTATATTTTTTTTTAATATTTTGTCACGATCTTACTGGGATCTATAAGATCGGACAAGGGAAATTGAGGATTTACTTGGGATTTCTGTAGGGAAAGGAAAAACTGTATGTGAAGGAGGATTAGGGCAAAGGGAAGGTAGCTCAGGGAGATGCGCGTGGGCCGGCGAACAATGGTCGCCCAAGTAACACATTGAATAAATTGTATACTCTTATCAAACTGTATTTATTTAAAATAAGAGCACTTTTACACTAATTAATGGGCACCAGCCGCAAAGAAACGCAATGCCGAAAACCCGTGTCGCACGCACCACGAGCACACACACACCACGATCGCCTGCACAGAGTCAAAATGGATTTAATATCCGAAATAAAAGGAAACTAAATTATAATGCAGTACCACTTCCGAAAAAGAACAAAATAGGCCGCAAAGCTAGTTAATACTGCGGAACTATCAACTTCCGGAGTGCTGCGAGCTAAATTGAGATTAGGTCAAAGACCAAGGCGGTGGATTTTGATTTGTCAAGCCTCTGCAAACCGCCAACTGTAGGATGCCATTCTTCTGTAGATTTCCAGGTAAGACTTAATATTCGTTTTAATGCTCTTGATAATCGAGCTAATGAGCTTGTATCCCCTTTTCTCTCTGTTTCAGGTACCGTAGTGGCGAGGCTGTATGCAGTAAGTATTGCAGCTTATCCAGGTAAGATTCTAGCTCCTTGACTTGTGTTGTCCTGTAGTAAATGCAGTTTAGTCGTTTCGGTAGTCGTTTGCTCCTTAGTCCAATCTCACTTCTTTCCAATGTTTATCTTTTTTAGTGAGAAGTACTCTCTTTCTAAGGCAGAGTGGTGCACTCTCTTTTGCTAAACCAGTAAGATATTCATTCTTAATTATTTGCTTGCAGATTATGTGGAGGTTGGATTGGAGCTCTTCTCGAATTTTAAAGTACTCTTCGCTGAGTTGCTGCTGCTAGAACTGCTGCTGCATAGGTTCCCTTCATCATTCAGAATGTAAACGTGAGCCAAGAGCTGTACGCTTCAGTTCTATTTGCATACTTGCACTCGTCATGCAATGATATTTACTAATTCCTTGTCTTGTTGCAGGTCCGTCCACTCTTCAGCCAGTGTCACTAACGAAGGCTGACGAAGAAGATCTCCCACCCTTTTTTGACCTCCAATTTTTAGTGTCGGGTGGGTGTGTGCGGTTGTGGTGGGCGCGATCTGGGTCCTAGTATGACTCTGCAGGATCCAGGATAGATTTAAAACAGCGTAACAAACACTACTTAGTCCTGAGTGACAGTCAGTCTGGCCCGGGCTAAAACTATACTGTCACAAATCCCTCCCACTAAAGTGTGCTTAGGGGTGAAGCTCCTAAAACGCACACAACGCGACCTGTATTTCAATTAATTTGTGCACTAACTTAAAATTAAACGCACGCCATAATATTTTATAAGCTAACGCCACTGAATATTTACACTGTACGCTTTACCTTATATTCAGAATAAGAGTAACTGTTTGTGTTGTCTGTCGTCGGCTCTCCGATGACGATGGTTGCCGACAACCGTGTATAAGTGTAATAACGGTGTAGTGTCGCGCTGTGGTAGTGAATGCCAGTGTATCTTATCTTTATCCCTAAATTGACTAATGCTAAAGCTTTCAAAAGAATTTACTGAACGTTATAGAATTGATTTGACGGTAACCATGGGCTGGGCCCTTCGCAGGTTTTACAATTAGTTATCGCTAATGTTTACGTGATACGTCGCATCCTAAACGATTTTCCGCTAGAAGATGATTGCAAAAGAGTTCTGTCATAATCAATAATTAATCGAATCATAAGCCCAACGATACAAAATTGAATCCAAGGTATTGACCTTAGATACAACTTACATTCAATTCAATACATTTTGCCCAACTACGGATCTTCTAAGAATAAGAATTTGCAAATTTTAACGGATTATGACATTCGACCTTATCTGGTACTGCAAGATATACGATCCCTAGCTTGGATCAAATATAGTAAAATTTATATTGACAGTGCAACCATTTTTGGATTAACCTGCTTATTATTTAAAGAATACTAATAATCTCGCAATCTTGGTGTATCTTACCTTCACAAAATTTGGCTAAATTTTGGGATTCTAATTGAGCTGAAATTTGCTATATTACCGGTCGAAAGCGTACAGTGAATGGATATAGGGATAAATAAAGAAGCAGAGGGATAAACTGTCTTTCAAACGCAGATCTGTCTGTCTTACTTTAACTGTCGAAAAGTGAGTCAATTAAAGTGGTATCCGTCGTTTCGGTTAACTTACAGCAGTGGATGCTACCTAAATTTGCGCGTGGAATTCTCTTTTAACAATTCTGCTGAGGAGAACCACTGACTCATAACTTATCCTCCTCTATTCGTTTCCCTTACGAGGAACCTTACATTCATGTTTTTCGGAAGTGTAAATTGCTACTAAGCCACAGCGGGAACACCTCTTGGGTACATTACACGAGCGAGACCAATGGCCTAGTTTCCCACAACGATAGCATGGCTCCGCTGATATGCGGAAGTGTAAGGAATCGGATTTATCCCCGTCCATCTTGTTCGTTGAGCTCTTATGAGGTTGATCGAAAGGTTTTCCGCTTTTTTTTCCATTACTATCGGATGACTTCAGTTTAGTTGTGTCTATAACTCTTACTGTATTCTTGAGCTTAGTATTGCTTGCTTTTCTCTCTATATTGCAAGTTGCATTTTCTGTAGGTGTGTTGACAACTTGATCAGTCGCTTTGCCGACAATTTCTTGATTCCCCTCTGACCATCGTCGCAAGAAGCGTACGGAAACCATGTTTCCGACGGCAAAGGAGGGACCCGGTAAGCCTGATTATAGGCGTTTTTCGTCTTCAATTTCTTACCTAACCGCAGCAACTCTGCGAAATTTGTAAATTGATCGCGATCGATCTTATTTCTGTAATTGGAATGTAAATTTTTGTATGCTCTGTCTAATTGTTTTCTTAAAGGCATTGGAGGATCTATCCGATCCAATAAAGCTCTCAACTTGAGTAGAAATATGGAAATGTCTTCCTTTGGTCCTTGGGTTCTACTCTCTATATCATGTACCAGTCTCTCCTGAAAATCGCCTCCGCAAAATTGTAATCTAAAGGCGTCGACAAAATCTGCATAATTCCTCCAGTAAGGGCATTCGCGCATTAACCACTGACATTCGTTTAAGTCCATTACAGACGGGAGCATGCGGATGAGGTCTTCTATCGTCAAATTATAGTGCAATTTACAATCCGCTAACCTGGCCAAGAATTCCTCAGGGTCTTTCCGGTTCTTTCTTCTGAAGCTAATTTGCCACTTGTCTAATACCTTGAACGTGAGAAATTCACGTTTAAAGGTAAAACTTTCTACGTTAGGGAAAGTTCTTGAAGATCGGTACGTATACGTGTCTTCCCAGTCTTCTTTGTAACTGTTTGGGTTTCGCGATAATCCGTCATCTGTAAATTCTTTTCTGTAGGGTCCTTGATAATAAATTGACTTTTCAGAGACGAAACTTTTGTAACGAGATGATGGTTCCTCTATTCCGTAGAAAGCTGGTCTTCTTTCTGTACTGTCATACACAGAAGGTTCTCTATAAATCCTTGAGTACGCTGGCTCTCTGTAATTATCTTTGTACACCCCTGCCTCTCGGAGTATTGGTGGATATCTATACCTCGGATACATCGGAATGAATTCATTCAACATTCTAGGTACCTTACATACTCTCGATGGCATACTTGCACTCGAACTCTGTCTACGCGGATCCAACTGCTCTAAAGCTTCGGGCCTAGCTGTACTACCGAATCGGAGCCTAGGATTTTCTCTTGTTTCCCGCTGAGGTCGGTTAATGGGTAGCCCTTGATTCTCAATTGGAAAATCCTCGCAGTTTACCCAATGGGAGGAGTGAGACACCCCTCCTTCAGGTAGAGGTATGGTTTGATTTGCGATTCTACAAGTCCCATAACCGGGCGTTGGTGCCGCTGTACTTCCTTGTCGAATAGTGCAATACGTACGTAAATACGAATTCCTATATAGTTGTGAAGTTTTATCCCAGATACTAGTGACTGGAGGTAACTCTCCCCCTTGAGGCTTACTCAAATCCACACCGAAGGTTTGCCCAGCGTCGCCTCCTTGGTTTGCAGCGATGTTATCCTTTCCTCCCTTTATTCTGGTCGATTCTGCATTGGTAACCGTACGAGGGACTAAATTTATCCTGGAATCCGTTGACTGGATTATACTTATGTCCTGATTGTCACTATTCCCAGAATTATGATTAGATACCATTTCTGCATTGTTGATTTCAATCAATTTGGAGTTTTCCATTTGCTCCTGAGGGGCTAGAGGAGCAGGTACAAAAGTTGTATTGTTATTAGTTTTTGTAGATGATAACTGTAAAGTTAAGTGATCCCTATATTATCCCACTGTCTGCCCCGTTGGCAAAGACGGTGTGTAAACATTAGTAGCGTCAAGAACTTGCTAGGGCCATTGTCCAGGAGGTAGTGATGAAGATACTCTTTGTTGTTCATGAAGATGTTGTCCCAGTCCGAAGCCTGTCGACGAATCCAACTGCAAAGATGATTGCATCGTCGAATCCGGCCGATCTCCAAGATCTCTCATTTATAAAATATAATATCTCTCCGAGATATTTCCTTAATTTTCTGTATCTCAAAAAAAAAAAAAAAAATCGAAACGCGTACGCAGATCAGGAATGCTCGCGATTACTATACTCAGATGACTTTTAGCTCACTGTTCGTAAATTAAGGCTGTATTTACAGAAGGTACTCCAAATTGCAAAAAAAAAAAATAAAACTTTACAAGCTAAAATCTAAAAATGCGAAAGAAATTTATAGCCGAAAAAGTCCAAAAGAAAAAAATTTCAAAAGTCAAAATTTAAAACAAAATAGAAATTACTACCCAGAAATCACAAAAGAAAAATTCCAAAGAACAAAATTTAAAATACCAAAGAAATTATTAACCAAAAATCCCAAAAGAGAATTTCAAAAACCTAATTTCAAAATGTCGAACAGTTTTATAACTAAAAATCCCAAAAGCAAATTTTTAAGCCAATGATGAAGTAACCAATATGCTATTAATATAAAGAAAAAAATTTTTTATAATCCAATCGAATCAAGAAAATTAGCGGTAACAACTTATAGCAAACAGTAAAAAAACTAACCCACTCCAAATTTGCACTATCTCACGGGTACAAATGAGCAGAAGCTAAGAGCAAAAAGAAAACGTTTTTGTTCTGTACTGAACGCGATGTAACTGTAGAGGGAACGTCGATAAGGAAATCACCAACTCTCAGACCAGGGAATATAGCAAATGATTAAAAAAATAGTAAAAGCTGTAATATTATGAAATTGTTAAAAGTCTCGCAAGCACTAAACTATTATAAAGCGCCGTCAGCCAAGTTGTGTAATCAATTAAGCAATCAAAAAAAAAAAAAAAAAAAATCAATCACGTGTGTGTGTGAGCGTGGAGATTGTTTCGGAGTTTGACACGTAGTCGCAAGGCTGAGTAGATTTCTAACGCGAAAAGGAGGGCGGTACTCTCGCGCTCTCCCGAATTGCGTAACGCACCTCGCAACCGGACCTTTATCGCGAGAGAAATTCTTTTCGGGAAATATGTCTGAATACCCTTAATTGAAAATTCAAAATTTACACAAACACAAAAAAATTATTTTTACCAAATTTCTATTTACTGTACTCATGAGTTTTTCGAAGAAAATGTATCGATGTAATGAAATTCTTTCTTGAGAATAATCAAAATTTTTCTTAAATAATCAAATCTACGAATTTGCTACTTTGCTAGTTTTCTATCTAGAATAAAAAGAATTGTAATGAAATCTCTGTAAATTTGTCTTATTATAATGGTCAAATTCTTGTCATAATTAATGTTCAATTGCAAAGAAATTTCTAAAATTAAAATTTCAGTAATTCTACTATTGAAACTCGAGTTTAATTTATTAATATAAGAGGAAAGAAAAGTTGATAATTGCTGCAATTAAATCTCTGTACAACCGAAACGGGAAGACTCTAAATTCATACACACACGTGCGTTTTCGCTTTTAAGAAACACCAAGTGCATTCGCACTAATCAATGTTGAAAAATATTTATAGTAATTATATTGAAATAAAAAAGAAATAAGCAATTCAATTTTAATAGTCAAAAGAAACCTGTCATTACAAGACCTTTGTCTTGATTAGAAAATGGCTGCCACTGAACACCTTGCGCCGTAAGCCACGTGTGTGCTTGCAAAGATGGCGAACCACGTTTTCGGTAATGATCCCGAATCATCGACAATAATGTTACTTGAACTCCACGTTGTCCGCGAATTTGTCACGATTTTATTGACCTGCTCCTATTGATAACACATTGAATGAATGGTATAAAACTAATATCAACTGCATTTATTTAAATTAAGAAAACCACTGAAGTTACACTAATTAATGGACGCAACGCCAAAAACCCAAGTCACACGCACCGCGAGCATACACGCCGCAATTGCGAGCACAGAGTCAAGATGGATTTAATATATGAAATAAAAAAAAAACTCAATTATAATTATAGATCATGCAGTACCACTTACAAAAGAAAACGAAATAGGCCACGAGTCTAGTTAATACCGCGGAACTATCAAAATGTGTGTTCATTGTCAAACGGATCCGTGGAGAGTGAAGAGTTGAAGACGGGATCGCACTTCCGTCTTCATCGGCGCACTTTGCTTCGCCGCAGAGCGGTGCGAGTTATGGTGAGGTTAGGTCGCAACCGGACGCAGCGGATTTTGATGTGTCTCTGTAAACCACTTCTGTAGGTTGCCAAGTAAGACTTAATACTCGTTCCAATACTTTTGATAATCGAGTTAATGAGTTTATTCCTCCCTTTTCTCTCTGTTTCACGTACTTTCGCGGCGACGCTGAATACAGTGTACGAGAAATTGTAAACTGCATTAGAGATGTCAGTGGCAGTGTACACAGAAGGCTGCTTTAGAACTTCTCCAAGCTTTACAGATTATCCAGGTAAGATTCTAGCTGTAAGGTCTCCTTGACTTGTGTTGTCCTGCAGTAGATATAGTTTAGTCGTTTCGATAGTCGTTTGCTCTTTAGCGCAACCTAACCCTTCCCAACGTTTATCTTTGGTATTGAGGAGTACTCTTTTTCTAAGGCAGAGTGGTGCACTCTCTTTTGCCAAACCAGTAAGATATTCATTCTTAATTACTTGCTTACGGATTATGTAAAGGTTGGTTTAAAGCTCTTTTCGACTTTTAGAGTACTCTACACTGAGTTGTTGCTGCTAGAACTCCTGTTGCAAAAGTCATCTTCATCATCCAGACTGTAAAGGTGAGCCAAGAACTGCAAGTTTCGCTGCTATAATTTGTTTACATGCCAGTAGTTTGTAGTGCTTGAGAGTGGTGCTATTACTTCTATTACTTCTAGTTGCGCTACCCCCCTACTTAACCTCTGATTTTTAATGTCAGGTGGGCGTGTGCGCGTCGGATTTAAAACAGGATAACATGCATTATTTACGGTAACATGCAGTATTACGTTCTGAGTGACAGTCAGTCTGGCCCGGGTTAAACTAGACTGTATTCAAATTTTATTATATTATCTTATAATATTATATTATAAAATTTAGAAGAATGCGAGTATGCCTTCCCTAACAGCAGCGTAACCGTTAAAAATTTTCTAGATTTGGAAAATCTAGCTAATTTTCCTTATAAGAATCTGGCTAGAAATCCCGATATGAACCACATGATTTCTATTAAAAATAGCGATGGAGCAAAAATAGCATTGTACACTCATTTTTATTTTTAATAATTTTCTGAATTGTATAATATAGATTTAATGAATAATTATTACAGTTTTTATATTTTTTAATTATAATTTAATTTAAATATTAAGTATAAATAAATAATTATACATTTTTAATCAAATACCAGTTTTTTTTTATTGAATATACCTATTTTTTACAAATAGTAAACATAAACTATATAAATAATATTATATTTACATATGATAAGAGTTAAATATCAGCAGACCATTTATTGAGATTACAAATAACGTCGCTTAGTGCTGACATTATTATTATATTATACTGTGCAAGTTAAAAATTAAAATACAATTAAAAATTTTGGCAACTAACAAACATCTTAATAGATTAATTAATATTAACTTTTACATAATGTTTAATCGTATTTTAAATTTTAATTTATATACAATAAATTTCGTTAATGTCATTAATTATAAATATGAAGTTTTTCGTTTACTACTTTACAACAAGCAATTTTATCAAATATGTGAAATTATATTACACTTAATTAAGTATTAGTTGCAACAGTTTGCATTTTTGCAACAAAATTTGTCTTCGTTAAAGTGTTGTTCGGAGATTATGTTACAGAGGCGTAGTAGAGGAAAGGGGAGATCTGTTATTTGTCTCTGTGCACATCACAAAAGCGCAGACTACCTGCAGAGGGGAACGGGAGAGGTATCGCATACAAGAGAGACTTCACTCTCTTGACAGGTGTCAGCCCGACATCCCCTGCTGTCTAGTCAGCAAAAAAAACTGATTTAAAGTTATAATTAAATAAATTTCTCTTATTTCTCTGAATACTTTATGATATTATTTGATGATAGCTAGTCAATTAATAATTTAACATGTTTACGCTTATGACGTTCCCGATTTAAATTAATGAGAATCTTTTTCGCGACGATCAAATTTCCTTATCGTAAATAAAAAGAGGAATCTTTGCCGCAGTTGGACTGTGTACAAACTGCCGGGTGGCCCCCGCGTGTGAAAAGGATTATTGTAATCCTGGGGACCGCGTTTTCTTTTTGCATGCTGAAGTTCTTTCAAGAGGACTGCATACACGAGAGTAATTTGTTAAAATACTAACAGGTTGCCATGGCAACCCTGCTGAAAATATTTCCTACTTTATCCAGCTGGATATTTCCAACAAGGAAAAAAGACTATTAGTGATTTTATATAACAAGGCACTGTTCAACTTTCCTCCTCGGAGAAAAAGATAATTTGCTAATTCGAAATGTTTGTTTCGTTAATAAATTTACTAGTTATTTAATTTTTTTTTGTTTTATCTTAGATTTACATGATTTAGAAGAATAAATAATAACTACTTTCAAAATAATGATGTTTTTATAAATAAACGTTATTTAGTGAATTATTACTTTGAGATACAAAATCAAACTGTTAATTAATTTATACAAATATATACTCATTGCTTAGTGATAACTTTGCGCTCTACACTTTCGTTCGATAGGTCTCCACAATCCCTTTTTTTTTTTAACGTGAGAGAAGTAACTTTTGGTGAAGAGGTAATTGTAATTTGATTTTCTGCGATAGTTTACGGTGATAAAGAATAATCTCTTTTTTCGCCATTCGGCCACATTTCGCCAACGTTTTCGTTTACTTTAAAAGTAGAGGGGTCAGAGGTCAAAGGAACTTATTCTAATAATTGATCTAAATTTGTAGAAATGTTATCACTCGTATAATTTAATATTTTTGTTTCCTCCTAGAGGAAGGATTGTGATAATTTTTGGAGTTGTTTGAAAAACCTGTTATAATTATATTTTAAGGTGTCAGGAACAAGAATAAATGTTTTAGAAAAATGCTGTACGGATGTATGTGTGTGTGTGGGTGTGTGTGTGTGTGTGTGGGTGTGTGTGTATTTATGTATGTATATTTGTTTCCTTTTTATCGCAAACATCAAATGAGAAGTAAATAGTGGAATGGGCGCCGCGTCGTCTGCTTCTCAAACTCGCCTTCGCGGCACTACCGTACCCCTTGATTTTTATTATTATTTTATTATGATTGCTTACATCAGTTTCAGCAATTTAGTTCAAATTAAATACAAAAAATTATTTTTCTTTGGCTAATAATTACTAAAGAAAATTCAATTTACTTGAAATGTTTATTTAATTTTCTTCAAAACGAAGATAGTGTGAAAAGGTAACACCAGGTTAAAATCACCTTTTTGCTTTTGTATTGAACATTATTTTTTGATTCGACTTGTGCAAAGCTTGATTAAGTGCATCCATTTTTATTCAAGCTTTCGCGAAAAATCTAGCTTTGAGTATAGAGTTTCAAAAATTTTGTTTTTGAGGACTTTAAATATTCCAATAACAAAATGTTTATTTAAATTTTGTTTATTGTTCATTAAATTCTAAAATGAACATAGAAAAATAAAAATAATAATTCAAAAATAAATAATTCATTAAATATATAGAATAGTTTGAAATTATGTTCTTGAAATTGATTGTTTTTAATGAATCTCAGAGATAATATTGGAACAATAAATTAGTTAGGAGGAAGCTAAGTGCAAACTATTTGCCGGCGGTCCTTTAAATGTGACATTTTTCTTTTAAAAACTTTTCCTTCTTTCAATAGTGTCAGTTCGTTTCCTTTACTTTCTATTACATCATATTCTTCGCTTCCAAAACGTGTAAATAATTGATTGGGGATTTTCATATTCTGTACTAAAACTTTGTCTCCAGGACCAATATCAAAAAATCTTGAACCTCTAGCTTTATCTTCTCTCTCTTTCTCTTTTTGTTTCTGAATTATATCATCTTTTGTTTCACTACATGCGTAAAAAAAATTAGGTTTGGCCCAAGTTTTGCCAAGTTTTCTTTGGCAAATGTTCGGGCCGAACAAAGCAGTTATAATTATTAAGTAAAAAGATAAAAAATAAAAAATTTCTGGACCAGGATTCGAACCCGGAGTCTTTGTCTTTCTAGACAAGCTTTTTACCACTGAGCTATTTATTTATGTCATTATAATTAAAATTAAGTTATAACCGGGAATTTACAACCGGCGCAGCTGCTACACATTTAACCTAAATATAATTTTAATGACACGGATAGAATTTTCCAATAAAAATTAGAAGTACGGCACCCGTAAACGTGGGACGGTTGATCTGGATGTAAGAGTTTACGCTTTTCTTGATAAATAATTACAGTGCCACGATTAGTACAGTACGACACGGTACAATTAATATACGCTCACGTAAGTTTTACTAAACGTTCCATAATTTTTTCAACAAGTTGTTTTTACTGAAAGAATCACAATTTTTACTGATCTGTTCCATAATTTTATACGGTAGTACACGGAGAAAAATTTTGGTTAAAAATTACAAATAAAATTCGGATAAAAATTACACCTACGATGTTAATCCCGGACCCGCCTCG
>JAWWEM010000054.1:7415080-7436324 GCA_035582935.1 Ormyrus thymus | reverse complement strand
TATACGACCGTGTTCATAACACACCCTAAGTCGGTGTCGTTCTATGACATAAGGTCAATTCATTACAGTGTAGACATCTGCAAAATCAATCCTGGACTGCGCATGCGTGGATACACAATCAAGAATATGGCGACCGACGCCATATTGTTGGACGCGTATTCCTATGTAAGTGACGCTACTGTAAACTGTGCCTTTAACATAGCTGGGACGCCTGCATGGTTCATAACAATTGATATAGTCGTCTTGCAGTTTTTATAATTGCTATATTAACTATATTAATACAGTATTTTACGATATTATTACAGCCAGCTTATGTAATCAAACAAATACTAGATTTTATCTATAAACAGTATGTAGTGTTTACTAATTTATTTCAGTGTTGCTTAAGTTATTAAGAAAATAAACGTTGCTTTTGGTTATACTCACAACTATATTATAGATTAGTTTTGTATATAATATAAAAAATATATAGATTAGTTATATATATATATATAAAAACTATAGAATAGCATAATTCCGCCTAGGGATTCGAATTGCTTAAATAAAAAAGAAAAAAACTATAGAAATGAAGAAATCACCGTTCAGTACGCCAAATAAAAATCAGGGTCATGTTTATCGCGGATCTAATTCAAGAGCAGGTTACATTTATCAACAACCAAAGAAGGCTGAAACTTATAATCGGTTTTCTGATTTGAAGAATCCGAACGATCAAAGCGAAGGTGATCACATCCCTTTTGGAACAAGCACTCCAACCAATCAATATCAGAAAGGAAATTGGAATCGAAAAATTGATAGACGCAATCCACGTTTTTCCAATACTTCAATCTCTGGGAGTTACAATAATCAGCGAACTTGGTTTAGAAACAGTCCAGAAAGTCAACACTATGCACCTTATAAAGTGCAACGACATCAACAACAGTTTTCTACTGAGGTGCGTACTACTTTTTACTCAAAACATTTTGAATATATTTTTAGTTCCATTGATATCTAAACAATATCTTTATTAAACATTAATTTAAAAGCTGTTTAGAATTGTTACTGTGCACAACTTGTGAGCCAACCTTTGAATCCATATGTTTTATTCTACATTGACTTGAAAAGGATGATAAAATAGTGACTAAAACATTGTCAATGTTGGAATGACAAATAAATTACTTGACTTGTAAAAGAAGGGTTTTGAATTTATTTCATATAAAATCAGTACAAGTGTTAGAGATATGACAATTAAATTTTTATCATTAAAAAATATTGTTTCTTTTTAAAGTGATATATTTTAAGCTTACAATTTGTTTAATCAAAACCCGCAATATTAAAAATTTATATTTCTTTATTAAAATTATTAAAATAATCAATTTAAATTTATTTTCAGAAAAATGATTTGAATTGGCATCGCAGACTTCCTATATCTGAATTTATTGATATACATGCTGTGTTTAATAATCCATGGGCTGAGCTAGAAAAAGGATTAACAGAATCCAGATCTCAAAATAATCTAATTAGTCAAAACTGGGTGCCTTCTCAAGAAATGATGAAAGGAAAAAAAGATTCTCGGGACTCTTCAGCAGAAAGAAATTCAGATGAAGCTACTATAAATATAAGTAGTAGTTTCGAAGAAGTTAAGACAGAAAGTTCAGTTGATTTATCACTGGACAGAATGAATTTTAGTCGGGATTCTATAAATGTCAATAACAGTGTTGAGGATGACAGTTTATTAACAGATAGTACCTCGTCAGAAGCCAAAGAATCTTCCTTAGAAGTAGTTAACACTTTAACATGTACAAATTAATAATGTAAGCTATTAAAAATGTATATATATATATATACTTAAAAAATGTATCTAAATTAGATATAGAAAATATTGCAAAAGATACTATAAAAGATGTGCAATGTTTCTGATATAAATTTACATTTATTTTAATGTAGCAATAAAAAAATTTTTAATTGTATAGTATGCAATTATGTTGCGTAGTGACTGAATTAATTTCTATGCTGATTGTTTCTTTTATTACTAACTTAATGAAAGAGGTTTACATACTTCCATTACTCAGTCATAATTGTGTAAATATAATTTATATATTATGTAATATATCATATTCATATTTCTCCTGTTTATATGTAACAAAGCTTTTTTCTAAAAAAAGTATTTTTATAATAATAAAATAATATTTTCACATTTTCTAAACACTTGTTGCTTATTAAAACAAAAGTAAACACTCTTAAAATTTTACCCTTAATAGAATTACTTAAAAATGTTAAATAAACTAACTAAAAATATGTTTTTTCATTTTTATCCAACTATTTTATTAATTTACATGCTAAACAATATAAAATCAATATATTTTTACTTAATGGTTTCCCAATTATTAAGTGAATTTAAATTTATTAATTTATTATTAATTATTACTAATTAAATGTATTATTAAGAAGAAAACCAAAGGATTGTATGACAGACAAGTACATTTGTATACATTTGTACATATGTATTATGAAAAATTATTCTTAACTTCGAGACATCGCTATGTCATTCAAATTAGCACGGTACTTTTGATGCCGCGGTACGGTCTAGATGCTACAGTTAATTTATTTAAAACTTATTTTAGAAGAAATTAAGTTTTAAAAAATATATGAAATATAGTTTTCATGCATTTGGCTTAAAGGTCTTACACAATAAAACTAAAGATTAAATTGAAGTATTATATTCTCAGAAACTTTTTATACACAATAATATAAGATATAGTTTTTATTTTAAATTACAAACAAAAGTGTTATGAAATAATAGCAAAAGATAAAAAAATGAAGATGAGACTTGTACATACTTTATACATGGAATCTTAAAAGATATTACAAGGAGATTTACAGTGACATGTATAGGAATTATACGTATAAGTACTTACGCTCATTGTTTATACAATGACATATGTACAATACATGTAATCGCAATGCTTTGTTTCTGTTTACATTTAAATATACAATATTGGAATTTCTATGGTTAATTACACAAGGAGTTTAAAAGTGGAGGTCCTGATTCGAGGACATAGTTCAAATAGAAGATTTTATATGGCGCTTGATTTACAAAGCTAGGCTTTGAGTAAACTACCACTACAATAATTATGTACTGCGGATTTAAGTAACTTGATCGACGTTCTAAAAGATTGATCTACAAGGGAGAGAAGCGGATAATAATCTACAGAAATTGTTAGAATTGCAATAAGGCTCTTAGGCTATAGTTTTATCGAATAAAGGTAATACAGACACACAAAAAATAAAAAGTGATCACGTGTGAGATAGAGTAAACTATTATAGCCGCGTGTATTTTGATTTGCTAAACACGAATATGACGAATCGGATTTTGAGATATCTTGATCTTTAAGAATCTTAAGATACGCTTATTTGTAAGATCAAAAAACACTTATTAGTAATTTGGTCCTCGATATTGTACAGTATCTGTCGTGTCACTTAAATTATCTTTTAAGTTTCATCAATACATTTATTAATATTAAGTAAAAATAGTTTTTAATTCACTTCACATTTAGACATTTGCGTATTCTTTTACATTGGTATTTTATACTTTAAACTAGCACATCTTAAAGAAAAAAAAGTCGTATTTATAAAATTCAAAAGGCAATTTAAAAGTCACGGCAGGTGCTATACAACGACCAAATCACTAAAAAGTATTTTTTGATAGTAGTTTAGTCTACTGTACAGAGCAATTTTTATTTTGTGTGCCTGTGTAGGTAATTAATTATCTACATTCATGATTTTCCTACTTCCACAATTTTATAAAGAAAAGAGTCTATTTTTTAAGGCTAATTTGATCAACAGACAATAGATTCTCACTGATACATCGCGCCTCGAATCGAAAGTGCAAGGCAAATTTGTGTATTTACATCGCTTTGAAATCGTATTTTTTTAATGCAGCAAGTAATATTTTATTTTTTACATTGTAACTTCACGATGACATCACAATTCAATAATAAAAATTGTTTATCTGTACAAGATTTTACGAAATCATTATTGATAAGATCTTGACAAATCAATATTGGCAATACATTAATATGTATTAATATGTATAATGCAAGTAAAAAAGCAATGTCGGATGATTCTCGAACATGAAAAATAATTCGCGTTAAAACAGAAGAAGATAGAAGTAAAAAAGAAAAAAATGAAAAAAAATCGGAGCAGGTGTCATGACAAGGAAAGTTCGAAGTTTGATTTTAAAAGTCTTTTAGCCTTGAGACTTTTTCGCGTTCGTCCCAAGCAAAACGACGCCGCGAGCTTCATTGAGTAGCCACTTGAATAATTGATCGTTGTTCGGCGTAATCAATATGTACCGTTTGATGTATCACGTACAAGGTCCTACGTTTCCGATACTACGAGCATGCGACTCTTGTGTACATGTCTTTACAGTAACTATAACTAATTTTTTTCTTTTTTTCATTTTGGTTACCGTCATTACATATTGACATCCGGATATTTTAGAGTTTCCTTACATTTCGAATTCTTATTATAAGTTTGCTCCGTAATTTTTTTCAATATTATCAATTACATATAGTCATTTTTCGTTGAATATTTTGACTACGATAAAAAAGGATACCGTAACTTACTTTTAATTTGTAAAAATTTCTAAAATATTTTGCTTTATATTGACTACTTGGTTATTTAAATTATCGAGTCTAATTTAGTTCTACTACCGAATTTTTCTCAAAACTCTAATACGTACCTTGAGTCATTTTAAAAATTATTTACTTGGTGTATTATTATAGTTGTTACCGACATAACAATTCGTTCAATTTGTTGATGAGACTGCAGTATTTATAAGTTTAGTCGAAGGAAACACCCGTAGACACCTAGTTGAATCGCGTTGGTCCCGTAAGGAAGTGTCAGTGTAGATTTTTAAAGTTTTTCTTTTTATTTACTCTTCTTTTGACTAAAATAAGCAAATTATTTTCAGTTTAGACGTTTATAAATAGGAAGTTCACTTAATTCTGTCGGATAACTCGCTGACTAATCAAAGTTGCGTTAGAAAAAGTTTAAAAATTATTTATGTTAAGTTGACGGTTTAGTATTTTGTATTAATTAATGCACTTTTAATGAAAAAGGTTAATTATATGTTTACACATAAATATTATAAGGTTAATTTAGAATAATCTTATTAAATATCATTTAATACCGTAACATTTTAAATGTCTTGTCGTTTATTACGGTAGCTTTTCTTTAGGATCAATTTTATATAAAATCTACAAGAAGTTTCAGTTTTGTGAAATTGAAATTCAATATTTAATAAATATTATAATTTTAATTAAAAATAAATAACACTGTATTTATTACTCGGATAGCACATGAACGTCGATCTAAGAAAATTAGTATTTTATTATATTTCATCGTGAATAAAATACGATTACTTCGGGTTTCGATTAAATTCGATTATTCTGACACTTGTAAGATTGCCCGTATTTCACAGGCTATATTATTCGGAGTAAATCAAACAGTTATTGGCCCTCGGCATAGTTGGTGCTCATTGAATAATTGATATCACCCTAATATTTTATGTTTGAATAATCAGTATATTTCTATCAACTTTCTTTATGAAATCTAATATTATTTGTTACGTCACTAATATTTATTTTTATCTATGACGATTATTCCCACTTAGTAGGTAGACATTTGATAATATTGTGAACATTAACAATATCGCATTTAAAAAATTAAAATGATACTTTAAACTGCTTTTTTTAAATGAATTTTCAAAAGTTTATCAGCATTCTCTGAATTATACATTTGTAACATTTAACAATTTAAAAGTACAGTTTCATTCTTGTTACATTTATTTTGTAAATAGACGTAGTTTATTGAATTTTACGCTTTACAATGATAAACGTTCTTTGGGTAATATTTTTTCTTGTTTTTATTTTAAAATACTATTATTTAAACGAATCAATAAATTTTTAATAACAATTAAACATTCAACTGACAAAGATTATTTTTTCATACGTTAGTTCAATTCAAATTTCCACTTATTCTTTTATTATTCCTATTTTAATTATTTCTTTTTAAGTCTGAATTTCAACAAAAGAAGTCCATTCATACTTATTTTATCCGAATTTTATACGTTCGTAGAAAAAAAATGTCAATGCGAACCTCTAAATAACCATCGAGATATTGAAATTACGTTTAAACATTTTAAAACGCACATTAATATTGAGGTATAGATAATCCCAAAATTTTAATCATAAGTGATGTTTATCTTTTTTTTATCGCATTTTTCTTAGTCATATTTTAGGGAACTTTACCTTGTTGGTCTCACGTATATTAAGTTTAGTCTAAGATGGTTACCGTTTCAATTTAACATATCTTATTTAGATAATTCGTAATGTATCATACGGATATTGTATTGTTTTTACTGTTACACAATTGTAATCTTTGACAAAGTATAATTTATATTATTACATTCAAATGCGGAGCTCATCGGATGTAAAACTCGTCACAACATATAATAGAATAGAAGTCCAAAATTTCCAATTTGCTTCCCAAGTGTATCTACGTTTTATGTATATCCATTTTTTAATTTGCGTTATCATTAATTTACATAAATAAATTAAAAGATTAAACTTTTTTAAAAGTAAGTAATCACATTATTCAAAATATAAAGTCGAACGTTGCTTTATTCGTTTATATAATTAGTACGTTTTTCTCTAGGCTATCTTTCACATCAATGTTTTTTTTTTATTTCAGGATTGAAATATTGTTTATATTTTGAACGTCGATCTATTTATGCCAATAATTAAAAGACAGATTTATATAAACATCGACATAACAGCTATACTCATTGACCTGAAGGAATTAGTTGTAAATAGTTAAGAAAATAAAAAAAAAATCATATATGTACTGTATGCTACATGTATAGATACGAGCAACAATCTTCAAGTCTTATAAATTGTTTAAGTATTAAAAGTATTTCATTTTGTATATTAATAATGTATTTACAATTTTGTATTTGACGGATTGGTCGAGAATTAATTATTGGTCGATAAAAAATTACAATATGACGTAGTGTAAATTCTTGTTGTTTCCATCTTTTACACTTCTAAAAGATAAATATGAAAGCGAAAATGAATCTTAAAAATTTTATTGTAATACTGTTTCAGTACTGCAATTATAGTATGCTAGTGACGTAGATTACTAATCCACATAATATTATCACTTGAAAAAGTATTAATAATATAATTTACTATATTAAAATTAAATATCCCATTTTTATTACAATGTTTTTTACAATTTTATCGTAGTACTGAAAAAGTGTACGGACAGTACAATAAAACTACTTTACAATTGTAACAAAGCAATTTTTATTCCACGTCAACTAATAAACATAAAAAGAATTTTTACTGTATCTTTATGATAATTTTTAATACAAATTTATTAAGTATAGTGTAATATTTTTGGATATTGGCCTTCTATATATCAATACTTATTTCAGCATTATAATTTGTTACAATAAAATTTTTATGCATAATAATTTATTTGTTATTGTTTATTTTAACTGTTGTTAACTCCATACAAATAAACAACATTGTGTGTAATTAATTACATTATTAAAGCATGTATTTCATTTTATAGCCTGAATTGACAACGAGAAATGAACATTACGACGCAGATAATATTTTAACAAAAAATTGTATTGTAAACTTTTGTTGGAAAGTGTTATGGTTTGTATATGCTTTTTTTAAATCCTGAAAAAATTCAATACGTCATCCGCATTTCTTTAGGTCAGTAATAGAGTTCGATATATCCATATACGGTATTATAGGGCACATGTAACGCTTATCAATTCAGTACTTTTATTATTCACAAATGTAATTTACTTAAAATCTAGAACGTATAGAATAAATTTAGACTAATCAAAGCATTTACGAAATGCCTCGAAGTAATTTATAAATTTATTTGAAAAATTACTACAAACGTTTCGATTATTATTATTGTTTTTAAATACAATATGCAATGTATTCTCAGAACCTTGCAAGTTTTAATCAAACAGTTTGTTCAACTTAATATATAGAATAAGATTATATGCATTCCGAATTTAAAAAAACTGCAGCGTAAACTTCTGTAATATTGCCAATGGGATTATAACAATTTTCAAACTCCCTATAATTCCCGGAAGAGAAATTCAAGATAATTGGAATTTTGTAACACAATGTCTTTAATTTCCGCAAAAACTTGCGCATGCACTTGCAGCAGCAGCCGCGGCATTATTGCGTGCCACGGCGTCAGGACTCTGATTTTCATCTCGCAAGACTCTTGAAAATTCCAGCGCATGTTTGCGCCTTCAGGTAAAACTAAAGCGCAGCTCGTGTATAGCTTCTCTGCCTCGAGGGGCATTCTCGCAAAGCGGAGAAGCATCTCTCGCTAGGTTACTTAAAAGTGTCTTTTACTACGCATATAAAAATTGACTCGCTGAATGTACTGATTCGATGCGTTCGAAAATAAAGGATAAAAAAGTAGGATAAGTTTAATGAAAATGATTCTGTCGTGGTAAATGTATATTTAACATTATGTAACAAGTACACGTCTGGTCACATGCATTTGACTGCTTTCGACAAAGAAGCAATTTTAAAAGTTTCACAATTTCGTTGAAAATCACTGAAAATGCTAACTTGAGCATCTGAATAAAATCGGAAAGTCTGTCCTTCATTGCTTTTATACCCATTCATGAAATTTATACCTCCTTTCGGAATGCGGAACAGAATTAAATGTTTTACGGCTACTTTTACTTGATAAAAAAACTAAAAGTTAATATATTGAAATTCTAAAACTTTTCAAATTACCTAATTTTAATTCGAGATAGACAAACAGGTGTGACAAGAGGAGCAATACGTATCAAAACGATATAGGGAAAACGAAAACAAAAAGAAAAAAAAACGAAAATCAATTTGGTCTGCCGAATTGTTTAAGCGCATTTGGGCACGAGGCCACGCCATAAAAATACGCGTAAAAGTATTTACACGGATCAATGAGCCGAGGAATGCAAGATGCACGTACTCTGCGTGACATATGTGTAAAAGGAGTTAAGGTTACGCTATTGGTTCGATTTTCTTTACATATGGACGAATGCATGTAACGCCATTCGTCTTCGACTTAGCCTCGCCGCATGCTGCAAGACACCGAGCGCACCGCAAGAAGCAGCCGAATCGGGACAGAAATTCAATTGGGGTTGGGTGGTGCACTGTTTCGCGGTCGGGATTGAGCTATTCCCGTGAAATATTTACTTCGCGGCACGCCGGGAAAAGTTTATTTTATACGCGGTTCCTTTTCTCTCGGCGAAATTCGCTTGGCAAATATTCTGCGGCTTGAAATAGTTTTTTTAAGCTAATTAAGGTTATATTTGAAAAATAATTTCGTTAACAAGTGACTACGGCGAGGAATATAACGAGTTTATATTTGTTTGTACAATCTTACGTTAATGGATACTGTGGAAAAAGTTCTATCTATAA
The DNA here is from genome assembly GCA_035582935.1 of Ormyrus thymus. Taxonomy (NCBI): domain Eukaryota; kingdom Metazoa; phylum Arthropoda; class Insecta; order Hymenoptera; family Ormyridae; genus Ormyrus; species Ormyrus thymus. The sequence continues at coordinate 7,426,833 of JAWWEM010000054.1, read as the reverse complement.
ATTGTAATCGGCTGTTTACAGTGAAAATTTTAATTGCAGTAGAAAACTAGTTTGACTATAACTTCAACGCGTACCGGAAGGAAATTTCTGCTTCCGCTGACGAATGTGCTTTACATGCTTTCTTGTATTCGTAGTTGGTATCTATTACATAAATACATATATATGCTATAACGTCGGTATAACCGCGAATGTGTAGGCTAAAGCCTGCTAGAGAAATCTGGGGTCCGTTTCTGCAAGAGTTCGATTTACAGCTTTAATTAAAATGCTTACTTAATTGAAAATTCATTATCCTTTACGAGTCAATTACTTATGTTATTTATAATCGATCGCGCTTTCTCAATTAATTTCGATTATTCGTTCATTCTAATTGACAATTGAAGCTTAAGCGCGTCAATTTTATTTTGAATTACGCAATAAGAAGTACTTACTTAAATTCATCCGTTTTTTTTTGGTACAAAAATAAATCATCACAATTGCAGTAATAAAGTTTCACGTTTGACGTTTGCACTTTACGAGAAAATAGGAATATCGTACATTAGTCAAGGCTCTCTTGATTTAACGAACGAATCTTCAATGCATTTATTTCGTAATTGATGCGGAAAAAATTCAAACGTTTCTGGTGCACGCGATTGCCTGCACTTTGGGCTCTTCGTATATTTCAAAAGGCTGATAAAATCTGATGAATGCGATCTTATAATTTATTTTCAACTGAATTTCAGGAGTCGATTAAACGAAATTGTAGTAATTGGCTGTTGAAAGAAATGAATAGCCGCAAAATCTTAAATCAGTCATTTGAATGATAAGCAACAGAATAAAATGAGATTGTAAAAAGCAATTACAAAAGAATATTTATGTATAAAATTGACAAGTAATAACTATTGATATAAGTTTTAAACGCAGGCACACGAATAATCATCACCTTTAAAGTAAAGAATGTAAATTATGAAAAATATAAGCTTTACTTAACAAGAGGAATAAAAATTACACTCTTATCAAAAGTTGCGCAATAAATTTCTAGCCAAAAATGTGTAAAAAAAAGAGAAAAAAAAAACACGAAGTACATGTTGCAATAGCTTTCGAACAATAGGTTGCAGTAAAACACGAAACTCCGCGGAGGAGGGAAGAAAGAGCCAATAAAAAAATCTAAGTTCTAAGAACGAAGAGCACCGAAAACGCCAGTACTTCCCTTCCGCGATTAATCATCCGCGCATCGTCTGAAGTGTTTCCGCAAAAACGGCTTGACCGCGCGCAGCTGCCCGATGCAGTATGCCCGCGCAGCATTTTTTTTTGCTCTCTCTCCATCCAGCAGTCTGTCCGCGTTAAGTCACCCGCGCACTTTCGCGCGCAGCCGATATTTTTTGCTCCGCGTATTATATAAATGGTTTTTTCCTCCTTTTTCGGTTTGCCGCTGTTTCGTCCTCTGCAGCTCTCGGAATAGTGCACGCGCACGCGCGTGCACATACGCAAGGCGTTCCCCAGATATCCTCGAGCTAAGTTTGCCGCAGCAACCGTACGTTTTTTTCCATTGTTCCCAGAATTTGCTGTATATTTCGCCCCCGCTGTTATGCGTGTACGCGCGACGGCACGAAAGGTATGTGGCTTAGAGAGACAGGAGGAGAGGACGTGAGTGCGTCCTGGAAAAAATATACAGGAGGATATAGGCGACCGCGGTCGTCGTTATGTATATGTACATGTACAAATGATGGGCGCGCAAGCGCAAGCGCGCGAGGCGTATTTGCAGGCCCCGGGGCCCTACACTCCGGTCTAAGGAGTATGGGGCACTTTGGGCTGCTTTTCAATCTTATCTTATGTCTAATCGATATTTATGTAAGTCTCCTTCTTAAGTTAGCTTAGCTTTTCGAAGTATGTTTATTCGTTGGTTATTATTAATTCATTTTTACGCCACGTATGTTCCACTAATCTATACACTAATTCTGTTTAATTACACTGTACCGCCTGTGTCGCGAACGAGTTCGTTTTTACAATGTTCCTCGTTTCACAGATCTTGTACAGATTTATAAAATAGGTCAGAAAAGTATTGTAACCGAAGGTCGACACACATCACACGACATACAATTAGAAAGTAAGAGCGTCGCTAGTTTCTGTCCAGTGATAAGGTAGCTGGACGGTTTTATATAGTAGCGGTACGTAGCGACTCCCACGTTTTTGCCGACTGCACGATCTGGTGTCTGGGGTGTGCGACTCGCGCGCCGTATCTATTAGTCGCCTGGCTTATCTGCATGCTTGTGGGCAAGTGCGCGCACTCCATCCCCTAAGTAAGGTCTGGATAAGATACTTGGACCTGCCTTATTACACTTGCTCTTCCCGAACTTTAATGTTTGCACGCGGAGCTTGCTTACAAATTGAGTCGCGAATATGGTTTACTGATGCATTTTTTAGGCTCCTTCAAACTCCACTTTTTTACTCTCGACCATAATTGATGTATATTGTAATAAACAAAACTTGATTGCGTAAATCTCACTTGGAATTGTTCACTTTTGTACGTAATTTACGTAGATTTCATTTGCTTTGTCTCAATTAATTTTTCAAGTTTACTTGAGTGTTATAGTTTAAAGGAGAATATAACATAGATTTTTATTTTTTCATGAAATATCTTAGTTCATGGATATGTAGAATTAAAATGGTATGGTATTAGTTTTTTATCTTATTCATTACTATGATATGATGTATATGGAATTGTTCATTTGTATACTCTTAGTCTGGAATTGTCTGATAATTACTGTTTCACAATTAGAATTTTTTTAAACGTTTGCTCTTCAAATTGAATTTGTACCGAAAACTTGTATATTTTGTAATTTATTTGAAATGATGAAAAATATTGAAATAAATTAAAGAGAAAAAGTAAAGCATACATAAGATTTAGTGTAAAAAAAAGGATTAGAGCTGAATTTTACAAAATAAGAAGTGACCAATTGTCAGATACGATGGTCTACAACTCTACATAGGATATAATATAATTATCGTTACATATTATATTCCATCCCTTTAACCATTCTATAACTGTTTAAAGTTCCGGCTTAAATGAATAAACATCGAGCACACTTACAAGGTACCGCATACCAAAACAAAAGCATTTGTTCTGCCGGTACTCTAATGCAGCAGGACGTACTTAGGTCGCAACGAGCCAGCAACTTATAGAGATAGTCCTTAGAAGGTCGTTGCGACTCGCGTATGAGAAAGAGCGCTTGGCTAAACGAGGAGCTCCTTGGCGAAGTGGGACGACGAGGGCGCGTGAGTCGGAGAGGTGGAGCCCTCGGCTAGCAAACCCTACAAATAGTCGTCGGCCCGATCGACTTCGTCCGGCGGGCTCGGCTCCGAGACGCTGAGAATCGGCAGGCCGAAGTGCTGCTGGACCTCGATGCTCGGCTCGGTCGTCCTGCGGCCGCCGCCGTGCTCGCAGCTCCTGGCGGCGGCCTCGTGGCGGCGGTGCGGCGGCGGCGGCGGCGGCTGCTGGTGGAGGTAGACGAGGGCTGGATGCCGGTTGACACCCGGCAGCGAGCAGCGCGGCGTCTGCTCCGGCAGCTCGCAGGACCGCCTGTAACACCTATAAGCGGGACACAGGCGCGTCCGAGGGATTCCCGGTTGGTCATGAATCTCGTTTTTTTTGGATTGAAACTTTTGGCTTTATTTTGCTTGATTGGGGGTTGGCTTTGGCTTTGCTTGGATGGGCGTTTGTATCTTGCGACAGAGACAGGCAATGGTGTAACGGCGGAAGCAAACGCAGAAGCTGTTTTTCTTTTTGCTCGGTTTAGTCGGTTTTGGACGCTTATCTTTGAAAGTGGGAATTTTAAGGATCGGGAGAGGTTGGTGTAAATGGAATTGTCGGTTTCATTGGGATTGATGGATTTATCGTATTATCTGACGGAGCAGACAAAGCTTCAGTCGAGAAAATTAGCGCGAACAGATTAATGATTCAATTTTCCAAGAATCTGCTCGTCTATGTTACACAATGTCAATTATTTACGTTAACGAGAAATGACAGGTCTGAATTTGGTTCAAATCTCAATTACAATGTCGGGTACGTCAAAGAGCTGCGTTGGTATTGCGTAAGTCATTAAAGTTTTAATAAACGGATATATAAAGAAGAACAGAATGTATTTTATACAGCTAACAAACGAATTAAAAAACGTGAAGCACATTTTCAATTTAATAATTAAAATGTTATACTCGCAATTTTTTTTATTAAAAAATCAATTAGTTCAGTGGTATACTAGAAAGGGCTATAATTAATTAATTTCTCGGTTGCGTAAAATTAAATTGATGAGGTAAATAATAAGTTTTAATTTTCTCGAGTGAAGAGACGATTTTTCGGTAATTAGTTTGCATACAGCGCCGTGCAGCAAAATTTTAAAATGAAAAGGCATTTAATAACGAGCGTGCTCTAGAACGCAACTACAAGTTTTCTTGTTTAATTATACAGGTGAATGGCATTACATAATAAATATACATCGACGGCACGTCATACTTGAAACACTTAGGCATTATTACTTTTATAAAGAAATAATATTAAGAAAAATTACATTTTTCACGAACAGTCATTCATAATCATGCACGAAGAATATAGTTTCAGAAAAATCATTCGATTAATTATTATTTTGATATTCTCGTTATCTACAGTATTCTTTTCACGTGGATTAGTATATTTTGAATTTTTAACATTTTAGAACAATATTCATCGATTATTTTCTAAAACATTTTTCCTCATGAGAAAATTGATTTTTCCATTTATTTTAGTTTTGTGTATAATACAAATTAGGAGAATTCTTTCCGTCTTATAGAATTATAATTATTACATTATAAAAAGTAACGAATTCCATTTTTTACGAACAAATATTAAAAAACTGATTACGTAGAGAATTTTCCCGTTTTGGAAAAAACAATAAGAAATTTACCTTAGACGTGGGCATATTAAAAAATAAGTAGCACTTATATAGATAAGAAACTTGATAAAGAAAAGTGTGTAAATGAGCGACTGATATATTCAAAGTTAAAAGAATTAAATTTGAATTGCTTTTAATATTATGCTGGCAATGAATAATTGTACGATAATTAAGAACAAATAGTTAAAAAGTTTTTATTAAAATGTGTATAGTCAGTTATTTTGCTAACTATATCGAACGTCAGATGCCTACGTCCTTTCAAAAGCTTCCGATATGACCTAAAAAACTACTTTTCGCCTTTAGGGAATCGCACCGCACACTGTCACATAGCACGACAGTCATCAGCAATAAGTGACATTTTGCCAATAAAAAATATTAAAAAATAATGGCCATTTTAACTTGTCTGGGAATGTTATCAAAGAGCTTGCATTATATACATTCCCTTTGAATATGCAATAAATATCATACGATTTAAAATAAAAAAAAAAAATAAAAAAACTTTTTTTATAATAACTAGAAAATTTGTAACAATTTGTTTTTAAAAACCATGTATTAATTGAAATGCGTTTAATTGATTCTTAATGTGACATTTTCTATATCGGTTGTAATGAAACAATTCAAGTTGAAATATTCAATATTTTCAAGTATTTGTACAAGTTGTGTAAAATCAATCAAACAGCATTTCGGGTATAAAATGAGTGAAATAATATGACGGCGCGAAGACAAAGACAAAGACAAACACAATTCTATATAATAATACGATAACAGAAAGAAAATGAAACTATATAAATGAAAATCACGTTGAAATAATAGTAGCAATAATCGCGATCATACTGCCGATAATAAAACAATAGATAAACGAACGAAAAAGGCACGTCGTCAAATGTAGGAAACATAACGCAAACAACAGCAACTCAAAATGATAATAAGTAAATAAGTTCACCGAGGAAAAAATATCTTGCAAGCTTCATTGCGGACAATCGATTAAATATTTTTTTGATTCAAAGGAAACCCTTTTTAATGGGAAGAAAGTTTCTTTAAAAAAAGAAAATTTTATTTAAAAACAGAATATTTCTTTGAATTAAGAAGGGGTTTCTTTGAGTTAAAAAATCTCTTCTTTGAATCAAAAAAATATTTAACCCACTGCCCGCAATGACGCTTTCTTTGATTTGAAGAATGTTTTCCTCGGTGTAAACAGAAAGATATTGCTTGGAGAAATGAGTAGACAATTAACAGTATACTAATAAAGATATAGGCGACGCTTTAAGGGTTTTGAATTCTCGCCGAGTCTTCACCTCTCGTCGACAGAAGCCGGTTGCCTGACGGGGCAGCGCACGTATTCGCGACTGCTGATGGCCGCGGCCCGCCAGCCGGCGAAGCGCCTCGCGGCCGTAGACGACTGCGCCGACGAGGCGGAGGAGCGGATCGTGACGGCGGGGGTCGCCGTCGTCGTCGCCACCACCGTCGCCGCGGAGCCGCTGCAGTTGGAGCCGATGCTCGTCAGGTCCCTGCAACACAAGCAGCGCACGCAGATTACCTGAAACGGTGCGTGCTCCAGTCTTGCCGCTCGGCTGCAGTGCCCTCGCTCTATGTACACTATGTACATCAGTGGGAATTGACTTTTAGATGGTATATTCCCTTTGATATGCGAGCGAGAGAGAGTCGCGCCCGCGGATCGCGGATCTCTCCTTTCGGAGCAACCCTTTCGCTGATTTAAAGCGATTAGCGTCGCTCTGAGATTTAAATCTTCGGTAGAAGCTGAAAACAGCTTAAATTGGTCTTTGGATTACTATGCTTATAATGCGCTTTATTTTTAGTTTAGTTTTTTTAGTTTCAATTTTCACAAAGTTAAAAGCATTTTTCAAATAAAATATAAAACCTTTTTTATTGCAAAATATTTTTTTTAGCTCTGCGGTACTCGGAGAAAAAAGTTTCAGTAAAAATTTCATACTTTTTAGCAATGCGGAGACAAACTTGCATTATTCTAAAAAATTACTATACTATATGTATACTAAAATTTAATATAGTTATATTAAATTTTAATATATGGCATAGTAATTTTTTAGGATAATTCAAATTTGTTTCCGCATTACTAAAAAATGTAGTAATTTTTAGAAGAACATTTCTCATTCTCCCAGTGTATAGAATCAATTTTTCACAATTTTATTGTTTCTGACATTCAAAAGCGTTAAAAGTAAAGATCATTATTTCCTCTTTTACTGTGTTTATTAACGATTATTGAAATTGATTTTACGACTCATCTGAATGTCATTCCCAAATGAATATTTGAAAAACTGGAATTGAAATGCATTCATGTATATTTATGGAATTATGATTTAAATGAAATAAGTGATAATTTATGTTACTACTTTTTATCATTGAAATTAAGTTTTACCAGATAAAAATATTAAATATGCAGGACTTTTGTGATTTTTGTCGCTAACATGCCCTCAAACATACCATGTACGTTCAACACTCCACGGGGAAATCAAAAGATCCTCAGTTAGTATGCGCCATGAGTATCGCGATATTTGTAGCACTGTAACTTTCAACTCTACTTAGGAGGTAGAATTCTCTTGGGCATATATGACATTTTATATTCTAAACTAAAGTTGACATGCAGACAAATTTTACGAATTAATGTATTTGAATTAATTTATTCTTTTATAATTTAAAAAAAATTTTTCACAGTTTTAAAAAGTCTATTTTTTATATTGACAAATACACGATATCTCAGTAATTAAAGTAATTAAATAAACTTATAATTCTGTTTAATTTCTAAAATGTGTGTTTATAATAAGTAACATTATAATATTAATTCTGAGTTCTGCGGGTAACGTGCGGGAAACCCGTTCGGCAAAGAACGTTATCTAATTATCAATAGACTGTAAAGAAAGTTGAAAGAGATGCAGACATTAGAAAGTGACGTAAAATTGCATAAGAAATAATAGTATTGTTACTATTCTTATTGAAATGGACCACTGGAAAGTGATTAATATTTCTTAGACCTACTATTTACATTTTTCCGTATTTAATTTATATTATTACAAATTAAATATACTTAAATGTGATAATATAAAACTATTTCATCAGTACTACCTTTCGAGTTACTACCTTTTGTAAGAAAGAGTAATAATTTACAGCTTAAAACCTTTTTTCACGTCCAAACCTAGACTTTAGTATAACCATATGTAAAATTTAAATGTACGATCGATGTTGAATTTAAAAGTCCATTTTAAATTTTACCAAGAATAGAATAAAGAAACCTTGAAAATGAATTTTTTAATAAAGAGTTGTTTCAAAATTCGTATAATTGTATTCGTTAAAGTTGATTGGTTGCAGTAGTTAATTATTAAAGTAATTATTGTTCGACGAAGTACTTTATTTAAAAAATTTAATCATTTTCGACTACAATAAACAATTTATTATTGAAATATTAACTCATCTGTTTAATTATATTATTTAGTCTATCAAATTTATACTTTTATTAAAAAAAAAAGTTGTAATAATAAATCATTGTCACTTATTAGGAAAGATTACTTTTTTCTTACTTTGATCAACATTTTTCGTCTATTGCATTTACGGCGCTTTGAAAATTTTAAGAAATCAATTTTAAAATTCTCATTACTACTGACCCAATGTATGTGTGTTTGAATTTTCATTTGGAGAAAAATGATTGAAAAGACAAATAATTGAGAAGAACGAAAGATGGGCGTGCTTTGAAAAAAAGGTGTATGTATACCATGTCAAATTAATAAGTTCCTCCTTTTTAAACTTACAAAGGAAGTGACTACCCACCAGATCATGGAGCTTGATTAAATTATAGGAGGTCATTCCTTACTCAAAAAAGAAGACACGTGTTCGAGCATTTATTCAAATGAGCCTTAGTAGCATGTCACTCTGCTACTAAGTAAGAATTATTTTCCTCTAAATTCAATCCGTTCATTATAAATAGGTTTTTCCTTTTAGATCGAATAAAATCTTTTTGAATCGAAAAACCATAGTTTTTATGAGCAGAGGAAAATCCTCTCGTAATCAATCCTCTTGCGTTCAAGAGGATTTAAGCTAGTCACAAAAGGACTGTCTCCATGCAATCCTTTCGTCGAGAATGTAATTTTCATTGATTACACGAAGAGCATCTTTTCGGCTATTTTGATAAAATACTTATGCTTTAAAATAACAACATAGTTAATCTAAAAAATGAAAAAAAATCGACCTTTTTGCAAAAGGCAAAAGGCGAAGGGGAGAAAAATGTTTTGAAAAAACTTTGGAAAAAAAAACTTTTTTCCCCGAAAGGGAAAAAAACTTTGGGGAAAAACAAATTTTTCCCCTTTGCCTTTTGACTTTCTAGCGCGTTAATTCTAGAATTACAATCCTTTTATTACAAATAGAAGTCCTTTAGTAACCAATTGATTTCCTCTTGTCGTAAATCAATTTTTAACATTGAAAATACATTTACGTTCAAAATGATTTCCTTTTGTGACAATGCAACTTGATTTAGAGAGGATTTTCCGTGAGTCACACGAGAAAATCCGTTAGGACAAATATTGAGAAGAATTTCCTCTTCTGACAAGCGGATTCCTTTTGTAATAAGAGAATCGTTTTTTCAGTGTAAGGAATGACCTACTGCAATTTAATAAGATCCATGATCCGGTGGGTAGTCACTTCCCTTGTAAGTTTAACAACTCAAAGTTTCTGTTTACATAACAACAACTAATCTAATGTGGATTTTAAATTTATCTTAGTTTTTAGTTTTGCTTTGTCAGGGATGTAGCCTTTCCGTCACCAACCCCCCTCTTTTGCTACAGTTTTGATGTAATTTTTAATTTTGTACAAATTAAGTATAAGGAATCTATTTTTTAGAAATAAATGACATCTACATCATTTCATGCCGTGAAAGAAATGTAAGAAGTACAATCATTTCCCAGTGATATTAGCACTTGTCTTTGTATTAAAAAGCAAGTTTTCTATTTTTTGATTTTTGTTAAAATAATAATTATTTTTATAAAAAAATTGATATTAAAAGTTATCAAGTTTAATAAATTTAATTAATTGACGTTTTTAACAATGGTGTACCAATTAATCCAGCTTATATTTCATACTTAAATATGTTTATTGATAAATACACAGACAAAGTTTTCTAACAAAAATTACCGTGAAAATGTCAGTAATCTCGGGGCGAGGTTGTCGTATTTGAATTTTTAACTGTCAATTTTATAATCTTAAATTATAAAATTAACAATTAAACACGATATCTTTAAAGTCATTAGAGCTAGTACTTCATACAGTAAAGTTGTTTCTAAAATTGAAAATATATTTAATAAAAAATCGACAATGGAAAACGTATTATCAGAGCACAAAGTTTTCAATATATTTGAAAAAATGAATAGTTATATAAAACCACAAAGTTATACTTTGGGTGAAAGGCGAGTATGTACATAAAATTGGTGTACAAATTTTACAATTGATTCCTGTAAAGGCAGAGTTTATACCCCTTCGATTAGTACTAAAAATATTCTTTGAAATTTCTGAAATTTTTGATACAACTATAAACGAAGTTTATACACGAAGTCTCTATATAACGATAAAATTATCATTTCAAACTTTATATAAGGTTCTTTATGGACGGAGAACGTTAAAAAATTCGATGAAAAACTGTATTTCCTTTATTTTTATATTTCGATGACTGAAAATAATAATCCTCTCGGTAGTCATTGAGGTATATCAAAGTGAAGTGCAGTCTATATTTTAGTGCCACCATTGTCTCCTGAAATGCGATCGAAGTTAGAAAATATTTTTCTTTTTATTTTTTTTAATAGCTTAGATCGAGCTATTTTTAGTAATAAATTTATTTTTAAAAAAGCAATTGAAGAATTGATATTTTTAGAACAAACGGGAATTCACATTAAACATTCTGAAGGGGAAAAAGAAATATTTTCGAAATTCTGCTTTGTTTTAGGAGATAACTTAGGTATGAACTAAATATTTGGCTTTAATAGTCCCACGTGAAACGATTTTACAAAGTTTTTATAAAAATTTTATAACCACCGTTTTATAAACTTTTTATAAAAAATTGGTCTTACAAAATTTTTATAAAATTTTAATAAAATTATTATATTGTATAAAAACATGTTTTACTATAAAATATGTTTTACTACCCAAGTGGAAATAATTAATAATTAAAATTTTGATTCTAATATTTGATTCTAGTTCCTCTAATAGTCACCGGTTGCTAGTTTTAACATGAGATGTGCAAAAGGTTAGGATGCGCCACCAAGCGGAATTAATTTTATTTTTCATAACTGGCGCTTGGTGGCGCATCCTAACCTTTTGTACATGTCATACCAAATCTAGCAACCGGTGACTATTAGAGGAGCTTATACGAGGTGTGTACGAGCAGTCCTTGTATCTCCTTGCATCGTGGTCATCTTTCGCGCCTCGTCTGTGGAAGACGTCATCATTCACGATAAATGATTTTATTAAAATTTTATAAAAATTTTATAAGACCAGTTTTTTATAAAAAGTTTGTGAAATGGGTCTCATAAAATTTTTATAAAAACTTTACAAAATCGTTTCACGTGGGAGTAGCTTTATTACATCTCAATTCTATAGATTTTGCTACGTACAATTAATTTGCCGGTGTACGTAATGCATGATGTAAGCAGGAGTAGCACAATGTGACTTTGCCCTATACTTACACGATTTTATAAAACTTAAGTTTTTTCAAATTGCAGAATTAAATAAGTCATGTGAAATGCTAAATTTAATGAGACATATTAAGGGGATGTCGGACTAAAAATTGACGGTCACAGTACAATGTGTATTTTTCGCGATTAAAACAATTTTAAGACA
>JAWWEM010000054.1:7388863-7399182 GCA_035582935.1 Ormyrus thymus | reverse complement strand
AAAACGTTTCATTATGACCGGAAAACTGGCCATGTTTTATGGCCATTTTGTAGATTAAAAATTCTACCAGGGATGTAATATATAGAATAATATGCGACCATTTTTAGAATAGCTTCCGCTACTAACTTTGAAGATATATAGCTGTTCGAAAGATAGCTCCTATGTTATTTGCATATCTATATAGTGTTAGCGCGCGAGCACGTTTATTTTGAAACATTGTTTAAATACTTTTGCTTTTACAATAAAATTTTTTAACTATTTTATTCGTATTATATAAATTATAGAAGGCTATCTTATAAATTATTGTAATAAATTATAATTTTCCAAATTCCGATAAAGTTGACCACCGCTACTGCGCGTGAAAGTCCTTAAATTCATCAATTTCTGAAACTAAAAGAAATCTGAGGTATTTGCTTTACAAACTTTTGCTTAAAGATTGTAAAATAGGATCAAAAGGATAATAGGAATTAAATATCCTATTATCGTAATAAAATTCATTTTGCATTTGCATAACGGATGTTTTCTTTAGTAATTTTTCTGCAGATTAATTCTTTCCATTTTAATTAACGATGGATACATGACTATGGAAGAATAATTGGATACAAATGCACTGAGAAAAATAACAAAATAAAAATTACTATTTTTTGTGGTAACCGAAGGACAGACTCAAATTATGACCAATTTTACAATAATAATAGAAAAAATTAATATTTCGAATAGAAAAATTATTCTGTTTTAAAAATTACTATGTTACATAGTAATTTTTTCTATTATTATCGTAAAATTCTCCATAATTTAAGTCTGTTCCTCGGTTACCACAAAAAATAGTAATTTTTATTTTGCCATTTTTCTCAGTGTGGTTCTTATTCTATAAAATTTTCCGGAAGATAAGCAATTAAAGGCCCGGAGCCCTATCCGCCGAGAAGAATGAACACAATAAAAATATATTTACCAAGAGTACGGAAGACAATTGGCCGACTCCGAAGTTTCTTGCCGCCCTTGACGGCAGTGACGACCAGCTGGTATTGCGTGTCGGCGCGCAAATTGCTGAGGGTGACCGCTTCGCTGTTTCCCGCAACCACCGCCACCACCCTGTAACTAACCACCTTCCCGTTGTGATTCCATCTTTCTTGCCTATTTGTTTCGCACTCACACTCGCTCATCGCACATCCACAATCCTTCGTGTTCAATATGCGCCCGAGTCTTTACCACTGTACATGCACTTTTACACATAGGGGCGCACGTGCAGGTATCGCACGTTTGTATGTATAATATATGGACGCCAGACGGAATGGAGAGCGGCTATCTTCGGGTACCCGAAGGATCTTCCGTTGCTGCGTGCGCTTGTTCAATTATCGCGTGATCGTGTAACGTTTTTGTAACTTTTTTTTATGCACGGTGCAGCGAAATTCTTTTTTCTACTTTATTATGGTTTTCTTTTTGCTTCGTCGCTGCGCCAATTTTGCCCTTTTTTCGTTCTTAATTGTGCCGCGTAAGTGCACTTTCCTCCCGGCCAACCAACGACGTGATGTACTTTTTATTCGCGACTCACGCGATAGTAGATTCTGTGGATCGTATATTGCGTTCCTTCCTTCAATACCAAACTAAACGCTGTTATTTTTGCTGTCCTAGCGTTGAGATTTGTTTTTTAAATTAAAATTTAAACATTAATTTTCTCTTTTAACAGTGTAATATCAACTCATTGTACTGCATTGATGCGAAAAAAGAATGTTAATTATGTTTTTTACAAAAAATAATAATTTCTCTAAAGATAGGTTTACGTCCACACATTAGTTGCAAACTTGCGAATTAATTCAATTAAATATTTTTCAAATATATTATTTTCTCAAATTAGGAAATATTTTTTGTTTCTCTGTGTAAAGTAATTAATGAAGATCATATGATTAATGTAAAAAAAAGTTTTTATAATAAATTGACCACATTCTCATTTATTATTATAGAAAGGATGGGTATTGATTAAACTATAAAGCTACTCTGATAAAAATATGTATCTAATGTAATAGAGTCACGCTATGAGAATAGTATTTTTGTTTTCATATACTCTAATTTGTAAAAAAATAACGCACATTATTTTGTCACCCGAAATGTGAAAATAGTCTAATTAAATGCATCCAAAGTTCTTAAATTTTGAAAAATACCATATACCTACACTGTTAAAAAAAATTCAAACACTATTATTAAATTTAATTTAATTTGCACTTTTTAATTTCTATTTAATGTAAATGTATATTAAATTTAATGAAAATTCTAAAATTTAATACACATTTACATTAAATTTAATAGCCAATTTTGAAATTTAATAACAAATTTTGAAATGTAATAACAAATTCGTAAATTTAATATACGCTTTTGTAAGAAAACTTCATAACATTCTTAAATTGTTCTTAAAATTAATGACATTTCTAACAGTGTAATAAACACTTAAAAAGTTTATCTGATTGTTTATGTGCATTGAGTGTTATTAAATTTATTAAAAGTGTATATATTGCAATAGATTTCTTTTTCATTCCTCAAATTGCCGAATCCCCGCATATGTCGAGAAAACATTTTTCCAGTATTCATGTCGTGATTTATCAATGCATCGCCGAGTGCTTCAGGGGCGCGTTTGTATACGGTATTGATCGTGACATGCCGGTGTCACTTTTACTTCGTCAGCAATTAATACGTTGCCTCAAGGCGTCAAATTTCGGTGCTTGACATCGTCCCTTAGTACTTGGAACACTTTTGGAGACTAGGATTGTGGAATTTTTTCGTTTTTAAATATTCATGCAAAATATATTGTTGAATTTTGAAGTACGCAGTAAGAAAAGTGATTACTGAAAAATATTTTATTGATTAAATAATACTTATTAGAGATCAACGTAGAATGAAAAAATGAATAATTAATATTAATGATTTTAAAGTTTTAAATAAATCCTAATCGACCATTTGTTAATAGTTTTAAATGTTTAACAGTCTTTTCTCAAAAAAAACTTTTCAATTACTTTATTGCGCTCGTCGCTTTTATGAAACTAAGTCAATTAAATTTTTTCCTTTAAATTGCATCGTGTCATACGTAGAGAATCACGCGATTCCCTCTGGAATTCAGGCTGCATCACGTCACGCACACGATATCAGTACGAATTACAACGACGTACATCATGCGCAGGCAAAGCTAATTTGGCAGGGAAATCTACACGCTCGAATCGGGTTTCGCGGATGTACGCATACAACTCCCATCGACGGGGGGGCTCTGTGTGTTACTGGAAGGTCAGACGGAAAAAAACGTTAAGTAATCAGTCTGAAAAAAACCGCGCGTATAAACGTTCCACCGCAGGCCGCTTTTTCTCTAAATTGATTGCTGATCGCGCTGTGGTGGGCGAAGCTCGGTTGGATTGAAGGAAGGCTTCTTTGGCAAGAGTTTATTTCTCTTTTCAGTTTTACGCCCCGCTTCCTAAGTCCGGCTTGTTTGCATTTGCGCTCTCTTTTCCGTAAGCAATCCATCACTCGAGCGACTTTGATGCCTCTGTTTTCAAGATCGATTGGGCGTTAACACGTTCTGCTTTGTGCGATCACTCACTTTCTTAGACATTCATTGAAACGCAGCGGAAAGGTAAAAGAATTTTTCGAAAAGTTTGAAATTAATAGATTTTTGTAGATTGGAATTTATTTTATTGATTAATTGGTAAATCAAATTTGAAAATAGTTCGTTTCGTTTGATTTTAATGTAATTTAGTACTTAAACATTGTCAGATAGATAAAGATATAATTATGTATATTTTTAATTTATTTTATCCGATTTTATATAAAGGATACACACAGCAAATGAAATTTATTTAAGCTTTAGCGAAAGAGTATAAAATTATTGTGATAAAAATCTTGCATCTTCATAAAAAAGCATTTCAAAAGCTCAATTCAAGAACTGAAAAAAATGTTAAATGCACGCCCAATCGAGGCATATGCTAAAGTTCAGCCTAAAATTTTCATATTCAAAGCACTTTACCGTTGTCCTAAAGACACATTATCACATAACTTGATACAAAAAAATGGCAGCAAGATGCCGCAGCATGAATAAAGCATCTACTTAGCAATTAATCATATTCTAAGCGTCTCGGGAAAAAGCGAGGAACAGAAAGGAAAGCAGCGGTTGCAGCGACAATAAGTTGGCCGTTTCAGCGTTTTTGGCCACGACATAAAGTGCGAGCATTAATGGAACGTTCGAGTAGGCACTTTTTTGCGACCTATAAGTAATAAAGTGCAGATGTGCGCGAGGCTCGAACCGCCCCCCTCTTCTTCCCCTTGTTTCATTCTTTTACTCTTTTTCCTTTCTCTCCCGAATCGGGCTGTGTAATATGCTCGAAAGGGGAGGTTCGTTCACCCGCTTGGCGCGCGCGAGTTAAATTTAAACCGGAGGTGTACGAAATGGGTCCAAAGACTCGCGCGCATGATTCGAGTGAAATGTACGGTGACATGTCGACAAGTGTTTTTTTAATGTCACACTCTCTCTCAAAATGTTTCATTTGAAAAAATTTACATCGTGTTTCTTGCAGCTCCTTGCTTTATTATACAGATTCCTTTTTCACGTCCACTTTCTCTCATTCTCTCTCTCTCTTTCTCTATAGCTCTCACACTCGGCTTTGCTTCGAACTAACTTCTAGCGCAAGCTTAATATAGCTCGAAGTGCGTCGCCGTATTTTTTAAAATAATTTTGATAGCTTTTCACTCTCGTGGCGTTTATTTTTAAACGAAGCATCAATAGTTTAACGATCAAACGAAAGAAAGCCTTAGAGGTGACAAGACGAGTCACTTCGTCTATTTATATATATGTATATACGTAATTATAAAAGACAGTTATAGCACTAGAATTAGTACGTTGTAGGCGTATAGGAAATTGAGCTAAACCACGTGTCTGTCTGTGCATATTATAGGCTAAAAATAAAATTGTGCGACAATTCAGCAGCAATGTGAAAAGAGAACATATTTGCTTAGATACTAAAAGAATAAGAGGAAGAAAGGTGGTGTATATTTGGTGGGTTGACGAACTTCAATTGTTTTCTACAACGAAATCATTATTTCTCTATTGACAGAGAAATATCAGAATTGTTAAATTGTATCGCACTGAGTCATTTTAATGTATTTCACTGTCATTTACATTTATTTAATTAACATGAAGATATAGAGAAAAGATTTAAAAGACACCACATAAATTGCAGGTAGAAAGAAAAATTAAGTAAAATTAATAATGGAAAGAAAAAAATTACCATTTTAAAGTTAACCATCAATTTTTTTTATGCTGGTAATATCAAAATATTATATTAATAAGGAAAATGGTAATTAATTTCTTGATTTAATTAAATCACCATTTGTTAAACACCGAATAAAGTTTTTTAACACCATAAAAAATGCTAATGATAGAAAAGCTTGAATTATAAGAGAAAAACTAATCTACTGAAAAAGATGTTAATTACGATCCCTTTCATCAAATGCTGATTTAATTAAAAATAGCGGACATTCGAACAACAGTGAACGAACGTTTCAGTAGCGGGCTAAATATTTATCTTTTCACTAGACGGAAAATATAAGAGAGCTGCACCTACGACTATCTTCAGCACGTAAATCACAATTATTGTATGAAATATATTGGATGATGTTCGGACTATGTAAAAGTTTCATTGCCCACATTTTGCATTCTACGCCAACGAAAATATGCTTAAGTATATGCTCTTGATAAAAATGGCAGCTAAGAAACTCGGGAGTGTTGACTGCACGACTTTGCTTTAGCTTTTGATTCAACAGAATAACAGTAACTCTTGCTTTATTTGCATTACCAAAGATCGACGTTTGTTTTCCTTCGGCTAATTTTGTAAAACTGTTTAAATTAGATACTTTAATATCCATTCGAGTGAAGATTTATGAGAAACATATTGAATTTATATAGCTAATCTATGACAAATAATATCAATTAAAAAATTGAATTAAATAAAAGCAAAGTTAACTGTAGGTGATGCAGGAGCAATTAATTTACACAGAGGACACACTAACCACTAAACTATGAGCTACCTACAATTAACTTTGCCCTAAAAAATTATTAAAAATTCATCATTCCTAATCGAATGCGTGAACAAAGCTGAATAAAGGAAAAAGATAATAATTCACTCGAACAGTAGCAGAAAATCGTGCACTGACAAATCCCGGCTTTTAATTAATAAAAAACTGGTTGTTCCAAGATAAAAGGACCATGTACCTGCTGTTATGACTCCTTCTCGCCGCAAGAGAAGTGAAAATCTTCGTTAATGTTGGAACTTGCTATTGACGGACTTGTTCGCCTTTGCATCGACTTTCTTAATAAAATGCATTAAATCCCGGTGCACTTAAGAAGCAAAGGCGCAGCTCTGTGTGCAACGGCTGCGCCTTTTGTGCATTTTCCCAGAAACTTGATAGTCGTCTCGTAAATATAATTTTCTCTTTTCTCATTCATTTTATATATGCTTCTATTATTTTTTCGAGTTTGCTGGTTTATGTGTATATAGGTCGGGCCTTACAAACTACTTGTAAAAAAATAATGAATAAAGTAAAAGAAGTCTCGTACACAGCAATTAGCAAAGTAGAGGGCAAACTTTAGAGTACGTGTATGTAGATCTAGTCGAAAGTACAAATCGTAATTATATAGAGAAAGCGAGACGACAGATATTTATTCGTAGGATTAAGTCTTCCGCCTAATTAGCTATTATTAAGAAACATTTTTAATTCACCGGAGGAAGACTTTCGCATCTTATGATTCGAAATATCGATGCTTTGACTTGGAAAAGTATTTTAGAGATAAGTAAAAGAGAATTAGGCGCATCGACCTAAGTCAATACGATAATGACGCACCTGGCATCCGTGGGCTTGTACGTAACGTCATATTTCTCGACCTGTTCTACTTGACTGGTGCTCCAGGAGACGCGGACCGAAGTTGGATTTAGGAACATCACGGTTATATTCTCTGGAACGCCGGGGATTCCTGTCGTAGAACCTGCAACGGACAAAAAGTTGGCCATGAGAATTTTCTAAAGAATGTTAAAGGCTTCATTCCACTTTTTCTGGTGCTTTATAAAAGCTCCCTTAAATCTTTGCTCGTGTAGGTTTATGGTACTACGAAATAACGCGTAGTATAAAATGTTATTTTAAAATTTCATGTTACTTGTTCATTAAAATGAAAAAAGTGTAATTTTGAAAACATGTATAATAATCTTTTCATATAGCTAAATATGAAAAACCAGCTCTCAAATTTGTATTCATGACTTCAAAAATTTTAATAAACCTTTTCTTCTTGCTCACAGGAAAAGCGCATAATACGAAAATGTTCGCTATTTATTTTTTTGCAATATATGCTAAATTATAAATTTTTAACAGTCTCTCTTCATCAAAACTTTCCTAGACAATCCCAGCAGTATAAAAATCATATATGGTCCTGCTCTCGTAAATCTTTGTGCTCGATTGAGATGACTGATTAAAAGTTTAACGAAGCAGAGCGTTGGAATGTTTTGACGAAGGGGAATTTTTTCCTCGCGTAAGAAGAGCGAAAGTTGAACCTGCAGCACTTATTCTGCCATTTATAGAGGAGGCACTCCTCCCTGACCGACGATTGCTATTTATAAAGGCCGCAGTCCGAGGTCGGATCGTGCCCGGCCGAAATCGCTCTTTGCTTCCGAGAGCCCACGAAGTTCGTGTAACCACAGTGCACGTCGCGTCTGCCTTTCTCTTGACTTTCCCGTCTCAAGCTTTTGCAAGCTGTTTGACTTCCGAAACTTGGCTTTCAGATTACCGAGACTCAGATTTGCTTGTTGCAAGGAGAATATTTGTAGGGGACTATTTTAATAGCCGTACAATACATCTGCGTTCGTCACGAGAGTCGTTTTCTTTGATTGAACTTTAAAGAAAAATATTCAGTATTTTTTTATTTTCGGAAAATAAATTTCTCGTTAGCAGTTCTGACGTACATGAGTATTTTACAAAATAATTTCAAATCAATAAAATATATCTTAGTTTTTAACATCGAAATAAAATTTTGAAAAATGTATGAGTATTATAGTATATTATTACTTAATACAATTAAATATTATTCATACTTGATTTCTTGTAAACGATTACAGGACCAAGTCAATAGTAGACAGATGTTTTTTTTACTGATATATATTCAAAAAATATTTCTATTCGTTCTTTTAACTTATTACTAGTCGTCCTTTTATTTATTTCTAAATTTTTGAGGCTATTAGGTAATTGAAAAGTTTCATTGCCTTGACACGATTATCTTTATTGTATACAGTTTTGTATATTTTTAGTACTATGATGATTATTTCTTATCTTGCTCACTGAATTTACATAAATATTTTTCAGATCTTGTAATAATATTTTAATCTTTAAAACGTGAATAAATGTTGTAAGTTCAAACATTTTTTCTGTACAAAAGTATTTTTAAGCGCTAAAAGTTTGTGTTGATTTATTAAATTATTCGATTACATACATAAGTAAAGACTTAAGGTTTCAGCAGTTCTTTTATTTTAGGAGAACTCTTCATTAAATTTCATTCAAATATTGCATCTATTCATTTCTTATTCTGAAGGCAATTTCCTTGATTAAATTGCTAACTTTCATAGGTCGTAACTAAAGGTTTTGATTATACAACGAAAACTTCAACACATTAGCATAAACAATTGATGTACTATAATGCGAACGTTTGCTTTGCATTTGTATTCAAGTGACTTTAAATCAACTTTCATATTTTACTTGCATGAAAAACATAGAATAAGAGAAATCTAAAATCTGAAAATAAGACTTTGGAAATAAGGCGATACTCTTTATATGATTGGTTGTTTTGGATTCTAAATAATTTACATACTAATACCCTTCAACTCTTATTAGCATTGTTCCAATGAAAATTGATAAAGTTATGTAGTGCATTCAGAAATTATTAATTATATTATTTATTATTTAACTTTATTTAGGTAGACAGTTAATGAAGAAAACTTTGAATCATTTAGTTATAAAATACAGTAGCGATGCTGACGAAATTACAGTCAATTCTACAATTTTCATACCAACAAGTTTTAATAAATCAACAATTTTTATGTACTTTATAATAAAACTATCATTATAAAGTTGAAAATGATTAATTATAAAGATAAACAACAAACAAGTCTGATAGAGATTTATTACTCTAATTTTACTACATTAATTTTATTATAATTAAGTATCAAAAATGATATATAGCACAATTATAAATATCTTTAGTTATGCTTTGACAAAGTGACACCAACTCAAGGGTTCTGACGCGAATACGTAATTCAGTTACCGCTTTACCCCTTTTACCTACTTAAATTTTAGTTCGCTTTGAATTACTTTCATCAAAGTCAGTTTTAATTATTTATTGTGAGTGACTGTAAATTTTCAACTCTTCGATCAATTTGCAGAGTTATATATAAAAATATTATAGTTAAACTTTTTTTACGCGTAGTTAAATTAAATCTTTTTTGAATGAACATTAAAAACGTTGCTAATTAATTGGCACTTAGCTTCCTCCTAACTAATTTAACGTTCCAATATTATCTCTAAGATTCATTAAAAACAATCGATTTCAACAACATAATTTCAAACTAATTTATATTTAATTAATTATTCATTTCTGAATTATTGTTCTATTTTTCTATGTCCATTTTAAAATTTAATGAACAGCAAACAAAATTTAAATAAAAATTTTGTCATTGGAATATTTAAATTTCTAAAACAACTGTGTTTTAAAATCGAATTTTTGAAATTCCATGCGCAAAGCTCGATTTCGCCCAAGTTTGAATAAAAATGCATGCGCTAAATTAAGCTTTGTACAAGTCGTATCAAAAAATAATGTTCAATACAAGAGCAAAAAGGTGATTTTAACCTTTATATAATCATGCTATATTATACATAATCGCGAAACCATATATATAATTTAAAATCTTTATAAAAAAAACAAAAAATAGTAAATGAATTTAAATTTTTTTTTAATTTTGAAAATCTAGTTAAAGACGAAAAAAATAAGTGGTCGATCATTGGAAAAGACCGATTATTCACTAAAATAAAGCTATTCAAAAAATTGAAAAAAAAAAAAAAAATAAACCCTTTTGAACTAATAAATTTCATAAATAGAAAAACTATACACCACTGAACATACAAAAGATCTACCTTTTCCCAAAATTTCAAGTAATTTAAAGTCTTTTTACTCCCGTACCCTGGTAGAATTTTTAATCTACAAAATGGCCATAAAACATGGCCAGTTTTCCGGTCATAATGAAACGTTTTTT
>JAWWEM010000054.1:7347207-7365968 GCA_035582935.1 Ormyrus thymus | reverse complement strand
TTCAAAATCAGCGAACCAATCACGTCGCTGTTTCAGAGGCTTCACAACATTCGGCCATCTCTTTTTTAAGAGAGGAAAAAAGGTGGAAAAAATATATAACCTTTTCTTTTCATACAATTTGCTGCAAAAAAATACTATATGTACAGTTAATTATTAATTATGTTTCATTGTTTGTTTTCTAAAATTTATCTAAAAAAGATTTTTTAAATAAATAATATGATGATTATTATCAAAGGATATACATTGTGAAAAATAATTCATAAATAATAAAAATTTAGCTGACACTAATAAATAGCCATATATTTTTGTGGTTAATTCATTATCAGGTTATATTTTGAAAAATGTAAATTTTACAATATTATAACTTATTTTTTCTGCAGTTAATTTACTCTAAAATTTCGTACATGCATATAGGTAGTGAATAAGAAAAATCGTTTATTTCGCAACTCGAATTCTACGCACCGATTGCACACCATCGTATAATTACAGCGTTTCTTCTTGCTCGATGCTCTCTGTGGATGTGTAATTGGCAATCTTCTCGCTCCAAGTACTACAAATAATGGTCAATAAACTTTCTTAAGCCCAATCACAAAGATCATTTTAAATAAATCTTTGTCTTTCCGAAAGAATGAAAAATCTGTTTAATATAGAAGTCTTCCATGAACATTGTTGTAGAAAATGCAAACTTCGATAATTACTATATTCATATATTTCAAAATTTAACCTAACTATTCAGTTTTCTTTTTTTGGCCTAAACTCTTTTCGGACTGTAACTCAAAATTTACAAAATTTGAATCAAAATGTAGACGTTTATTTCAGATAAAAAAAAATTATTACTTTTACATGAACGAATAAATTTGAGTCAAGATGTTTGCGACTTATTATGTGGAGACGGACGAGACAGGCGTTGATTGATTGCTGCGTTTTCTTTGCAAGATGTGGAAGACCCAATTCCAGCATCAACGGCGATTTCGCCGAAATTTTAGAGCATTTGGAAGAAGATCTGGATGAACCACAAGGTGCAAAATCAAATAAGTTACAGTAACTAGCTATTATGAATAATCGAGTGAATAACAGAAATGAAGGTTAAAGTAATTATAGTATGAGTAGGTTAACTTAAAAAAATATTATTTTTATTAATTATACTGTAAATTTTTTAAATAAAAAATTTCACGTGTTTCCATCCTTTTTTAACCTAAAGTAATGTTAAATGTTTTCAGTTTTTTTAATAAATGTTACGGTATTTGTTTCAATTTTGTAAAAACAATTTAAATAATATACTTCAAAAATATAAAAACTTAAAATAATAAATTGAATACAGATTCTATTTATGCATAATATTAAATATAAAATCCATAGTTACACTGAATTTTGTCAAAGCACGCAATTTTTATATTACAATCTTTTTATGGCAATCGCAATCGTGGAATATGTACTCTCACAAAATTTTGATAGCTTCAAAGATAAGGATACATTAAGTTTGTTACACGTTAGTATTGATTTTTCGAAATATCTAAAGAGAAATCAACACGTTACCGTCTATGTACTCACCATTTAAACAAATATCTCTATTTTCATAAATTACTTTACTTCTTTAGAAGAATTAACTACGACCTTGAAGTAGTCTTTTTTTCAAATAGTTGTAAATATAGCAATGGAACATAATCTGATACAAACATTTCTCGCGGCATAAAAGGGTCAAATACGGAGTGATAATAAATTAATTGATTAATTAAAAACAAAAGAACCCTACTTACATTAATAGACAAACTACAACAATAGCATGAAAACGTAAATCCTTTATTCTTAGACAAGTGATAGCCGCGGCGAAAGTTTTACGTCGTAACCTATATATACTTCCGAGCAATCAGAATCGCTTATTTTTACCTCACACACGCAACGAAGTAAACGTCCCGGCCGGCGGTCGATGCCAGCGGGCTTGCGCTTGTGCAATAAAAGCCATCGATGCTCCAGATCGCGCCTGCGGCCACCCCATAATGCACGACTTATACGCGTGCATAAACGCGCCCCGGACGGACGATCGTTATTTAACCGCTCCGGTTCAATGTCCGCAGTGCCAATCGGGCCGCAGCTACCGCACTATGCAATCGTCGCGGCTCGGCATCGCGAGCCCTTTCACCACCGACCGGACGCACCCTGGAGCCGGAGGAGATCGTCGCCGGAGGTCATTCAGAAAGTCCGCCTGGCCCTCAAAGAATTGTGCGGCAGTATCGGAAGTCACAGCAGCCTCAGCTCTGCCACGGCTAACCGGTTGAAGGTCGATTCTAAGCAGCTTCTCTGCATCCACCCCTCGTGCTCGGATTTCAACTTTAGGGATGACATCGACGACGACGACGAGGAGGACGACGACGATGAGGATTGGTTCACGGCGTGAACTTTAATTTAACTTTCGATACTTAAAAAATTTATTTATTTCGAACACTTAAGGAAAATTAAGTAAATAAACGTCTTAAAACCTTATTTTCGTTTGAACTTTTTCGCCGCTCAGGAAAGCTCGCCAAATATTACTTAGGTTAACTGTAGCAAAACTGTGAACTACTTACCTATTGGAAGGAATACTATCAGTTTATTGTCTGTTGAATTACCTGTCGGTTTAAGTAAAATTTAGTTAGATATAGATCACCATAGAAGAACGCTGATCTGTCTGCTAATATCATTATTTTAATCAGTAGAAAGGTTATTTCTCAGAATAAATTAATAGTGATTTTATGATTTTAATTTATTGATTATCTTAAAACAGTTAAAGAAGTTGATATGCCTTAAACACTAATCTATAATTTAAATTAAAAAACGTTACTGAAAAAACACTCAGAAATAAAATAACACGAAAAGATCAAAAGTGAAAAGTAAACGAGAAAGCTTGAAAAAATAGCTTAAAATTAATTTAACAATATGTACGCAATTAAATGAGCTGCGAATCGCGTGAGCAAACAAGGTATTCAGTGTGGTCGTCATCAAGATATCGATTTCTCCTTGACGTTGTTGATTGTCGGCCGAAGAAAAAGGGTAATGAGAAAATTGCTTAAGTACCAAAAGTTCAGTGAGAACTTAACACTTCACGTTATGGTATCGTTAAGTGTAATTACATAAGTAGTGCATAAGCATCATTTGAAATAAGATTTGTTTTTGTTTCATTATTATTTTAGTCTCTTTAGATAATTACTGGTTTAAAAAACGGGATTGCTGCAAGCTAGAATAATTATAAAATAGAATGAATTAACATTTTTAATAAAACCAACTAAATTTTTAAAAGAAGTACATTTTTATTTACCCTATATTCATTAAAAAATGTATCCTATTCTATTTTGTATAAATCTTCCATTTCGTTCCGAAATAATTTACAAAAAATTGTCTGCGTACATTTTCTAAGCTTAAAAAACATCAACAAGATGTTCCACCCGTAATATTTTACGACACGAACGATCGAGAAAGATTAGCTACATTAATTCAAAACGAATGGCAGGCGGAAAAGATGTTTTTTCAATGAAATCAGATGACGTACACGTTACCGGTCCGTGAGAAAAAAGAACTCGGGCATAAAAACAAGTACGCCAGTGCGAGGAAGTACTTGGCCGAATGATACGAGGTAAAAAAAAAAAAAAAAACAAACCGAACAAAAAGCAGAAAAAGTCTAAATGAAACCGACAATGCCGCAGGCCAGACGAGCGCCAGCTGTTCCAGTTTTGGCACTTTCTTCAGTGCCGCCGCGGCCGAGGTCGTCTTGCTTCTCGTGCACGACAATAGCTCGCCCAATGGCTCCGCGGACGCCTGTCAATGTGAGGTAATGGTCGGCACCGTCTATTTGGGCTACGCCGTCCTCGCCGGCTTCAATGTTGCCGAGATCGCCGACGTGACGCAGAGGATCGTTCGGCGCTCCGTGATTAACCTGTGAAAGATAATTTTCGATGCTTTGGGGTTCGACTGTAAATACTCGTTTTATTTCTCCTTTCGATCCTGATGGTTTTATTTTATTTTGCAATTCTTAGAGCAAGTAAACGCAAACGGGAGATTAAAAGTTTTGTAATCTTTCTTCGCGACATTATAAGCGTCAAGTAAATCTAACGAACTTCGATTAAGAGTGCTATGATTAACGCGAGGAGAAACGCTCTTGAATAATTCTGCTTAATGATGAATTACTTGTTAATAATTCATTACGAAGCACTTTTCTTCATTAGATTCATCTGAAATAACCAGTATTAGTTTTGGTCGTTAAGAAACACATTCTGATTATATTGATAAATGAATTCTCAGATATTTTTATTTCAAAAGCTCAAAAATTTCAAAAAAAGATAATAAATAGAGTTTGACAGTGTCTACAAAATCTAGAAAATGAAACTTCAAACTTTGTAACGATCTAATTTTTTAAACTTCAAGAAGGGTAGTAATAATAAGAATAAAATTTTATGCTGAAATAAACTTACCAAGTAGGGGTTGAAATGAGGCCCAGCAGAAGCGCAGCCTTTGCTTAAATCACCTTTTTCATGAACATGGAAGCCGTGAAGACCTTTAGTTAATCCTGAAATGGTTCCGTAAATTCGAACTCCGTTGGGAAGTTGTTCTAAAGTCAAGAGCCCACGGGGACCGTCGACGGGATTTCCATTGCCGTCGAGAGCTTTAAGTTCTACCATTGCTTTTAGACCAATAGACTGAAATTTTTCATTCAACAAAGAAAATTTCATTTGATAAAGTTCATTTTTTAAGTTTTTATATAAATAATTCCTTGCTAATTACAATAGCATTTAATGAATTTCTTGTGACACGGTAATGTACTAAAGAACTCAGTTGAATGTTTTGTTACAATAATCAGTAAAAGACAATTTAAAGTTTTCAATTATAATGAAAAATTTTTATCAAATACATTAGCAAACTGACTTGAAGAATAAGACTTCACATTGCAATTAAAAACTAAATTTAATAGTATAGCTTTTTCATAAATATTCATGATTACTACTTATAAATAGATAGGCAAGATTACAATTTTACAATTCACTTTGCAAAATTTCATAAATAATTGTTCAACTTTACTATTAAAGTAGTAATACTTAATAAAATTATTTGTTAATTATTTTCTATGAAGCTGTAGGGGGTAATAAAATTTACAGCTTATTGTATGAAAACAATTTTTTTTTCGTGTTATTTATGACCCCGATGAAATCAGAATATAAAAATAACGTTACTGGAAGCTGTTTATATTTTGATTTAATAACTTGGAATTTACGTATTTTAATTCAAAATAAAATACTGTTCAAGTTATACCTATAAATAAAAATTACTTCTTTTATTTTGCTTGTGAAGGGAACATATCCCACTTGTTTTAAAGTAAATACAAACGTGCCTAAATTTCCTTTCAAGCTATTTTAAGTTGCTTGTTTTATATTTTAGTAGGAAAATCAGAATAATTCAAGTTTATTTTTCATAAAGTCTGAATTTATATTAACAAAAAAAAATCCATAATTTATTACCTACATTTGCAGCACTCGAGAAACTTAAAAACCTGTCAAGATGGCATTTATAGATTTTCCAAGAATCAATTAAATATTACGAATTTACATATGTTTTTTTTGATTCAGCATGTAGTATAAATAGTTTATTAGTTATTTTTTTATTCAAAAGTAGTAAGTAATATTAGTGCTTCGATGAGTGAAATGAAGAGTTATAAATTTCTTATATGAACAGTAAATATAATCGAAAGTTATAAGACTAGCACTCACGTTTAAATATAACCTGTATTTTCTGCAACTATGCAATTTGACCAATCATATAAAAAACATTAATTATTTTTCTCAGATTTTGTTATTTATGGATTCTCAAAAAAATGTTTATAGCTACTGTATTTTCATAAATATA
The DNA here is from genome assembly GCA_035582935.1 of Ormyrus thymus. Classification (NCBI taxonomy): domain Eukaryota; kingdom Metazoa; phylum Arthropoda; class Insecta; order Hymenoptera; family Ormyridae; genus Ormyrus; species Ormyrus thymus. Next base: position 7,360,100 of record JAWWEM010000054.1, on the reverse strand, counting down.
TTACTATTGATCCAGTGGCAATGAGTCAGTCAAAAATCTTCTTTTTATTCAACTTCTTTATGTATTCGAAAAAAATTAATAGCTCAAAAATTCTTAGTAAATAAAAGGATTAAGCTTACATCAAAGACTGTAATACTAATTCTAAATCTACTTCTAATTCTAACAGCTACAATGTGCAAAAATTCAAAACAAATTAAAAAGCAATTGCATTAAACTACGGTCTAATATTCATTCCGAGAAAAAGAAAATCTGTCGGCAATATTCGTAAAAATCAAACAAAATATGAAAAAAAGAATTATTTAATGCAGGTGCTCACAAACAGATACGGTTCCATGTAAACCTCGTAAAGATTGCTTCTGCCTCCTGGATAACCCGGCAGACTTCTTATGAAAAGCGTCCTGTCCTGTATCGTCGCCATCGCCTTTTCGTCAGCGGGAAGAGCCGCAGCTGCGTGAATTAGAAAAACTCCTGCTAGCAACCGCATCGTCGTCGTCATTTTTCTGGCTCTGGCGTTCAGTTTTTGAATTTCTCAATGCCTCACTTTTCCTCAACTGGTCGTCTAATCACATGCAATGACTTCACTGGCTAAAAGCTTTCGGTTATTTTCCCTTTTGAGCAACGGCAAGGAGCAAGGCACTTAAAATAAATCGCCTTTGTAAAACCGCGACGTTTCGCCGACGACTAGCGCGTGCGTTGCTTCAGTAGCGCGCCGAGCGAGCAGGCAAAATGACTCGCGGAAAAGCGGCTTTGATCTTTAAGAAAATCATTCGCGCGCTCGCTGATTACGCAAGTGGAGGGAGCCTCGCGCAAGAAGGTTCATCAGGTAACTGCGATGCGTTACGGGTCCGTAGGCATAAATATACGCGCGGATCGGGAGCGTGTGTGCGCGCGTGTGCTCAAGTCGAAAGGACCTGCGAAGAAGCATATGAGGACCTTGGTAGACCGAGATGCGCGCCGAGGAGGTGGAAGGAGCCGATGACTTAGGAGCGCGTGTAGATTGTTGCACTTGCACTTGCCGTCTTTTGCCGGTTAACGACGCTTTTGCGCAATGCCCGGTACTTAAAGACAACGAGAGCGGAGTGAAAGCCGCTCGCAGGAATAAAAGCTGAATTTGCGTAGTAGATGTGACCAGATACAGTCTAAGGTGAAACGTATATCGCTCCGGGCTGAAGAAAAAGTTGCCCGGAGAACTCGAGCTTAGGTGGGATACCGTTCAGGTCTGAAATGAGAACCTGTTGGCCGACGACGACGTTTCTATCGCACTGCGGATGTGCTCGTAACTTGTCCTTTTCTAGCCGTGGATTACCTTCAATTATTAGATGCACCTGCAGCTTTTATTATTTCTTTTTCTCTTCGAGCAGACTTTGAAAATTACACCGAGCTTACAGAAAAATCAGGTTAATGGCTAAGAGGAGCAGGAGGGCGTCAAGAATTTCCGATTGCAGAAAATGCACACTTTGGTCACGCGATCTATTATTATTCGGTGAGTTAAGCGAATATTCTTGGATTGAAGGAAGTTTCCTCAGTTTATAGTCTTTAAGTCATCCTTTTTGGTCATAAAAAATTAATAATATTTTTGTCTAACTACTGCTCAATGTAATAATGCAAATTTCTCCAATACTTCAATAGCTATAATGTAGTAAAAGATAGCTATAATATAGACAAAAGAAACAATTAAAATGTACTTTGAATTTTTTGTACTCGCTTGAAAATATTATATTGGGTCAAAGACCGAATCAAAAAAGCGCAACACCCGAGTTAATTGAACTGACAACGAAGGACCTTTCGACTCATATAACCCAAGACTTTTTAAATGACTGAACTAACGCCGGCCGGTTAAATATTTACATTCGTCAAGGATAAAAATGATTGGTTGAAAATTTCAATGGAACTTTTATTTTTTAGGCCTAAAAAAGTATTTTAAAAAAGAAGAAAATGGCTGTTAATGTGCACTGAGAAAAAAAGGTGTAGTAAAAATTGCCATACTATCTCGTGAAGCTACCACAAGCTTCCAAAAAGAAGAAAATGACTTCATTTTATAGAAAGTTTTACCAAAAATATTGGAAAATTTACCAAACAGTCTAGTAAAATTTTTTACAAAGTACGGTAATTTTTTTGCTTTGCGAGGTCTGCGGTAGTTTTAGACAGTATGGTAATTTTTACGTAACTTTTTGCAATTTCTTCTATATCTCTGCTCTCAGGGTGTTAATACGCGTATTTGTTACTTAGGAAATCAGTGCGAATGAAGCAATCAAGCTGCTGCAGCTATTTGTATTATATTATATAACATTTATTTGTTTTGAATGAATCTACGTTGATTTATAATGTACAATACTTTCAATAAATAATTTTTTATATTTATAAAACCTTGTCTGCGTGATGACTTTTTTTTAATAATGCTCATCATTCTATAAAAACAACTTTTCTTCCGTAAAAAACGTCCATATTTATTTTTCATTATATATTAGGATAAGATAAGCTTTCTTTATCAGTATGTATAAAAATAAGTAGATTTTATTAGAAATTGAATGTTTCAAAATGCATTAATGCAAGCAAATTGATTAATGCAAGGCAAAGTACAAGCAGCCTTGAAAAAATAAAGTACTTTAATTATTAATTAGATAGCACTCAATGATTTCCTTTGCCAATTATGATGTGAGGATTACGGACAATGAACGACCTCAAACGTGCATTAGCATCTGTCTTTCTTTCAACAACTTAATTTTCTTTACTGATCAATGATAAAAGACTAAATAAATTCTTAAAATTATGCTCCCTTGTTTGACCTTTTTGATAAACATTTATCGTTTACAATTTCCGGAAAGCTGCGTTGCAATCGACACGTAGGTAATATAAGATTAACGTGCCAATCTTGATGTTATGTTGATTTTAGGCTGATTAGATTTTTATTATTTTATTACCAGAAGACATGTTATATTGAATAATCATTTCAATCGTTTTATGAAATATTGAAAACAAAATATTATTAACTTGAACATTGGGAACGTCAGAAAAAGTATAGTAAAAGATTTAATTTACTCATTGAACTACGATTTTGGAGATCATTCTGTCCTTGAATTAGGTATTCAGTGAGGTCAAAATTTTAGAATTCACTCAAGGGCCTTGAAAAATCTATCACTGAATTGCTTATTGACTTTAATGATCTCAGTACGCTACTTTACAAGGATACATTTTACAAAACGACAGAAAAAGATTTCTGGTTACTGCTATCTTATTATTCTACTGTATATAAATATTATTTTATGTAACATTGTATCATTTCAGAAAACAAGGAAAATATTATTTAATAATAAGAAAATTCCAGAAATAAATACTTTTATTTCATAAAAATATCACAAATATGCAAAAACAAAAAGTAAATCAATTTATGTTTCATATACATATATGTATAATATTAAAGAATCATGCACTGAGTCAAACTTAAATGTTAGCTGAGTGCTTACTATATTTGCTTAGGTAAACTTACTTAAGCATAACATTAAATCATTGAACCAGGTTACATAAATGTTCATCTTTCCAGAAAAAAATTTGTATAAATTATTGTCACAGAGCTTGAATGTTAAGTTGAAATACAAATATTTTATTTTTGATTTCTAGCTACATCAAATAATGCAGGCTCTTTTTAAATAATTCATGACTGCATCTATATTTATTGTTTTATTCGAGCAAAAATTCTAATAAATCAAAACTCGAATGTTGCAAAGTACGCATTATCGCCGCCTCGCAGCACTTGCAATTAGCCTGCCCGAGTAAAAGTATATGAGAAGCGTGCAAGTGGGAGAGGAAACTGCGAGAGATTTAGAAGCGGTGACTGCACTTATCCTCGACAGTGTGACTAACCTTGATACAGTAACGTCGAGGCGTCGCTAAAAAGCTGGAGGAGGGGTAAAAGAGGCTCGAAGGCCTCGACGCACAGGTATGCTACCTGCCCGGAGCAATCGTCTCGTCTTATAACGAATTGTTACTTGTGGTTTGCTTTCAGTTTCTTTTTTGTCGGTTACTTGCGCGTACTATTTTTCGAATTTGCTATATTTTTTGCACTCGGCAGGCCGCGCCCTGGGTGTGTTTCTATTGCAAGTGTATAGCTTGTGCCTGAACGGCGGCGCTTGAGCGTGAAGCCGAACTTGTGAAATCTGTGTGACATTAGGCAGAAAAAAATATTACAGTGCGCAAGATTGAAGCAGCGACATTGGGCTTTGGATTTTTGCACGTAAACAATCGGTAAGTATAAACTTGTTAATCTGTTTACTAAAAATTTTTTTTATGTTTACTAAAAAGTTTTTATGGCTTAGTTTTCGCTACTTTATACAATATTATTTTACCTTACTTATTTTTGAGATATAATTGATAAAGACATTAATTATTTTTTACAAGTTCAATGCAAAGTACCGTTGGAAACTTTACTTTTACTTTACCTTTACAAATTCTGGCAACTTATTTTTTGTGATATTTTATGTAATATAAAAACATTTTTTATGAACAAGACTTCCGGTGCTTAATGTATGCGAATTGTTACGTAAGTAACAAAGGAAAAAGGTATAGGATCTTCGAGAAGGGAATTCCAAATGATTGACACAAGTTTGATTTACTAACTCTTGATTTATCTGGTCGAAATTCTAATTTTCAATTACATCACATTACGAGGCTCCCGATAAATCCCCTACGCACGTCGCGAATAGAGAGAAAGATTGAAAATAAATATAGGTAAAATATTACACAAAAATTTTACGAGAAAAATTGACCCTTTTGTTTTCCAGCACGTACTAACGTTGTACAGCAATCCACTGAACTCTGCCCTTTTGCACGTTCAATTTTGCCGTCCACTTATTACTCCGATATCCTCTCGGCTCAGCTTTGATTTCGCTTTGATTTTTCCCTTGGCTTCAACGGCAATTCGAAGAGAGCGACAGCGCTTGAGGATATCTTAAATACGGCGAAAATCCTTAATAAACATTTTTCCCTTCCTCAAGACGCCTTCTCTCTCTCGCTCTTACTGCACAATTTTTTTTTCATGCTTAGAACTGCGTACTTCGAACGGAATTAAAGAGGAAACAAATTTTAAAGCATTACTTAACGTAACCCGAATTATTGACATTGAATGATAAGATATGGAAAAAAATAAAAAAATGTTGAATTATTAAAATTTTGTATCAATTAATTTTTTATTTGTTAATAATAAATAACTCTATACAATTTTTCTTTTCTCAAAAAGAATAAGACACGGATATTAATTAACTTTTTTTGAAAATAGTTTCAAAAAAATATCTTAATATAATTAAATGTACTGTCAAATATAAATGCGGATATGACAAACTTTCCATTACTTTTAAAAATTCTATAATTACAAAATATTTTTTTTACTTGATGATCAAGGCATAATTTTAATTGAGAAATTTGGAATTATATAAAAGTCAGTACAAATGATCTTTTTAGTATATATTTATGTAGAGTAAGCTAAAAAAAACTTGTGACGTGTATTTGCTCTATTTTATGCAATAGAGTTTTGTAGCTCTTGTGCAAAATAACTATAGTGATATAGTAGGCACTATAGGATAATTTACTACAGTAATCTAGTAAAGTGTTAAAGTTTTATAGTACTTAGATCACTTTTATTTAATATAATTTTAACCATTTAGTTTTATTATATTTTAAATCATGTTTATATATTAATTATTACTATAGTTTTTTTTCATAAGAGGAATCTATAAAAGTGTCACTTTATAGAATGTTTTCTTGAAATTTTCAAGAAAAATGTTTTCTTAATTTTTCTTGAAAAGTTTGTAACGTATTTAAATAATAATTTACGTTCTTTAAGACATCGTTCATACGTGTCTAGATGTAAACTAATCTTTAATAAGAGATATTTATCAGATTACATAATTTTTCTCCTAATTTTCATAGTACGCACATATCTGCTGTTATGTTAACAACTGCTTCTTCATTTTGACTACAGCATATGCATTTACAAACAAAATACAATTTCAGCAAGATAGGAAAACTTATGTAACTCTATTTACATAATAAAATGAACGCATGAATAAGTATACTTGAAAACAATTGCTTTACAAACAGCTAAACATTTGCCAGCACTCAATAAGATATATAAACAATCATTATAAAATCACATACTATATTCAGAAACAGTATATGATTTCATAAATTTTTAGTTCATACTTTCCAAACTACATAAAAACAATATTTTTTGCTTAGACTTTATTTAAACAGCTCATTAGTTTTTTAAACTGATTTTTAAAAGCAAAATATTTACTTGTCTCAAGAAATCTTTCGGATGAATTTTTCTGAACTTAGTTTATTGTATCTATACGTACTTCGTAGACATTTTGTACAAAGCATTCTGCTTGATAAAACTGAGATGGTACATTAACGGTTAAAAGTATGTGAATGACTTTTACTTCATTCATTAAGTTTTCTTCTGCTTAATATTTTACAATGATACTTGATCTATAGATATCTATATAATGTGCAGAATGGTTAACTTGAATTTAACGTGAATTTTATCATTACCGCAATCTACAGCTGATCCTTAAAAAGTAATTCTTAAACGCTGTAATTTTTAGAAGATCCATTTTTTTTAAAAACGTGCTTTCTTTACTTGGAAGATGAAATGTATATAGACCGTATTTTTGTTCATTATCCATTTTTGTTTTTATTTGAGCTAATTAAATACCAAGCTGAACTGTTCATATTTAAAGATGATGATTTATTTTTACAATGGTTACAAAAGAATGCTAACAACCTTCGTAACTTGATAAATTTGAGCCTTGAAGCTCTAAAATTCTGGTTAACGCTGTATTGTGATATCCAATAACTTTTCGCAAACATTTTGTAGATCTAAGCTTCTTCTTGTAAGTATATGTGAATGTTATTTAATTTTATATTTTTTAAAGTAGACATAAAGTTTTAAAATTCATTTAAAAAGATTCTAATACAAAATATATTTTTCATTGCTGTTTAACGTTGGAAATTTTTGTAATTCATATTTACACTTTATTGAATTGTACATGTAAAAAAGATGTTTCTCTTAACCAATCCATTAATTATTTAGTTCCTTTCAACGTTAGGATAGTAAAGGGCGAAGTATACAAATATTAAGGCTAAAAATTAAGCGAATTAAAAATTATAATTATTTGTGCTATTCAGTATTTAATATGCAAATGACAATGTGGTGAGGACACGTTGCCCTCTGTGGGATTTCGAAGGTTTGCCGGCGCAGGCCTGGATTTGCGAGAGGTCTATTCTCGCTCAATTATCTCAGCGACGGAATGCGCACTCTTGCATTTCGTTAGTCTTTTATGTTTTTTATAATAAACTTTGTTTTCATTCGCGACAACGCAGGTTTCATAAACCAATTTTATTCGCCGCTTTATTTATAACCACAAACAAAATGTCGATAATTCATTATTATATAAGATCAACATATAAATTAGGAAAAAAAGAATTGTCTTTTTATTGACTGATTTAAAAATACAAATTTCTGGTTATGTAATAGCAAACAAACTATAAAACATATAATATCTCATTATCCGTATCAAAGAATTGAAAAAGAATGAGTAAAACGATGAAATTAGTACAAGTACAGTTTTCTTGCATTAAATTTTCTTTTATGAAATTTAAAAGATTGAAATAATCTAACGGATATGAAGGTAAATATACTAGCTAATTTCCGCTCATTTTTTGTGAGAATTTTTAACACATTTTGCTTTTTAAGACTGAAATAAGTGCAATGTTGAAGATATAGCGATATACAGATTTACATGAAAAGCTACACAAAATAAACTAAAAATGAAAATAGATAAGACTTAAAGGCGGTTGACCGCAAAAATTGCTATAACGAGGTTGAAATTGGCCAATGCTTTCAGTCTGAGAATCTTAATAAAAAAATTCCACGACAAAATAATATTCGTCCACTAATGATTCGTCTGGATTTGTTGTTTTAATCGACCGCAAAGCTCGGTATTGTGGTACGTATAGCAAAGAAGCGTGCACAGCGACAAAGTCGCAATTGCACGGGTATAAATGTCACTTTCAAGTTGACCTGCCAGTTCATTCGCAAGCTTTGCAAATGTAATTTCCGGTTTTCTTTCATGCTGCAGGACTCGCCCGCACAAAAGCCACGTCAATCTGTAACGTAATTATCCCCGTCGTGAGCTGATGCGCGTTTATGTTCGGCGCGCGCCTTGTATAAATGCTACTCAATTTCGTTAGCCCCTTTTATCGCTCGCATTTAATCTAATGGCGCACTAGAATATTCCTCGGCCAAGAGTATGTCCAATTTATCACGGAAAACTACCGAACCCTGAGTGTTTTATTTACCCTTCTCGTTAAGTTTTTCAAATACAATTATTTTTTCTATAAGTCTAACTTTTCTTCGAGTGCCCAAATTATCTTTCTTTTATTTTTTTCTGTTTTTTATTGCTTCATCATTACGTTTTTATGATGCCTTTAAATATTTTTTTTTAAATTATAAATAAAGTAAATTCTAACGAAGAGTCTTGCTTTATTAAGTAATAGTAGCTTGGCTAATTGATATTTTCGATGTACTTTTTGAAAATTATAAAATCTGAGAATCATACATGAAATATTTGATCGAATCTTAATAATTGCGCTATGCTATTGTCGAACAGAAAATAAGTTTTTAATTTTCTTAAATGGAAAAGCTTTGAAGGTGAATGCGTTTCCTGAATGAATTGATTTCGCTTATCATTTTTACAACATTAAACCAGAACTAAAGTTTTGAGGGATATTGGCCATGCGTTGAAAAGCTACCGAGGTCGCTATTCAAGCGTAGGCTTATTGGTGTATGAAATTGCGGAAGGCAAAGGGAAGTGCAGTTTCTCGATGAAAAAACTAGAATTTAAAAATGTGGTTACGACATTATTTTTGTTTACGATTGTCGCCAACAGAATTCCCAACAAACGACCTTGCATTCGCAGCTACATCTATCAGGACAAAGAGCAGTTTATTCGTCAGTTTAGAAGAGGAAATGGTTAATTTATAAAAATTATTTCATTTCAATTGTTATCAATTTGCTACATAGTTTCACGGATGTATATTAAAATGCTTTAGCGTGTAAGATCCAAAAAAATTGTTATCTGCAATAATCGGATAAAACGATAGAGAATAGATTTTATTGCTAAAGAGAAAGATTATTTTTAATCAAGAAATGCCTATGGAACGTTCAAGGAAGTCCTTTACGACGTGACGGAATTGGCGTTTACTCTTGTTGAGCGCGGGGGACTTATTAACGCATATACGAGCATTGCTTGTTCGTTCCAAATGGCTTCGCGAGGGGGTAAGAAGAGGTATAAGGCTGGAGGGAGACGCGGCCCGGCCGGCTGATATAAGCAGTACCTGACGCAGCATCCGCAGTCAGTCAGATCTGCGCCGGCAATCGCATTACTTTGGCACACGAAATCCCGCGCGGTCGCTGCTCGCTTTCACTTTCCGTGCGGTTAACCGATTACGTGCTCATCTTTACTGATTGCGCAGGTAAAAATCCATTTTCGAACCGATGAGTCGAGCCTTACATGTTTCTCGAGTTTTGCTTGGCTTCGAGCGGTAACTGTTGCATGATTTACAACTTCTGGGAATAACACATTATCTATTCATTGAATATTGTAATTATTTAATTTTTGTTAACAGCTTACAAGCAGACCATTCACTTTCAATACTATTTTGAAGAGAAATAGTACTGATGATAACGGTTTTCACTTTGTAATTTGATCGTAAAATGTACGCAATAAACTGACTATTCAAAAAATACACAACAATCTGCATAATAAAATAAAATCGAAAATATCCGGCAGCATCTCTCAAGTTTTGCAAATGTATAATATTATGCGTGAAAGTCCGACGAAGTCACCTTCACCCATAAAAAGACTGATATATTTCTCGTTTAACGTACACGTGCACGCATGTATGTCCCAAAAGGGACGTAATAAAACGTGTTCTGCTCTCTTCTTGCACTTCCACAAATTATGTAACGGCAGCAACTTCAGCTTCGATCGATCGATCGATTAGCGTTGCACCAGAACATATTTTCTCAAAAGCATATGCATTAACTTCGACTTTTTTATTCACTTAGTTCTATGCGTTGGAATATCTTGTACAGAAAAAATTGTATTACGAAATATAATCAGTGCAGGAAGGTAACTGATTGCACTTTGAAACTAATGTTTTCAAGAGTATTATGTGTAAAATTATAGTTTATTAAGTCATTTTGGAATCTCCGCAGAAAATTTGAATATGCGATAGATTTTCTAGTATTTTTTTCTGCACTGTAAATTTTTCACTCGAAAAATTATAACAGTGAATACTAACAATTTGTTTATTTTTTCATTTCAGATTCGTCAGAATGAAGAAAGTAATTGCTTTGATTTTGGCATTCATCGCTTGTGCTTATGCCGAGGTAATTCACGACTATGAATAATAAGAATCAAATTTACTATTAGTAGAGTTCAGTTTGTACGTTTTATACAGCTGAATTTATAAATTTACATGATATTACCAAAGAGAAAAGTTATTTTTCGTACTTAAAGATGAGAAAATCAAATAAACCTTTACAAAAAATGAAAATAAAGTTGTATTTATTATATAAAACATTTAATTGTTGATTTCAAAACACTAGTTTAAAATTATTGTTTCTAAAAATCAATACGCAAATGTTCTTGATTTGTTCAGTGAAGTTCTTTTATTACGTAATAATAATCTAATAGTAATTTTGTAAGTAATAGTAAGAATCCTTTAGGCCATTGTTTTCCTTGCAAAATTTTTAATTTCATTTTCCAACATTAAGTAATAAATTAAACCTACATTAGGAATTAACTGCGACGGTGCTATTATCGCCGGATCCTACATTTAAAGACAAAAATGTAACTGGTACATTGAAACTCACTCAAAGCGTAGCTAATGGACCAGTGACCATTACTGGAAGTATTAAAGGTCTCAACAAGGAAGCGCTTCATGGTTTTCATGTTCACGTCAAAGGTGACTTGAGCGAAGGCTGCAAGTCTGCTGGACCTCACTTTAATCCACAGAAGGTAATATAATATTATAAAATTCATGTTTTATATTTTCGCAGTGTATATAATAAGGCAATTGTATTTTAATTATTTTCATTTAGATAATTTTTATGAAAAGAAAGGCAGAGTCGCGCGATAAGCCAAATAAAGTAAATATATATATTTTGTAACATTATATCCGTTTTTTTTTTTTTACTAAATACTAGAAAAATCGATTCTCGAGAGCGCACAAATTTTTAAAAGCTGCAAAAGTACAATAAAATCTTTAACTAACTGAATGCATGAGAAGTGCAGAGCAAACATCGTCTAAAAAAGAAACGTCCTTCATTCCAACTATCGATCAGAATCTTCCTTGAATGCAATGTAAATTGATTATGTCATGAAAGCGATACAATCGAATGGCACACGCGTATACGCCGGCGAAGCACACAAATGCCAAGCTTCGTCGTTGATATGTACGTTAAACTTTCTACCTGGCAGGTAAAGCACGGCGCACCCGAAGAGGCGACTCGCCACGTCGGCGATCTCGGTAACATCAAGTCCAACGCCGAGGGTGTGGCCCAGGTCAACATCAACGACACGGTCATCTCGCTCAGCGGACCCAACAGCATCATCGGCCGTGCCATCGTCGTTCATTCGCAGCAGGACGATCTCGGCAAAGGCAATTCGACTCTGTCCGCCGAAACTGGAAACGCCGGGGATCGCTGGGCTTGCGGTGTCATTGGCATTGTGTAGGTTCACAGCTACGAATTGACAAAACGCAGCGCGACGTCGCCAATTTTGCCATTCAGCTCGCATCAGGCTTTTACGACCCTTTTCAGAGCTCTGAATGGAAAATTGCCGTAGCAACGTTGTACGGAGTATACAGCGAGGATTGTGCTTTACGCTCAAGTTGCTTACGTCGAAGAAATATTTAAATGTAGTCGTTTGAGCTAAACTTCTTCGTATATTAAATTGTACAATTCGCATATTGAGGAGCAGGCTTCTGTTGTAAATAGCGCAAACGCATCGATAATTCGGCAGAATCATAAATAGACTGTTGTTGATCCTTCTTTCATATTCCTTCCAATGTATGTTATCCATATATATATCCTTTATATCTTTGATAAAATAAATGAAAGTTAAATCAAATATTTGAGCATACCTTTTTTATACTATACTAATGACTGCAACAAGATGTTTTAAAAGTATCATTAATCAGATATATCAACTAAATACTTTTACCATAATTTTGAGTCAAAAAATCGATTTATTGCCTACAGATAACCCCGACATATTGGTTACCTGACTGTTTCAAAGTTAAAAATTATTAAACAATTATTTAAATTATATCAACTTTTATTAATAATTCGTGGACCTCTCAAAATATTTTCTTTTACCATAAATTAAAGTAGGAAGAAGTCGAAATACAAAATGTATACATTTCCGTGTACATACTATTTTAATATAATATAATCAGCATAGTGCATTAGTAGAACTTGTTGTAATAGTTTTATAATTCTAACGCCAAAAGTAAAAGGTCAATAGATTGCAAAGACTTTACGTATTTTTTATTTTTATTTTATTTTTATTTTTATTCAAATTCAAATTCATTTAAATAAATTTTTTAATAGATTTTAATATCACGGTTTAGATTCTAAACACAAAACATTATATGTATTATAAAATTAATAATAGTTAAAAATATTAAAATTAAAATCACATAATAATTAAAAACATCTTTCCAAAATACAAAGGGCACTTTAAAAAGTAAATTCACCCGTTTCTATAAAAATTCTATTGAAGATTTGAGGTCTTTAATAATCGCTTTTAAAAACTATAAAAAGAATA
>JAWWEM010000054.1:7325444-7338414 GCA_035582935.1 Ormyrus thymus | reverse complement strand
TGTCGGCGCTCGCTCGCAGGGATTTATGCGCATTGACAGAAAAAATTAAGCTCTTAAACGCGTTAAATCCCCGGAGTCTGGCTTTCAAGCGGCCCGGAATCGTTAAACCGCCAGAAAGAGTAAAGAAGGACGGGCGGAAGAAAAGGGAGTGCAAAAAAAAAAGCGGGCAGTCGATCCCTCCGGCTCGACTAATACCCGTGTTAGGAAGCGGTGCAGCGCTCTGCGAAAATAAAATATAAGCCCCACTCGTAGGCCGCCTCTCGATACGTCGAGTGCTTTCCCTCTCTCCGTCCGATGGACTGCATATATCGAATCGGCCGCAGCGCGCTTATGCACGCACGTATATTAAAAGCGGCGGCGGCGCGCGCGCATTAAGAGGCCGTTAGCCTTGCGTAATAACAGCACGCACGTGGCCGCCGCTTGTAAAAACGAGGCCTGCTCTAGCATTTCGATTTTTACGCGTCGCCCCGCGCGGACACGGCGACACGCGCACTTTCTTTTCGGCCGCGTTCGGGGACCCTTTTTTCGCCGGCGCCTTTCCCGGCTTCTCTCGTCCCCTGCTTTGTATAAATTGTCAGGCCGTATCAGATCGCTATCAATGGTACTTTATTGCGCGCGGCTTGCGAAATTTTATTTTTACGCCGGGGGCATGCAAGATTGATCGTCAAGTGCAGAAGAAACCGTCGCCGTCGCGCGGCGCGGGATAATGCTACGCCGTAAATATTTTGCTCGTTTTGTTTTCTAATCAAGGCGATTGGAAATGAAATCTTTCGCGCTCCAACCTATTTTCAATTGAAGTGCCTTGGAAATCTGCACACCCGTTAGAAAATTGCATGCGCAATGAAACTGAATGTAAGCCGAGCCCGTTACGCTGGCAATAAATTTATTTATTTACCTTTAAGTTAAGCTTAATGGGGTATAATTATTTTGTAAAAGAATGATTTTTCGCTTTCTTGTTTTACGAAACGTTTAACTATTACAAGTAAATAATTTTATAGGTATAGTTAATAAGCCGCTTAATGACTTTGATGGTTATATAATTGCGCTTGATTACATTACAAATTTAATGATTTTTGTTATAATTATAAAAATTGCAGTAAAAGGTTTTTCTTTTAAACCATATTATGAATAATTTTTAATTTTCGTGATAATTTGTCATCGAACTCGAGTACTTTAAAATGTGATGGCCGGATAATGTTGTGAAGCCTTTAAAGACTGATTTTGATTGGTCGGTAAGGAATGGTAGCAAGAATTTTCTACATCCGTTAGATTTGAATTTTCATAAATATTTGAAACTAAATAATTGAAAGTAAATTGAAATACTCAAAATAAAATTAGTATTTTTAAAACTAACTTTTATACGCAAGGTATACAAGCAATTTTCAAAAATTGCGTTTGTAAACGCAACAAAAATAGTTTAACCAAAAAAAATCTTGGTAATATTTGTATAAACTTTCTGCACGCAGATGCTTGTAAGCTGTTCTCGTATAAATTCAATTCTTTTTTTAATACCCGGGCTTCCTTTCGCGGGCTCATTAAGAATCCTTTCATTCTGTACTTTTTTATCGCACATAGCAGTGTACATTATATAAAAGTCCAATACTGAAAACTCGTTTTACAAAACGCGACGCTCAGCAGAAATCGAAGAGTTTCGCGCGACCGGTACCCCTTTTTGAATGGCAGCTGCTACCGCGGCAAAAACAAGCACGAATTACTCGTGTGCTCTGCTTTTCTATCGCGGCTCGTTAGTCGCTTCTGTTTCTTTCGCCTTTACCAAGGAGTTCGTAGCGGCCGTCAGCAGATGTTACGTCTCATTCTCGCTCGCAATGTAAAATAAAGAGCTTGGAAATGCTGGTGGTTTTTTTACGCTTTTTAATTTATACGTTGAATCTTCAAAGGTGCACTTTGAAGCACTTGTCTTGTAGATCTTGACCTAATTAAGATGTTTCATTAAAGCCCCAATTTAAAGAGAACTATAACAAAAGCTTGAAACTTCTTACCGCTCTTTACTTTAATCGAAACACAGTATTCCTCGAGGACTTAATTTATTACGACGTTGTACATCACATCAGTTTACACACTGCATTCTGAAGCTGTACCAAACGAAAGTGAATACCCCCCCCCCCTCGGTAAATGACAAGCCACCGCGAACAATTGAACCTCCATAAAACAAGTCGTAAAAGCTGCCCTCGGTCTTGCTCACTTTCCAGAAATTTCAACGCCCAAGCGGCCCCCCGACTGCCTTCCGCTAAATCCAACAGAGCTTAAGCGCGCGCGAAACGCGCGCCCAGGTCAAAGGAGCAGAGAGAAAGCGCGAGAGATAACGAGAGAGAAGAGACCGCGCGGCGCTCCGAGCGCGCCTCTAATTAAAACGGCCGGAGGGTCCGCGCGTGCGCCCCGACGTACGAGCCTTCAAATGCGCCTGCAGCACTCGCTCCTTGATTACCGACGAGACGACGCACCTTCACTTAGCACCTCTGCACCGTCTCCTCGTTGGCATAACGGTCGCGCCTGTATATATATGCACGTGCGCGTGTGATAAGTGTCCGTGTGAGCGGCTCGGGATGCTGCAGCGGTCCTCGCTCGCGAGATATAACAAGCGAGATAAGGCAAGCGAGAGAGAGAAAGAGAGAGAGGGCAATGATTTACGGCGAGAAACTGCTACGTCTACTCCTCGTTAGGGCCGAGCGGAGAGCGACGTTTCAGGCTAGGAGATGCGCCGGGGGAACGGACGGTCAACGGGACACAATATTCGGATCGATTTTATCTGCGGAGAGAGACGAGCGGCGGAAAGCGAGAGGAAGAAAAAAGCGAAAGGGACGCGAAAAAGATCAGCGAGAGTGAGGACTTTCGCGGATCGGGCTAAGGAGTCGCCGGGAGAAATCGGAGAGAGAGAGAAATGAAATCCTATTAGTCGCGGATATATCGACGGAGGTTTTGTCGCCTCGTGATTGATTTAATGGGAGCGCGAGGGACTTTTTTCCTTTTATATTTCATCGGGATAGAGATAGCTTTATTTAATTATAGAGCTGTCGAGTGGTGTGCGACTCGAGTAATCAATTTCGAAGGCAAATTCGAGAATTTAAAATACTTAAATTATTATGTAAATGTTGAATTTTTATTTGGCCATGTCTAAAGGTCCTTTTTTTTCTTTTCGTTACAGGTAAGGAGAATTTATTCAAGGAGACGCGCTAAAAAACTATTCAACTTCCGCGAGTCACCATTTACGTCGCATGAAATGCTTGTTCAATTTATTTACTACATAGCTTCGTTCGGAAATCTACATTTCGACCTCACACCAGGTCAAGGTATCCAGAAACCGAGCAGCGCCGATCTAAATTGGAAACAACATCGAATTTTCTACGCTCGCGACTTGCTTGATCATTGTAAAAGCGCCAAGTACTCCGGGGCTCACGGGTATTTCGCGGATAGCGTTGCGGGCGCACTTCGACGGTGTCTCGCGTTTCGCCTGGAGCCTCGGCGAAATGGAACGAGCGGCGCTACGGAGTCAGGCGGCCTCCAGCAGACGAATCCACGGTCGCGTCGAGAGAGAGAGAGAGAGCTCGGCTCAATCAGAGAGCCGGGGGAATTGGGTTTGCGCAGCCGAGGAAGGAGCGCGCGAGATCGGCTCTCCTCGAGTCGAGTTTGCCTATCGCTCCTTGATATTTCGGATCGGTCGGGGGGAAATTCGAAAGCTCGCGGATTGCAGTTCCGTAGCCCGCAGTATTAATAGGAAGTCTCGGTGCATTCTGCTCCGGGCGTTTCGTTAGGCTACCGATGTCCTTTGAAGCGAGCGCTCGCGGCGCGAAACCAACAAATGCCGCCGCTGCTACGGCTGCCGCGCTCAAAGGAGACGTCTGATGGATTTCATTCGCGCGGCTGAAAGCCAGAGTTCGATTTCCATAAAAGAGGATTGCAGGGTCGTTTTGTGTATGCCTATATCTTTGTGCTTTGAAGCATCGACTGCGCGAGAGTGAACGATAGTTGGAGCTAGATTCAGTTTTGATTCGATCAACGGACTACAATTTTCTATGTATATAAAAAAGAATCTTAAAAAAATTACTTTTTGTGGATGAAATTATTTAGGTTTAGCTTCGAGAACAATATATTTATTTGAGCGGTGCAATTAAAGTAAAACAGTCTAACCTTTCGTATACCTAAAAAGCAACAGCTGCAATTGTTATAATCATTTAATTACATATCAGCTCTAATTCTAAATAAGGATTTTAATACGATTCCGCTTTACGACCCCGTAAAAGGACAGTGCAAACAGGTAGCCTGCTCGTTGTTTACTCAGAAATGCCCTCGCCATTCCCGCGGCGCTCGTCCCAATAGACTTTTCCCCGGGAAACTGGCTCGACAAAAGCGCGTTTTCCCCGCCGGCGACATCAAAGGCGCGCCGCCTGCTCGCGACCTGTCCCCTCGCTCGCCTACGTGACGCTGCTCGCGCGGCCCGCGATTTCACGAATGAACCTCGTCGCGAGTTTCACTTCCAGACGTTTCTTTCGCTCCTCACAATGCACACGTGCTGCCCGCACGGCGAAGAAGCGAGAGAGAGAGAGAGAGAGAGAGGCGCGAGCTCGCCGGTATTTATGGTACGGGAACGCTTCTAAGTGCCCAGGCGATTCGAACACCCACTCGCGACACCGTTTCAATCTGGTTCTCGCGCGCGAGAGAGAG
Organism: Ormyrus thymus; assembly: GCA_035582935.1. Classification (NCBI taxonomy): domain Eukaryota; kingdom Metazoa; phylum Arthropoda; class Insecta; order Hymenoptera; family Ormyridae; genus Ormyrus; species Ormyrus thymus. Next base: position 7,333,734 of record JAWWEM010000054.1, on the reverse strand, counting down.
ACGCACGAGGACACGCGTTTGGTTGTACGCCTCGAGGGCACGGACCGATGTCTTTTGTAACAATGAAGTTTATATTTAATCTGCTTAATTTATACTTCTTACGCTCGTTAACGGTCGCAGCGCTGTTTGTGCAATCTGGGTGGGTTTTATTTTGTTTATTTACTGGGGGGTTCAATATCGTTTTAATAACGTTTAGTTTTTTAATTTCGGACGGCTTTGCGACATCTCATTTGAAGGAGGATGTATCCTAAGCTCGAAGATTTACATAAGTCGATGAAGAATGGTTTTGGGTCTGAAATCTTTCGGATTTCTATCTTGCTCTTGCAAAAAGTTAACGGCATTGCGTAAATTTTAGAACGGCGGGACGCTATATTTATTATCGTATTAACATCCTGGAAATCAGTGACTTCCTCCTATTGTAAAGTTTTACAATCGTTATAGTGAGGCGCAGCATTTGATTTACGGTGAACATTGTCCCCTCCCTTTTTTTTTAATTTAATGAAGAACAATGTCTGCAAAATTCTAGCAATATCCTCTCAAATAACTTTCTTTCAAAATGCTGAGGTTAGAAGCAATAAAACCCAAGTTTCATTTTTCGTCAACCTTTCCGTCAGTCGACTATTGCTGCGTAAGGAATTTGAGCCATGCGAATTTTTTTTTCAGTAAAACGAAATTTACCTCGTTTATATACTGACGATAAAATAATTCAATTTCAGTATATTGTAATTTATTTATCAATTATATATTTGATGATTTTCGAAGTAAACCGACGAATTCTCTGATAATCGCATTAAAATCTCATTTATAATTGGCTGACGTATTACATCAGAATCATTGACCGACGTGATTCAAATGCCCTGCAGAATAGCTCCATAACAATTGCACGTACTGCACTATATCTCTATTCAGAACTAATTTATTAACCATCTCCGAATTCTTTCGCCTAATATTCCACGAGCAGGAAGCCAAAGAACCGTCGATAAATCCGCACTTCATACATCGCCAAACAGCGCGGCACCTCGTAAAATCGAAAATCCTCTCCGTTCCCTCGTCGAGCTTTTCTTCCTCTTCCGCCGGGCGAATTCCGTCGCGACGAATTTCCCTGGCGCGAACGCAGCCGCACGCCCGCGGAGCAGAGCGCCGCGCACTAATCGCGCGTCGCGTCCGCGCTTCGCAAAGCTCTCCCTCGGGGGTGGCGCGCGCGAATTTCCCCCAGAACAATGTGCGCGCATCGCCGAGCACGCAGTCCGTTGTGCGGCTCGAGGAGCCTCGAGCGCCGCCCTCGGCGCCCCGCGATCGATGCCGAGCGAATCCAACGAGTGCAACGAAAAACAATCTCAAGGAATACGCGGATCGCAGACCGCAATTAAGCGGAGCCGCCTCGCTCGGCGCAAAATGAAGTTCTCGCGAGCGCTGGATTCGTTTTGAGGATTCGTTCGCGCGGAAATCATTACTTGCCGAACGAGACTGATGAATCTTGCATCCTTCAACGACGGTCCTTGGCAACAGCTTTTCTCGCACTGGAGGTGTTCCACTTTTTGTTAATTTTGTGTGTATGTATATTATTGGAATATGAATCAAATGTAATAAAGTAGTAAACATGTATTTTCAATTTAATACGTATTAATATAACATTATTCACTTTGGAGGTAATTCAGAGAATTCATATACGAGAGCATTTCATCAATTTCATCTACACAAAATATTTATCGAATAATATAATTGGATGGTAAAGGCAATAAGAGCTCCAATTATTTTATTATTGAAATTAATTTTATTTTATGAACGTATCCAACGATTGGAATTGAGAAGTGCGGTTGAATCTGTGACATGCAAGAGGTATATTTTAGAAAGAGAGGCAGATTAAAATTGCAATTAATTAACTGCTTTTTCATTTATTCGTTTTACGTAACTTTCAGAAAATACCGTCACGTCGTATCAATAATAGATTTTAATTTCTTTTAATTTAAAATTTTTAAACGTCTAAAAGTCCGACTCACAGCTGCCTGCCTTCTCTTTTTCTTCGAAAACTCGGTTGACGCAAGTCAGAGATGAGAAGTCAGATAATTACGAGCTGCCCATTCAAAAAACAAAAGTCCGGTGCAATATCTTTGGATCTTCGTGCCGACGAATTAGGAAAGTTGGAACAGATTTACTCGTGACACCGGTTTCGTCTCCACTAACCAGTCATTCTTTCCTGCCTTTCTAGTTTCTTTATGCTTGCTCCCGTTTCCCTTGAAATCACATAATGGCTTTTCTTCTCTAGAAATTACGTGAGAAAATGTTAAACAGCGCCGCGACTTTCAAAGAGATATAATGCATTTTAATACTAAAACATAAAAAATCTGCGAGAGATTATTATTGCCTTTAAATTTGATTCCAATTGAATAGGAATGTAATCAAAAGCTTTATGTTTCCACTTTCTGAAATATTGAATTACTAAAAGTCATATTGCATCACGGTAACTTTCATGCACACCCAAATCAGCGTCAATTCAGGATAATTTAATGAATATACCATAATGCAGTATACAAACAAGTTTGCGTTCTACTCACATTAAGTTCATATACTAATGTCAATATTAACTTGAAACTATAATTTAATTCTGCCGGCTTTACCTTAACTTAATCAAAAGCTTATTATACCGGTAAACAAATAATAACACCGCTTCCGCGACGTTCCCGAACTCTTCCTCAAAAAAATCCTGGCCCAGTTTAAATCCGATTTTATAACCGACGCACAATCAGCTCCGTTCCTCGAAAGCCGAAAGACGACAAAGTCAAGAAGCACCGCAGAACATTGCGCTCGCGGGGCAGAATTAAGCCCGGGGAGGAAGTAGATTCCATTTTCTCCGATTTTCTCCAGCAACTCTCGCAGGCAGGCCGGCAATAATAATAAACACAGACTCTCCCGCTCGGGGGTCCGTCACCGGCACATAACAGTATCGTCGACGACGCGCCGCACAACTGCAGCGGAACGAGCTGTCGAGATCTTTCCTTTTTTTTTTCTTCTTTCTTTCGTCGGTGCACCGACGCAGCGAGGGACTGCGCAGGAATACCGTTCCTCGCGCCCCTCTGCGCTGATAAGCATAAAACGATTTCGCGAGAGGAGCAGGTTCGTAACTCGGTCTTGATATCGGAGCTTTAGTGTTAATAAACTTTTATGATGCGCGCGCGGCCCGCCGAGGAAAAAGTCGCCGCTGCGCCGCACTTCGCGCTGCATATCATTTTACGAATGAGCTTTATGTATGCGTATATTTCGAGGATATAATTTTGAGGCTAAGGAACGCTTGCTGCTTCGTACCGAGGCGGCTTAATCCAAATTTACTGAGCTTTATCGCCCGCTGAAGAAAGGTAAATATTTTGATTGCCCGCAGTCGACTTATTTCACTTTTTGGGGGTGCAGATTAGTGGGCAGAGGTCAAGAACGTCGCTTTTTTTAATGCTCTAATGCTCTTTTTTCTTTTTAAATCTTACTTTATACGTTGGATAAAATATCAGAGACATCTTTCTCAATACAAAAAGAAGCTTCGTAAGGTTCTTAACAAAATGAAAAATGAAAAGCCTGCGAAGCTGCCTCGGGGAGTTTATTTCTACAGATAAATATTGCAGATTGAAGAAAAGAAAAACTTTTTAGACTTTTGAAATAATTCCCATTCCTTAGAAAGCAACCAGACGATTTCTGTTTTACAGGCAGATATCAAAGTGCTTCGGAGCTAAATTTCACATCTCCGCAGAACGTAACAAGAGTTTAAATACTTACAGAAAACATTCCCAGATGAAGACATCGTCGTACACGAGCGAACGAGGCACTTACTGCTCTAAGCGTCCATAAATTTACTAAAAGCCATACAATCCGCGCCTTAATCCGCCGACTTATCAAGAAATGAAATTCTAACCGCAGTTCGGAGGAGAAAAACAAGCCCCCTTTCCCTACCGACGTTCCCCGTGTCTCCGATAAGTTCGAACAATCGAGTCGCGATAACGGCCGCGCGCGCAAAGCCCCCCGCATTCGTAAATTAGATACAGGCGGCAAACAATAAACACTCTCGGGTCCAGAAAGAGAGAGCCAGGCGTGTATGCGCGCGTAAGCAATGAGAGAAAGCGCGCTTGGCGGGGCAATACTGCCTCCTACGCGCGCCGGCAATTACACAGGCCGGTGGAGTTTCGCGCGACCTCGTCAGCCGGTCCAAATCGATCTCGCGCTCGGAGCCGATCCCCGTTGCCTGTCGTTATTAGTCATAGTTTCTCGTTGATCTACGGCCGATCGATCGAGCGGCCGGTAAACACTGTAAGGACGCCGAGACTAATGAACCTTGGCAGCAGCGCTCGCAAGTCGCTCTCATTTGTTCTCGGCCGATCCGGTGAATGTGCGCGCGAACTCGGCTCGGTCGGCTATGAGAAACTTCGGATTCGAGAATTTCAGATCGCGCGGTATGAGTGAGCAATCGATTTCGTATCCCCGCTGTAATGCGGGAAAATGAATTTTCCAGTCGGGAGTAATTGCGTTAAAAGGCGACGTTACTTGCGCGTAAGAGGAGCCGAGCAGGTAATGCCGCCGAGAGCAATTCAGCTGTAACTTTTCATTATACGAGAGAGATTTACCAGTGAGTTAAATTGTTATGTCAGCGATTTTCATACGGAAACTTGCCGTAAAACTTAAACGGAGGTAGTAAGAACTATTCATTCGCGTTTCCGTTACCAGCCCGTTTAACGACGCTTCGTCGATTTGCTGTAATGCGTTATAAGAGTCTATATTAAGCTTTTTCGGTATAAAGTGTGTTATAATATCGAATGAATTGAATATGCTAGAATATTACATAGTTTCTTCGTTATTCAACCAGGAAAGTTGTTAAAATAATTGGTGATCTGTTCCAACTAACCGTTTAACGAACCATTTTTCTTTAAGAAGTTCAAAAATGGAACGAATTAGATTTTATTAATGGATAAATTATGAAAGAACTTTGTACAAATTGGCGCATCACTTTGAGTTGGACGTACAAGTGTTTCAAAATGAAAAGTATCCAACATTTATTTTTACATCCGCTCGAAATTTAAGAGAGGGAGCTTAACATGAATTATACATGAAAATCTAAGATTTTTACTCTATTTCGCTTCAACACGATAATTTTCTGTCGCAGAAGAGCAAATGTTCAAGTAATGGGATACCGTGGATGCGCAATTTTACGTAGCTCGTGAGGTTTATTAGAGCTTTCTAAGAAAATTACACCCAGAGTAACATTCCTCAAGCAGCGCAAGAGAGACTAATTACTATTATAAATTAAAAGCAATCAGTATAAGTAGTGACGGCCTCCGCTCGTTTCAAGCGTAAAAGTAACATTTCTATATCGGAAGACGGAATTTTCAAACGGGTCCTCCCCGAGCCTTGAAGCTGCTTCCAGAACGCGCGCGCCTAGAAATTTCCGAACGAATTTCCCTCCCGAGAAAGGTTGCCTCGGTCCCTTCCGCCCCTCTAAACTTAGCCGGCGACGTGCCCAGGCGGCAGGCAAGGGTCCGTCCATCCGTTGTCCTCTCTTACCTCTGTAATTTTCGTAGTGTCGGCGATCATTCAAGCGTGTAATCCCGTAATGATGTAATGACCCGGTGTGCGCGCGCCTTCGGATGACTTGCTCGCTCTCTTGCTCACGACGTATCGGCTCGTGCGATTTTCTCCCTTTTTTTTTTCACGAAGATACCATCGACGGGGGATATGCCCTTTTTCTGTCGGCGGCTAAGTCGGGGCCCAATGTTCCGTATACGTACTTTGCTCGATGCCTCTAAGTGGCTCTTCGGGTTACAAGCAGACTGTCAATTTTAGATGAAGCGGATAGCGGACGCCGGGTATAGGGCTTTAATTGTTGGTGCAGCGCTTCGTGCGACGGGTGAAAGTGGGTTTATAATTTTGCGAATTGAATTGCTTGCCTCGATTTTGATTTTGGAAAGGAAATTCATTTAAAGTTCTTAAACGAAATTAAAACAAACAGCTGCTCTATAAGCAACGAATTTTCCTAGCTTTGATAACCAAAGTTAGGGCATTACAATATTGTGAAAATTCTAATTTGAACATTAAAATGTCGTAAGCGAACGCAAACTATCCGAAAAGCAAGGCGGTAAGAAAGTTGACAGGGACGAGAGAGCAGCGATCACTCGGGAAATAAGTACATGTAAGAATAAGGGACACGGGGCACAGCACCTCGCGGAATTCGCATAATTATGCATGCCGTGCTTCTCTTGCAAACTCTTGAGAAGCAGAAGTGCACATAGAGAAAGCCGAAGGAGGAGAGGCGGAGAGCGAGAGTTGGTACAGCTGAGGGCTCGTCGAGAATTCGAGCGAGGAATGAAACGGCGAGAAAATAGCCGGCTCGTAGTTGTAAAAGGAGTCAAATTCCAGACGAAAAAAAAAGCTTAGCTCGGCCCTTTCGCCGAGCTCTCAGACTCGGCGCTAGAAAAATAAAATTTTATATTAGTCGTTGCGAGAAGAAACGCTCCCCCGCGAATTGTTGGAAGCGAAAATGCACAATTTATATATAAAACTTATTTCGCGCCGAAAATAATTTAAAGTAATCTTCTTGAGCCCGGTCTTGCATATACTTGCCAGCTTTATTCCTCAGTTTTATTTGTCTTATAAAATTTTTTTATTCTAAATTCCACATCAGCTCGAAATTGCGCTCGTAAAAATTTTTCGCTAAAATTTTACTTCCTCGAAACTTTTGCACGAAATACTTTTCGAAAATACACTCCGTACCTTTTTCAATCTCCGGTTTCTTAGCACTCAATAAAACAAACTACCCGTAACAACGCGCTGCGAGCCCCCCGAACGTTCTCCGCGCAGTAAAACAATCAATAAAGCCTTAAAAGATAAAAATTGCCCGCACCTTCGGCGATTTAAAAACTACCCACGTAGCGGCGGCGGCGGCCGGCATTCCGGCTGCGAATTCGGCGGGCGAAAAAGATGGCCCCAATAATGGCGGGCGCGGTAAGAACCGCTTTTTCGCCGCCGACGCGGACTCTGCAATTGATGCGCTCGTCATCTACACGGCCCCCGAGCGAAACAATAAAAATCGGGACCCGCGCGAGCGCTTTATTTACGACAAAGATAAGTGTACGAGAAATAATAAACGCCTCCTCTCCGTAAAAAAAAAAGGAGGACTCGACGAGGTTCGAGGCCTCGGTGACGTTGCGAGGCGCCTTCCTCTCTCTCTCTCTCCCTCTTTGATGATGTCTCGATGAGCGACTACGTGGGCGGGTAACGTCACGGCGCATATATGTACTCCCACTCGCTTGATCTGCTTTCATCGGGCGACGCCATCGGGAATATCTTTGACGGCGGAGGTGTGTACGAGCGCGTGTACGACACGCCGGGCCCGAGAGCGAACGGGAAAGAGACTGATCGGTTCCGAGCGTCTTCGGGACGTGCAGCATCCGCGGAATCCATTTTTCCGAGGTGCCGCGGGACTTTTATTGGCTTATTTTCTTTTCCTTCTCTTTTTGTAAGATCCTTTTCGACTTCGCGCGTGTATCGGGCGCATGTCGCTGTCGGGGAACATCTCCGGAGAGCGGATTTCGTCAACACCTCTGCGCACAAGCTCGTGGATAAGGTTGATGTACTTCCGATAACAGTAAATTTCTTACCGTTGTACGTAATAAATATCGGATAAATCTTCATTTTTAATCCACTTTTAGTGGCTTATCTTTGCCAACTTTACTCGAGCTCATTGTTCTCTCGACAAACGCTTGAACGATAATGCTCTTTTGAACAATTTCCGAACAATTTCCAAAATCGAGACGACCTCCGCCCCGAGGACGGAAAATGAAGACGCCCCGCGACGAACGATAAAGACGCGCGGCAACGGTACGACAATTCTTCAAAATTTATCCAGCACAAAAGAGCCAGCGACTCAGCGCCGCGCGCACGGACTCGAGCCTCCTTCGGCTCGTACGTCACGTCGTCCGGTATTATCGCCTCTCGCGCCACGCAGATTGCGGCCGCGGAGGTGAAAACGAGCCTGGCTTCGTCCGCGCGACGCTCGCGATATTCTTCCGGAGCGAGACTCCCCCGCTCGGGCTATCGGATTGCCACGCGTCGTAATTCATATACTTGATCGATAATCCCGCACCCGCGACGAATGGCGTACGCCGCCTCTCTCGGGCGCCCTCCTTCGCGATCGCCTGCCTCGTCCGCCGGAGCATCTCGCTCGAATCAATTAAATTATGAGTAATTTGTTTGCCGCAGCGCGGATTGTTCACGCGGAGCGTTTCTTCTTTTATTCTGGCGTCGTTCGTTTTTTTTT
>JAWWEM010000054.1:7296643-7325434 GCA_035582935.1 Ormyrus thymus | reverse complement strand
TGGGAGGGGGGGGGACAGTGACCGATTGTTCTTTTCTGCAAGGGACAGAAACTGACTGGGGAATTTTCAGCTTCCACGTAAGATAATGCAAGTATAGCTTATGCAAGATTCATTCTCGCGTTCGGAGAAACTGAAAATCGAACACCTAGCTGCGAACCGAGGCCGGCCGTTGCAAAACGAGCCGATGAATTTAATGCGCGACTGCATTAACATTCGAAATGTGCATTAGACTACGCCGCCTCGCGGAACATAATCCGCCCGGTAATAACACGCCTGTGACACGGCTACCTCGAACTCCCGTCAAGTAGCCGGCACGGCGAGGCAGAAAACTCAACCTGGCCGAAGCGAAAAAATTCAACGAGCAGCAGCGCCAATCTGAAAAGCAGCGGCGGGGGATCGTACACGCGCGCATAAAGAAGTCCTAAACAGCCTTATCTTCGGGCTGATTAAACAGGCTGTTTTGGGCGTCGCTCGCGCTCCTCGGGAGGCCGACGCACCGCTGGAATGAAATTAAAACGGCCGCGCTGCTTTTTTCCCTCCGTCCGCGCGCGCGGATTGTGCAAAGACCGCGTCAGCTTCTTTGATGCTGCGCGCGCTCGCTCGGCGCGCACAAAGTCGACTATTTGCATAATCTGATTCGCGATACGACGCCGTGACTGCATGCGAATTTGCCCTCGCCCCTTCCTCCGTCGCCTGGACGCTGCTCTCTGCTCGTATACATATATATATATATATATATGTATATATATATACTTACACGTTTTTTAGCCTTCGTTTAATTATTTTCTCGCTGCTTTTCTCTTGTTTAGAGGCTTAATTTCCTGTTTTCTCAGGTACTTTTTAAGTTTTTGCGCAAACTTATTTATGAATACCTTGTGCGAAACATTGTACTTGATTAGATTAATTTTTTAATTAGACTGTCGCAGAGTTTCTACGAGCCCTGTTTATTACGAGTAAATTTTAATTAAATTCCACGTTAATTAATTAATTTATAGTTTTCTAGCACAAACCAGCAACAATGCGGCTATTTTCAAAGACTGTGGGAACTGCAAAAGAAATATTTCAAAGAATTTTTTCTTTACGCTGTCGCATTAAAAAGGCAGTAGCTTTCGAAAGCAAAAATGTTCTTACAAACATTCCCTTTATAACTTGCTTGAAGGTGCGCTAAAAACTTTGTCGCAAAGACTTTAAAGCAATCAAATGCGAGTTCAAAAGAAAAGTACCTTTCCAGCACTCAAAACTGAACCCTATACGGATTCCCGCGCAGAAAACCACGCAGCTCCGTTCCATTTTCTTTTGTTCGCCCGATCGCCGTCCCGATGCTCCGCTTCTCCTTTGCATTCTCTTTCACTCTCCTCGTCTTACTTTCTCGTGACGGCATGCCATTGTAATTTGTACCTCGGCGCTCGACAGCAATAATTATCCTCTGATATATACGCGACGCGCCGGCGGTCATGAACCTCCGCTCTCGGCGTCCTGCGTGCTTTTTCCCCTTCTTTTTTTCTTCCTTTTATCGAGGACGCATCGCCTCGGACGCCGTCGCGGCGCTCTCAAAGACCGGCTACCGTTGCGCAATCGCGGCGCGCAACGGGAAGACGCGGCGGACGAATCGATACCGATCGATTCGCGGGCGGCGACACCTCCGGATAACGTACGGCCGATACAATCCGGGGGCTTGACAATGTATGCCTCGCCGGGCAGTTGCTCTCGGCTTGCGTCTGGATGTGTGTGACGTTGCGCGACGCCTGTTCCTCCTCTGCCGCTTGTATGATGGATTTTCCGAGTAACGCTAGCCGGATTATAATACCAAATGAGTGAAATGTGACGACTCGAGAGAGCGATACGGATGCCTTACCCGAAAGTTTTATCCGATCTTTCTTTCGCGCGATTGGCGGTCGCCGCGAACTGACCCCATTTCGTCGTATTCAGGTTTCTTTGTACAGAGTGTTTTTATTACCGTTCTTGCAGCTTTAAATCGCATGCATTTATTCTCATTGTACTTTATTCGAATTAAGGGACGAAAAGTGTAATTTTGCGCGGCTGCAGTTTCTGCCTGTCTTTCTTTCCCATCGCATTTCGGCAGAAAAAAAAAGAAACAAGCAATGCGAAGCCGGCGAGTGAGTGACGTATCCGCCGGAAGTTTTTATCGAGCAGTATTTTTCAAAGCGAACCGTTTCTGCACAGAATCCGAACAGGCTCATCCGCGTGTTTTGTTCCAAAATTATGCGCACTCATTTGAAGTTGAAAATACCAAAGTCAACAATGGGACTGATAACTTTGGAGAGAGATATACTTTAGCCATTACTGGAGCTTAATAAAAACTCAATTAAAGTCCAAAATGAAAGATAAACAATATTTTCTTAAATTAGCCCGAATTTCAATATTACCAAGAATAACAGAAGCTGTTTGCCTTTCATAACTACCCAGCTGTCAGTCTAAAAATTGCAAATACAACATTTCTTTTAAATTCTCATTTGCTCCCCGCCACCCTCCCGAAAAACAATCGGTCCGCGCGGCCCCTTTGTGATTCCGCCCAAGAGAAATCCTCGAAATCTCGAGGTTAGCCCGGGCAAAAGTGGCGCGAAGTGCACTCCGGCGCTGGGCGGAGCCCGGGAGACTTCCCCGAGACCGACGGAAGACGGGCACGTGTTGAGTCGCAGTTTCCTGGCGAAACTTTTGACCCAGAACGCGACGAGTGCGCCGAGTGTGCAGCGAGAGGGCTCTCACGCCTCGGCTCTTGCTCGTTTCACTCCGAGTCGCTCCCTTTCTACGAGGAAGCTGATAAATATAGCTCCGGCTCTTTCTCTCTCTCTCTCTCTCTCTCTCTTTCTTTCTTTTTCGCTCGAGAGCAAATTGACACCCGATGCCGAAATAGTTAGTCGGCGCGATACGCAGCGAGGTGAGCTCGTTTTGCCTTGTTTGCTTAAACTGAAGACAACACCTTTTGACGTTTGCGACAGACGAGCTGCATCGATCATTCGGCTTTTCCATTAAAGCTATTTCGGAGCTGTTTGCACTCGCCGCTGTTTAAACAAATAGATGGTCGTGAATTCAGCAGGTCTCTGCCTGGCGTATTTATCGCGGTGAAATTATTTCCGATTCGTTTTAAAATTATCGCTGTTTAAATGTTTAAAAGTAAATGTTTTATGTCAATAATTCTTGATATTGAAAGCAAAATAAAATCTCTTCACTTTCTAGGGCTCTTTTTGCGTCAATGTTTTTGACAGATCGATTTCTACTTTAGAGAATTCAAGTGCTTTCTACCTAATGAAATCGCAGAAAGTCCACTCGTAAAAGTTTTCAAAGTAGTTTTAATCTGTATGTACTGTAGAAGCAAAATTTATTGAATCCTTTTCCATTAATTCTGACATTTTACTTTACTTAAATTTTTGTTAATATAAATTCTAATTTAATTTCAATTGATCTGCTCGTTTAAAAAAATTGATTCCTAATTACAAAATACGTTTTTACTCTATAGCAACATAAATAGCATTACCGTTAGATCCTTACAAATGCAGGTTAGTCATTTATACTTTTGGTCTTAGTAGGAAGCCCTCTTAACGTCTTGTCATACCTGCACAGATGAGTGTTGACGGTTAGACAGTAAAAGAGACTTATGGGCAAGACAGTAAAGAACGTCGTTGAAGCTCTTGACATTATGGACGTTTCTAATTTAAGGATTAGCATTAGAATATGTGCAGTAGCATAAGCCGCACGCTATAATAATACCTAAATTTCCTCAAAGTAATGAAAAAAAAACACAGCCTTTAATAACCCTCGGATCTCCGAAAACAACGGCTGGTTTCACGAAAATTAATCGCGTAATTCAACGAGGAAACTTTTCACGCTCGAAATCAATTTCGTACGAAACGCTTCCACCTTCGCAGAAAGTATCACTCCACTACTTTCCCGCGGCTCGGCGGATCGCGCGAGCTCGAAACTTTTTCATTGCACTTTCCTCGGCAGATTAAAAGAGCTGAAAAGCATCCCCGCGGCGGAGAGTCTCGAAAAGCGTTAAAAATTGGAAGCGAGCTCGGGCTTTTAATTTCGTCCCGTTAAAGAAACGTATAATCCAATCAGCGACGGGGGCCCGTAAAAAGACGGCTGCTAAAGTCCCGGAGGGCCAAGAGCCTCGCGAGCCGCTCGAAGCGCACTCAATCAAGCGGCAGCGGTCCTTGGCAGCTCTTCTCGGCGCAGACGGCGCACGCTCGCGCGCGCGCTCCCTCGGCTGCGCGAGCGAAACACGTCCGCCGGGAGGCGTACGATATTCCTTTGATCTCGCGGCGGATTTCGCGCGCCTCGCTCTCCCCAGCGCGCAGAGGAGGTAGCTGCGAATTTTCGCGCCTGGGAACCAGGAAGGCGCGCGTCTAGCGCCGTAACTGCGCAAGCTCGGTTTAATGTCATGAGACTCGGCGGCCCGTTGAGAATTCTCCTCTGCTTCTCTTTTCCTTGGCTCTGCGCTGCGGTGGAAACATTCTTGGTATTCTGATTTTTGCGATTTAGATTGTCAACGTAACTTTTGTGCGCTTAATTGCGGGGAAGGCGAGAGTCTGAAATCCCTGGAACATAATATACGAGATTTTAATCAATCCTTGTCTACTTTTTGTCTTTGAGTACATGCAATGACGCAAACGCGTAATTTTCACAAGTGCTAATGGAGTGACGCATTTTCTGTTATTCAATGTATATTTTCGCATTTCATCCGAGTAAATTAACTTTGCAAATTATCGTATTAATGAAAAATGTAAAACTCTAGCCAGTCACGAAACTTTTAATTTACCCGTACCTCAAAACGCACAAAAACCAGCATTCCCATTGGTCGCCGACTTATAAAACGCAGCGTAATGAAAAACAGCAATATGTAGATATATATGCATATGCAATATGTAGAGCGGAAATAATAAAAAAAAACCCTCGCGTAATTGAAATTAGCTGCCGGCGAGAAAGAGAGAGAGAGAGAGGGTCGCATGCAAAAATGCCAACGGACGTGTCGCCGATGCACACCTTTTCAACCCTCCGACGAAAAGAGGAAGAAAAAACGAGGAACGCCGGGCAGGTTAATGCAGCAACAGCTGCACACGTGCGGACTACATTGCAGCTCGTGTCGGTGCATCTGGCGTTTAGGAGCTGCACTCCGCGAGCGCCGATACGCCTCGGATCGACTGACCTCCTTCGTGAGCTGCGCCGCGCGCACGAAGATAAATGTTCTGGCAATTAATTATACTAACCGCGTAGATGCGATTAAAAATCATTGTATGTCGGAGCTGCTGCTTAAAATAGAGATAGATGGCCCGAAACATTCACCTTTGAATGGTTTATGTGCAAGAAATATGTTATACGGTAGCCTCATTTGAACAGTTTGCTTTTCTTGCTTGCGAATAATTGGAAGCAAACAAAAAGGTTCTCCTTTTTATTTTATGAGTGATGCGACGAGAGAAGTGAAATAGCACGAAATACAAAAATATGAGGTTTTGGAGAATCAAAATCCATGCTTTTTGTAACCTGAGATTATACAGAGCAAAAATCTAGGGTTTTCTTCGTCCAAACCCTGTCTGTTTTGATAAAAAATTAAACCTATTATTACACTAAGAGAAGGAGTTTACTAGTCTGCTGCGGCTTTATGAAACAGTACATTAATTTTCCCCAGAAACATCTACTATTTTCACTAACTCGTCTCTCTCAGTGCATAAATTAAAACACTGCCCGAACATGCTACTTATTCAATTTTACTCTTTACCGGTAATTTAAAGACGACAGCTTTTCGACCGCATGCCCCCTAACCAATACTTTCATCAAAGGCTCCCCGGACTTTCTCAGTTTTTCCCAATGCCGCGTAATTCACCGCCGACAGTAATTGCTTCGAAAACGCAGCTCCGCGAGCGGAATTCCGGCGCGATGTCTTCCATTACCGCTCAAAAATAACGTTTCCCCGTGTCCTCTTGCACGCGTGCCTGGGGAATTTGCACGGCGCGTCCCGGACCGCGACGCGACGCGAACGCTTCGCGCAGCGAGATTTCGAAATGCCCGCAGTGCGGCTCCCCGCCGCAGGCTTCTCTTCGCGAGAAAATCTATTTGCGCGTGAGATCTCTCTTTCTCTCTCTCTCTCTCTCTCTCTTTTCCGCGGCGGTCGCCGCCGGTCCGAGTGCAGAAGCGGCCCGGCAAACAGACGAGTTCCCCGTCAAGTGTATCGGGTTTCATCCGCCGACGCCGCCCGCTCGCTTATTAATCATCGCCCCTCCGCGGCGTAATCAAACAATTAAAAGTCCTGGCGAACTTCCCCGAAGTAATGTCATTTGCTTCTTGTCAAAGGCCAAGTAATTTGCAGCGTAATTTATTACGGGGAAGCCGCGGTCGCGTGAAATTTTAGCGGAAAATTCTTGTTCTTCATTAAAGTATCGCGTTTCCGCGCTGCGCCGCGCGTAAATCAGTTTTTTGGATTTATTTTTATGCAGAGCGATAAAAATAATACGCCCCTCGGCGAGTTGTATATTTAAAATGTTTATTCAACCTGAATTAACTTTTATCGGATAGGTGTTAATAGCTAAATAATTACGCAACCGCAAAGGTTAAAATAAGGTGAAGAAAGGTTGTCATTAAATTATTAAAGTTAATTAACCTTCGATTAAATCGCCGCGTATACCCTTTTTCTCTATAAAAAAGTTTGATTGCAATTACGAATTGACGCTTATAATTACATAATTATAATGTTTTTCTTTTCAATTTCAATACAAAAGAACTTTCTAAACATACCATCCATCTTCTAATAACCTAACTCGTATCCCGATAGAAAGTCTTCTTACAACTATATAACGAACCGAAACTTTAAATGGAATTTTTTCCACGCAAGCTCATTTCTTTCCTTCAATTGCTTTATAGTAGACCTCACCTCCGAGTCCGTCCAACCGGTGCTGAAAATTATTCACTACTAGTGTTCTTTTTTTTTTTTAAACCTTTGTGTGAACAGCGGTTTTTCAATTACGCTTCGATGCAACTTATGCTGATGTCGCAAGGTTAAGTGCTCTTCATTTTAAGAGGGTAACGGTATTGGACACGAGCTTGTATAGCTACAGCTGTCTGGATTAAGGCCATTAGAGCAAGGCTTTTTTTTTAAGAATCTCGTTTATTAAATAAGCGGCTTAATTTTAATCCACTTAATCTAATACAATTACGACCTGCAGCCTCCGCAGTACCACTTTCCCAGCAGAATCGCAAAACGGAGCTCGCAGCAAACACGCCGGCGCCAGTCACTCCCTCGCCGCCCCGATAAAACAAGCTGCGGAGCTGTCGGAAACTGCGCCTGCGTATAATATCGGCACCTCCGGAGGCGCGTTTCCGTTCATTACACTCGGGGGCGAGCGCCGACTGAAACGCGCTTAATTAAGGCTGCACGCTCGCGCATATAATGGACACGTCCGAGAGAGTGCAAGCGCAAGTTGCCCCCGCCAATTAGTCGAGCGATTTTCGTCGCGCGCGATGAGAATTCCTCGCGTGCTTGGCTCCCCGCGGGAAGCGCCGCTTCTCTCTCTCTCTCTCTCTCTCCCTCCCGCGCGCGGGCAAAAATGGGTCGACGCCCGCGCGCGCAATATCCCGCCGCCGGGTAAAAAGTTTGAAAAACTGCGCCAAGGAGGAATTATGCTCGGCCGAGCGGACTGCGTTGGCTTATTTCGCGCTCGGCGCGGTCGTGTGTGCACGGGGCTGCGCGCGGCGCGTATTATACGTTACGGCTCCGGAGCTCCCGTCGTCCGCGCCGTGTAATTTAGACTTCCCATCGTAAATTCTGATTTCATTGCGGTTAACTTGTCTGAAAATTAATAAATTCCGGGTAACTACTACTATTACTATCGGTTTAAGTAATGATAGTTATGGTCGATGAAATTTCTGATGTTGAAATGTTTAGTCAGGGTCTGAAATATATGCGGCTGGGAATATCCGTGGAAGTTTCATTATTCAGTAAACTGGGCGTTAATGGAATTGCCAATATCGTATTAAATGCTTTTCAGTAATTCAGCCAAAAAAGAAACTTAGAAGATTTGCTCGATTCTTTAACGTCTTTGAAAGCTGTAATACCTTTCCCCATTATTGCTCATAAAAAAGTGTGAATAATCCCTACTACAATCAAAAGCTCTATTATTAGTCACCCAGTCAATGCAAAAGTATAGTATTGAATAATGCGCAAAAAAAGAACCCTCCGAAAGGGTAAAAAATAAAAATCGCTGAAAAAGCACGCGAGGAAAACCGATGCAACCTCCCTTGCAGCGCCTCTGACACTTACGCAATACCGCTCCGCGCACTCGGTCACGGCACCACCGAGTCTCCGACTCCTCCGCTTTTATCGAGCCGCCGCCGGGGGAAAATGCAAATAGAGCGAACGGGTGCTGCGCACCGAGGAGGGAGCCGCCGCGTCGAATGTAAAAAAAACGCACGAGCCGGACGAAGATGAGGGAGGAAGGCGCGTGTCCTGCCCGATACAGACGTGCGTTCGTGTGTATGTGTGTGCGTGTATTGCGCGCGGAGGCGGGAGAACGGCACTCGTGCAACGCTCCGGTGGCCTTTTATGCCGCCGAGCGGGGACAAAACGGCGAGGGGCGCGCCGCGCTCTCGCTTTCTTCGCTTTTTATTTTTTTAATAATTCGAATCGCCCAAGATTGCGAGTGGATGGCACGAGAGAGACCGGCGAGCGAGCTTTTCTTCCGCGAGCGCGGCGAGGGAGCGCTTCGAGCGGGGATGCCTTTCGTCGATTTTTTAGAGTACTTCTTTCAGCCGGAATTCATTCCATTAAGCTTTCTCCTTTCGACGGCTTATTAACTCGATTTATAATTAAAATCTTTTGCATTCCGCGCGACGCCGTTAAATTTAAAATCTGGTTACCGACGAGAATGTCAAACGAATCGAATGAAACCTCGCATTGTTCGAGTCTTTTTCTCGGAGAGCTCTCGTAAAAACTTACAGTCGCCGAATTCATAAAAGAGTTTCGAGCGACTGCAGCTACTTCATTTACGAAGCGTAATGGCGTGCGGCAAAAGCAAAGAAAAACAAATTCCCGCCGGGAGAAAAACGAAACAAAGTCGCCCCGTTAAAGCTTCGCGGCGCGCGCTGCAGTGGGCGGATTACAGGCTCACCTACACGAATCCAAATAAGCGCGAGTCGCTCTACAATCGCTTATCACCGACTATCCGAGCATTGTCCGGCGACTTTTCTCTCGCTCCCTCCCACTTTTTCGCCTCCCGCGGAGCTCGGGGGGACGCGAGAGAAGGACGGAGAGCTCGCCGCGAGAGTCCTTGTCGTAATGGAAGCACGCGAAGGCATAATAGAAAGCGCGACTTACAAAAGTACTTCGTCCGCGGGCGAGGCCAAGCAGCCGCCTATCTTTTGTCCGATTTAATTTCTCGTATTTTATCCGCGGCTGTAAGAAACGCGGCTGGCCGGGGTATTGAGGGCATTTTTCCTTGCTTTCCGCGGAAAGTTCTCCCCGGGACGGGGAGAAAAATCGGGACGACGAAGGTTCGAGTGCTACTTAAACGGCTGTTATGCGAGGAGCGCATTATCGGGGTTTAATCGACTGGAAATAAGAGAGTCTCAAGACGGGGAAATTTATTTGTCTGACGACGAAGATTTCGAGATAATGAAAGCGGAATTGCTGCGCGAAAATCAATTAGTGTTTTTAATTGACATTTCTGCTGGACTTCTGCAGTTGTTCTAATAATTATCTTTTGAGCAAGAATAATATTCGACTGATTCGGCGTAATTGCGCAAACAATTCGAATGTTTGCGAAACAAACGAGAGTGTTCATTATTTCCTGTTCAAATATGGAAATTATTCAAAAAGTAGCAATAAACGTTTATTTACAAACATGTAAATATTTTTTCTTCACAACTCACTCAAAAATAATAAAAATACTTAAACCCGCCGAGAACTAATATCCTTTCGAGATTTTACATAATTTGACGAAGAAAAAAATCTGCTTTGCCCGGCGGAGAGTACATTTTTCAGCGTTTAATTTCGAAGAAAACGAGAGTGCAACAAAAACAAAAGCCGCGCCGAAGTGCAAAAGCGCCTTCCTGCACTTCGCAGTAAAATTTAATTTAAATTCCTTCGCCGGTCCTCTCATTTTTGCAAGCAACTCTCGGTTAACAACCTCGCGCGCAAAATTCCAGCATCGCCAGAGCAGCGGGCTTATTAAAATCTAAAATCCTAATCCCAGAAGCCCCGCCGCGGCCCTCCGCAGTAATTACACATAGCTCCGCATCGAGCCGCTTAAAGGGCCGCCGGTCTTGCCCGCGCGCGCGTTTAGAAGCTCATTAGCGGGTTTACAGCTTTCAAAAGGGGAGCAAGTCGAGGGAACTTGACATTCGCTCGGCGGCGACCGCCGCAGCCCCTCGGCGGACTTTGAACTCGCCGGGCCGCGAGTAATTGCCGGAGCCGCGCCGCGGACTTAATCCGCCGCTCCGATGATCGATCGATTATTAGTCCTTTGCGCATCGAGGCGAGACTCTTGGCTGGATTATGCGCGGCCCGGCTCTCGAAGACTCTCGAGAACGGAGTGGCGACTGCTTGACCTCGATCTTCGCCGCCGAGGCGGCCTCGCTGCTACTTTCGGTTATTTGGGCTGTTCGATGACTGCTACCAGTTTCGAGTCGCTTTACCCGTTAGAAAAGCGTATTTTGAAACGTCGAGGCGATGCGCGTAGCTTTTCAAATGCAAATTGGAGAAAATTTCAATTTGATAATTTTACGTGGGTTTTAAACGGATGATGATGTTCGAAATTTTCTTTTGATGCCGCGATGATCGTGCATAACTGTCGATGAATCTTTTGGCACCAAATTTACCAGAAGATTTAAAACCAGTTAAGTTATTTCCGTAAGTGTAAATCTAAGTTATAGACTTGAATGAGAATTTACGGTGTTGGAATGTATTCTAAAAGCATAAATGTAATTGGAAATCTTTTCATACAAACCAGCATATTTTCACCGCACTTTCTTGTATCCGAAGGTAGACGAACTTTAACAACTTCATTATGTAATGACAATGAACATTCTGTCGCTGCAGATAGTAATTTTCAAATCACGTAACGGCTAATAAATAATACTCTTCCTTTTTCTACATTCTATTATGAAATAATTCCTACATAAAGAAGTTGATGAATTTATACGCATATTAATACGATAAATTGCAAAAATTAATTGCACATCTCATTACCACGTGTTTATTATACAAGAGCACCTTATCCTTATTAAAACGTGTACTTAACATTATCATTCGCTTGCTGCGATTACTCCACGTGAAAGTAGACCAGTTCAACTCAATAAGCCTTCACGTTTTGAAGACCAAGTCCGCTCGCTGCCATTAAAGCATGCCGGTAAACAAATGAGAGAGGCAGAAAAAAAGCAACAAGAGCGCAGTGCTTAATCGAGTCTAGCCGCAGCCTTTCCGTTACCACTTTACCGGGCCGCGTGTGCTCGGGGTTCTAATTAGCTATTACCGTACGCCGCGCGGCGAGAGCTTTTCCGTAATGAACGAGACGCACACGCTCCACTAATCCAGAAACAAAAAAAGAGGAGCCGCGCGCGGGAGAGAGAAAAGGCGCACGATGCAGCTTCGAGCGGGGACGCGATACGAATTAATCAAGCGCGCGGCTCGTAATAAGGACGCAAGCGCGGCCAGGTGCAGGCGAGACGCGCGCGGCTTAGGACTCCCGCGTTATCTGCAATTTATTGGCCTCTCGGCACTTGTTCTCCGGGGCAAGGACGAGTTTTTTATTTTAACTGGAACGGAAAGAAGAGCGAGGGACGCTTTGGGCATTTGGAGAGCTTTTTATTCGGAGGGCCGTAATTAATTTCCGATCGAAGAATTCACGGTTCAGTTTTCGCTTTCGCAATTTGCGGGCGATATTCTTCGGCCGTTAGAAAGTCGGTGCCGATTGGCTTGGATTTAGCGGAGGAAAGCGTGGTGGATATGTAGATTATGAAAGCACGGAGTTTAATTAAAATTGTCTGAATTTTAATTGAATTTATGTTTATTAATAAATATTTATTACAAAGTAACTGTAAAAGTAAACATAAATTTAACTTTTATAAACGAAGGCTAATTTATACGCGAATTTAAAGGTTTCTCACTTGTATTATGTTACATGAATTTTCTGCATTCGCGCGAATGCGGCGTAATGATGATTACCCGACGGTCGTTATTATCTCTCGAAATAATTTACCGTATATTTATCAAGTTATTACAAACATTGCGGTCGACGACTCGATTGAAAAACTTTATTAACCAGCTGTAATAATAATCGGCCAATTAACGTCCGCCAACTTTTTCAATTGAGTAATGCGTTTTCATGCTAACGAATGATTGATTTATTTTGAGTAAATATTCACACGCTCACTTCTGCAACAATGAACATATCTCGCCTCGGATTCGCGTGTCTATTCCTCGCTCCTTTAAATTAAAACATTAAACAGGTCCGAATAATACGTCTCCGCTTAATCTCGATTCGCTCCTATGCCAGAAACATTTTGTACCCGACACGCCTAACAACCTCCGACGGGCTCTCATCGGCATCGCGCTCCGAGCGCACGAAGAAAAAGAGAAGCGAATCCGCGCGAGAAACACGTACGCACAGAAAATCGCGCACAAGGCCGGCTAATCCGGAGTGTCAAAATAAAAGCAAGGAATTCGAAGGCTCTCGCCTTGAGCGGCTCCGCCGCGACATCGGCTCGGAAATCGAAAACGACGCCGAGCAATTGCTAAGTAGTCGGGTGTGTATATCCCATTTAACCGGCGCACGCGAGCTGCTCGCTTTTTTTTTTCTTTTAAGCCACTCGGCTGAAAGTACAACGGCGACCGGCTGGAGCGCCGCGCGCATTTTTGGCGACGGACAGCCGCAGCTGCCGGGCGGTGCAATCTCGCTCGATTAAACTGTCGGCCCTCCTGAAAGCCTATAACGGTTCGAAAACGAAACGGATCTCGATGCGAGAGCGAGCGAGCGAGCGTTCGCCGGCCGTTCCCCGGCTGAAAAACGAAGCGCCCGATGAAAGCGAAATCGGAAGATTGCGTACAACTGGGAGAGCCGCGAAAATTAAGGGAATTGAGCTGTCAAACGTTTTTGCCTTCTGACGGCCGCGAGAGTTAATTTGCGAGCCGTTCGGCACGGACACCTTTTTCAATATAACCTCGGAGAACAAGGAAAGCTGACGGGTAAAAAAAGTGGGCGCGCGGATTAATTAAAAAGTCAAAAAAAAGGAATCCTTCGAGGTAATGAGTTTATGTAATACGCGAAATTAGAGGACAAAGTGCTCGCGCAAATGTGCTTACGTAATTTTGTTTCTTTGAAAATTGTTGTGAAAAATGGTTAAAAATGTATTAGCTTATATAAGATGGCTTTTACGCGAATTAGTCTGCAATTACCTTCTTATTAAGAGAGTAAAACGTTTTGAATTTTATGTTGAATCACGGACGTAAAATGTATAGTAATAATGGTTTTACTAGTTTTAATCACACAGCTGTTGCATTATCTAATAGTCTTTTTTATGCCTAGATTATCTTTGAATATATTCGAAGTTATTTGTTACTCCAATCAACTTTCTAGAATGAAGATTACTGCTCGACGAAGCAAATTACAACGTTGTTCTAAAACTAGTTCTCATAAATATCATTAATTTTTTACTATTACTTACTAATAAGCTTTCAAGTTTTGCTCTTATATAGACTATTTTTACATTAATTTGCATTTTAATTCTCGTTGTATTAAGTTTTAACACGTATCTGAAGTATGTAAAATATTGAATGTTGAGTACGTTCAATAGCAAATTATAGTCGTATCCGGCATTAGTTGTAGGATCATAATAGATCCGACCGTACATATCATTGTACAGATCTTACAGATTTCTGTAAATATATTTGCGAGTCTTCGAGGCGGTTTAACGCGCGTAATTCGAAGCGTCGTCTCTTACAAAATTCATACGAAGCTCAAAATTGTAATACACCATAATTACACCAACTTAATCCAATATTTTTAACGAACGTTTTATATATATATATATATACTAAATCAATAATAAAATTTTCCCCAAAGCTGCAGTGTACCATAATCCGCCTGTATCAAATTATACCCAAACGAGCGACTTCCAGCCACCAAGCAATGATTATTATTATTATTATACGTATACAACATCATTATTTTTTGCGCTCCGAAAATTCATGCCAGCAGTAGTAAACCCGAGTAAACGGCGCCGCGGGGAATTTTAATGAAAATCCCTCTCACCCTCTCCCGTCGTAAAGCCTCGCGAGAGAGAGAGAGAGAGAGAGAGGGAGGGGGGACTGGTCCTCCGAGTGGTCGGGCGCGAAAAATGAAATAACGCTCAGCGAGCGCTCGGTGCACAGACTCGGAGCAGCGCAGGCCGTTGCTCCCGCTCGGCGACGATCGGGCCAGCTGCCGGCACGCGCGCGCGCGCCCGAGTCCCAGATGGATGATTGGCTTTCCCAATGGCGTAATGCAACTAACGGGCCGATAATTCTGTTTGCAGGGCTTCCAGCGGCCGAGGAGGAGCCGACTCGCCCTTAAGCTCGGACTTGGCGCTCGACAAGCCGCGTCCAGTGCCGTCGCCCAGGTAAGCCGGACGAGCCGTCCCTCCCCTCCGTTTTTTTCACGCTAATTAATCGCGCGCAGACGACTAGGCGCCCCGGCCGCAGAGTCGTGGATAACCGGCCGGCCAGGCGACCTTTTTCGCGGAAAGGCTTACGCGCCGCGCAGATTATGCGCCGCGTCTGCCCGTTTCGCCCCGGCAGATTTATCGTTTTCGCGCGCGGCTAGTTTCAGCCTTTTTTTTTATTGTTTATCCCGGGCTACTTCGTGATGAATGTTGTTTTGACTACGTTGTTAACAGTCTGATGAATCGTGTCGCCGATCATTAATTCTCGAAATTTACAGCTCGCATTGTAGATTCTTTATGCGCGCATAACTTCAAATTTATTTCAAGTCGTTTTTAATAGAATTTTATTCGAGTGTATCTTGTTATTTATCCATCTCGAAATTATATCCTCCTTGGATTTATACGCGTGCGGCTACTATAAATTTGAGATTTTAATTTTTCGTAAGTTATCCGAACACCGAAAATCAATCGTCCCTACAAATAATTAACAACGCAAAAAATGAATAAAATTTCGACTGCAAGGACCTTGAAAATGTCGACCGGAGAAAATCGATCGTCCGACAGTTATCCCCCAACTCACCGAAATCCCTCCGTGGCGCGCCGCGGGGCAATTTCATCCCTCACTTGCCGACTGTTGCAGGCAAATCCACCCCCTGTACGGAGAGAAGGCCGGTCTTTTGGGATACTGCGACACCGTCGGCAACGTAGAGAATTTCCCGCCAGCCCCCAATATCGTCGTGGAGGGTGGCCGGATCGAGTTCGTGCGCCCCTCGCAAGATGGCTCCTCGATGCCGCGCAAGAACACGATGTCCCGAGGATCGCAGACTTTCCACGAGGAGACGGAGAAGTCGGATCCGCTTAAGGTAAGCTTTATTCAAATTCGATCCGGAATTGCTGTTTCTTTTTTCTAATTTTACCAAGTAATTTTTTCCGCGATGCAATCACAGCAGCGTAAAAGAAAGATTTTTAGATTTAGAACCGCACACATGCATACTCTTTATTCTATTTAGAAGTAAAACTTTTTAAATTATGCACATCAAAGGGCTCCTCTTAAAGTTACGCTTGAACTCGGCGCTTCGTCTCCCCTCGGATCCCTCAAATTCCAAAAACAAAGAGCGTAATAGTCTTCGGAAATATTCATGCAAAACGTCCCACGCGTCGGCAGCTGCCAGCGCCGTTTGCAAAATTCAATCTGAGACAAGCCACTAATTAATCATTCGCGATGAATAATTGAACGCGAGCAGCGGCGAGCGAGAGAGAAAGAGTCGCGCCGGGGCGCGGTATCTGTCCCGCGAGGATCCCGCGCGCGAATTTTCGCCGAGGAATAATTTATAAAAGGGCCGCGCGCGGCGAAGCCTCCGAACCTCGTCATACTTGATTCTCTCTCTCAACCCTTTGCCAGCCTCGCCCTCCACTTTTCGCTGCTCCTTGCTCTCTTAACTCTCTCTCTCTCTCCATTCACGATGTTGCATTCATTACTCGTAATTGATTTCGGCGCGACGGGGACTGCCGGGGGCGCAAGACTCCCGCAAGTGCAGGGCGAGGTTGCACTTCGTTAATCGCTCGCCGCGACGCGCGCCGTTCATTCGGTCGGGGAATTATTTCGGCGAAATTAACGAGGTCACGCGAATACTCGACGAAACTCGATGAATTAGGCGGAGACGGAGACAGAGGCTTGAGGAGCAGGCGCGAGAGAGCTTAACTTTTCTTTTTAATTCCGACTTCATTAAAATTGGATCCGAAATTCGACGAGCTGCCTTTGAGCTTTGCGACCTTTTGTTGTGCGCAACTTGGAGAGAAATATTAAATTTCTCAAATTGAATTTGAATATTTATCAAGTTGAGCTCTCCGCCCTCAGTTCAATCCAGTTTAATTTTCAAACTTTTTCAATTGAATAACCGTTTTTCAATAACTGCCGTGCGAGATTTTATGGACAATTCAAACTTTTAATTAAATATTAAATAGTTTATTTCTAACTTTATATTATTCTTTTTTAAATAGAATCTCGCGTCGGGTTACTGTTCCAACCAATAAATCTGCCGGCAGCGTCGACAAATAGGCCCTCGCAAGTTATGCTAATCGCCTTGTCAAATCGATTAGCCGTAAGGCAGTTCGTCGAGTGGTGCATCCCAATTAATTTTCAGAATCCAATTCGACTATTGCCAATGGCTTAATGCCTTGGCTAATTGGTCACAGATCTTCCGAAGCACTTATCCGTGTTTAACGGATCGTTCGTTCGACTACTGATGAGTACACTATCACCAGCCCGGATCGACTCTTTTTTATCGTGACCACGAATATTATTTGTGAATCAACTGTATATAAGGAATAAAGTTGATTATTATACGAGATCGATTTATTTTTCTGAAATTCAAAACAAACGCTACGCACATATTAATTTGTGAAATTTATACTTTAATGCGTGCATTTATTGCTACAGATTATTTCGGATAAAAGTAATTCAACCGAATACTGTATATTCAATTGATCCCACGCTATTTTCAGCGTTAAGTAATTAATTTTGAATAATATATAATACATAAGTAAAATAAAAACTAATCTACTTATTCATTTCCATAACAGCTCTGAACATAAATTTTTATGAATTTTATAAAATCAGAAGCTTTAATCATCTTTCCAATCTATAGAATGTATTTCAAATTTATGTGCTTCATATATGTATTTATTTTAAAATCACGAGCTTTGATCATTGAATGGTTGATGGATTCCATATACGTCTTTCGAACGTATTTTGAACGCATAATACTTGATGCTTTAAAACATGAACAAAATTCAGAGTAAAATTTGTCATTCAATGCTTTAATAAATAAACGGATACCATTAAGTAACTTAAATTTTACTATAACTAACTTAAATTTTACGTTCATCGCATAGCTTCATTCCACGAAGGTAGCCACTTTAAAAAAGTCGATAAATATCCTTTTCAGCCGCGGCGCAGCCCAATAAATCTCGCTTTAAAAATAATTTCTCGCTAAACTCCGTTCCCCCCTTCGATCTATCATTCGGCCGCGCGTTTAACTGGCCGCGCGCATGCACAGTTATCGTAGGTACAAAATAAAAAGCCGCAAGAAAAATGCCCGGATTTATATATATATATATATATATACATGTAGGCATGCGAAAAAGCGCGGCGCGCGCAGCTCACAATAGAGCTGTTATTCGGCTCTGACTGGCTATAATATTTCATTGAGTCACGAAGCGCTGCTTTATCCGCCGTGGGAATCATCAATCGAGCGGCTTTTCGCGCACTTTATCCCAAGCGAGCGCGCTCCTTCTCTCTCTCTCTCTCCCCGCGCCGCGTTATCGAGCTCTCACAAAAGTCGCCATCGGTGCGCGGCGGCGAAGGTAAGGTGCAGCGGGCGCTGAAAAAAAAAAAAATGGAGGAAAGGGTGCAGGGATGCCTGAGGAGAGAAAAGGCAAGTGAGTTAAGTACCCCTGCTGGCACGTGACAAATTTCTCCCGGGGCCGGGAGAGCCTCGGCGCGAGGCTCGGAAGGAAGTGACTGCTGCCCGGACAGAGAAAGGAGAAGTCACGCATGCTAAGTCGAGAGGTGACTATCGCCGCGCGCTGCCGCGCGAAATGAAAAGCGAGATAAAAGATAGCGCCGGAGAATTCGCGTCTTTATTGCGACTTTGAAGCGACGCCGCCCGAATTATTCGTAAGTTATGAAAATATTCCCCTGCGGGAAAATCATGGAATTTAATTATTTTTAGTGCGTCTGTGGAGCAGGGGTAGTTTCGATCGAAAATTCAATTTGCCGCGTTCTCATTGCGTAATTAAAGCACCACAGTAAAGCGAAAAAGAGCTTAATTCAAAATTCATTTTCAATTTTTTTCAACAGTGTCAAGCTTTGTGTCCGGTCCGTAGGGAAGCTTCAAAGTTAAAAAATAATGCTTTGATTAAAAGTTACAATTAAAAAAGGAAATTGAACTTTATATACATTTTGTTAAAAAATAAGCTTTATTCAAATTTTGAGCAATTGCTTCAGCTTTGACTGATTACTCACAATTTACTGGATAGTGTCGCGGCACCTTTCCAGCTTACGAAAACGCTTAAGCTAAACAATATGCCCGAACAGCCCAAAGCGCAGTAAGATCCTCATTAAACATAAATAGTCGTCAAAAATATCAGCCAAGATTTATGCTCATCGCTCTCTCCCAAAAGCCATTCCGCCTTTCAATTGCCCGCATAAAGCCCCCCCGACATTCCCCAACTTCTCGAACGAGCGATTGCCTTTTTTTTAAAGAGCTCGAAATCCTTCCCCGCCCCCTCTCCCGCGTACTCTCCGCGGGCAGCTCTCCCGGCTAGATTCCCTCGCGCCAAGTTCCGCGAGGGTCGTAACGAAGAAAGACGATTAAAAGCCGTAATCGAGAGCCTTAACGGGCGCGCGAGCGGCGCGGCATCGTAAACGGGAGTCGCGCGACGCGACAAGGCCCGCGGAATCGATCGCGCACCTGGCGCGCGCGAGAGAGACAGAGCGGGCGCGCGGAGCCGCGAAATCGCGATTAGCATTTAGACGCGCGGCGCGGGCAACAGTTCGTAAACGTAATTGACTATGAACGGCCGCGGCGGCCGTCGCGCGGCTCGATCGTTCGGCGGCGACTCGCCGAGCCGCCGTTGTTCGGGGCTCATTGATTTATCTCGACATTTTTCTTCTTCCGCCCGCTTTGCGGGACGTTGATGACTTTATAAATCGCTCTCGCCGCGACGCTTAATGTCCCGGGATAAGGCGGCGCTGTATACTTTGGCGCGTCATCGCCGCGGTATCGAAAAAGGAAGACGCGGAGGTGCGCCAGGTGTTTCGCGCCGGGAAGTGTCGAGTGTTACGATGTTGCTCGAATGTGGGTTAATTAAAATTCTTTCGCCGAACGGAATTGAAATTTTGTGCAATCACCTTCAGAATTTAGAATGATGAGAAACCGCTGATTACAAGTTGACTCGAATAAGGCGAAGCATCGAAGTATCACGAGGATACTTGTAAATTTTAATCTAACCAATGTAGATTCACGGGCTAAGCTAATTAACTTGTCTCTAGCCGGTCTGCCGAAAATGAAGCCCTCGAGCCGGGACGCAATTAATCGGCGGATTCGATTGAACGGAGGGCAAGCATCAGCGAGCGCCGAAAGAAGAGAGACAGAGAGACTGGAGAGTGTTTTGGGTGTTGCGGTGCTAAAGAATCGACGGCGGACCGTGTAAGTGCCGCCTCCCAAGACGTTCGTTCGGTCTCGTGTTCCACCTAAATAATAGCGGGGCTCTGGTCCCTTGTACGAGTGGACGATGGTCCGGCGGTGGCCGAATAATGGGCTCATTCGAGTGCTGCGAGACGTTCGCGACCCAGACGCCGTAATCGATTTCCCGATGTAAAGACGGCTCGGTCGCCTTTCCCGCTCTGCGGCTTCGCTCTCTCCTTTCTTCGGGAATTAATACGCGCGCCTAAGATTAGTTTCCTTCGACGCTGATTGTCACCGTTCAATCGGGGCTCCTGTATGGTGTGTCGATTTGAAATAAATTTAAAGTGCCTGTTAAATACACTAGAAAATTATGTATAATGCAAATAATTTTTCTACTTGAATATTAAACGGGCGCGTTTAATATTGCTTTGTAGAATTTAAATTTCGATAATAATGCATTTTCACTTTGAACGAATAATCCAGGCGTTTGAGCAAAGCTCAGAAAATTATTACAAATCTCTCTTTAACAACGCGACGAATCTCGAGCGATCGGCAATAAATTTATTAAAAATCCAGCGGCCCGACAGCTTTTCACTGGATAAAGAAGTTCCCCCCCCCCAAAAAAAACAAGGCAACCGGGCTGAATGAATATGACGAGTTCGTAAGTGGGTGATTGATTCTGATTGGCAATGGGTGGGGGAGTAGCTTTGCCGTAGCGTCTCCGGCGCCTTGATACTGCAGCGGCCGCAGACTTCAAGTATGATACATCGCGCTTCGTCCGCAAGAATTGACAGGCAATCCCATATGTATCGTTCATATTTCAAAGGACGTCAACGTCCTGCTCGCAAAAAATAGGCAAAAAAAAGGAGAGGAGAGAAGAAGCGCGTGACTTATAGTGCATATCTCCGCATGAAAGAACTTGTCAGGCGGCGGCGCGTGATGGACATTTTCCGTTCTAACTTCGGCGGAAGCTTTGTCCCTCGCTTCTATGCCGACTAAATAATTGAATAATAAAACTTTCCCGTATAATACTCCTTGCAGAGGTGCGGCATGATCTTGTAATAGCCGGCGTTTCGCGTTCGACGAAACCAAAGTGACTTTGCAAAACGCACCGAAGATTTAATCGACGCGATTATCGAGGCGGCAAAAGCAGCCTCGTTTTAGCGTTAAACGAGCCTGTCGCCGCGCGGCGAACCGACGAATCTCCATTTTCCAGCGATTACTTTATCGACGGTATACCGAGCGCCTGTGCGTCTTATCCGCGGGCGCGCGCGCACGTGTACGCGAATCAATTTGCCGGGCAATAACGGCTCGATTCCGATGGGGCCCGGCCGGAAAATTTCATCCAACTCCGAAAGTGTTCCGTAAACTGCGCGCCGCTCGCCGAAACAATCAGCGTAAAATCCGGCCGCGAAGTTCCGCGGGGTTCGAGGGAGCGTCGACGGGAAAAAGCGAAATCGCCGCGCGGCCGAAATTGCTCTCTCTCTCTCTCTCTCCCGTCAACCGCACTTGGCGGTGCGCGCAGCGTTTTGCGCGGTCGCGCACGCGCGTATTCAAAGTTTGTTTTCCAATTAACGCACGCGATATTGTTCGATGAATGAATTTGAAGAATGAAGGAACTGGACCGCCGCCCGTCCGCCTAACTTCGCGCTCTTTCGCGCTCTCGAGTTAATTAGCGCGCGTAATAATCAGCTCGAGCTATTTTTGCCGGTGTAATTGCGAGGCTCTAATTGGCACGGTAACAACTTAAGGCCCTCTTCGGCGTACGCGGGTAACGTGTAAAAGGTTGACTGACTGCTTCGACTGGCCGTTTTTTCGTCTAAGCACTCGTTTTGAAAGCAGCAGCTTGCCGGAAAAAGTGTCCGCGTTGCAAGCTTTTTAAAAAAGTGGAAAAACCTCGATTTTGAAATTTTTTGCTAAAAGCCACGGCGTTTGGGGTAAAATTAAAATTTCCACTAAAAGTCCGAAATTCTTGAAAAAGGATTTCTCGCGCTTAAATAATAAGCTGATATTTATTTCTTGTTAATGACGTTGTCCAAACATAACTTATACTATTATACTTTTAGCGTAGGACCTGTCGCATAAATCAAGCGAAACACGACGAGAGGGAGCATAAGCTTAATCCACCTGCAGATTAAGCCTCCTCGTACATCACAGATTCGATTATGCCCGAGTTCACACGAAAAAAGCAATAGTTTACGATCCTCGCGCCGAAAGTTGATGAAAACCTTTCCCGCGCAAAAGGGCCAAACCGTCGCGCCGCAAACAATCTAACGCCATCGGCGCGCACCGAGGGCAAACACGGAGAGTCGCCGGAACACGGGAGGGAAGGAAAAGTGCGGTTATC
Source organism: Ormyrus thymus (assembly GCA_035582935.1). Classification (NCBI taxonomy): domain Eukaryota; kingdom Metazoa; phylum Arthropoda; class Insecta; order Hymenoptera; family Ormyridae; genus Ormyrus; species Ormyrus thymus. The sequence goes on along the minus strand of JAWWEM010000054.1, from coordinate 7,303,249 downwards.
ATTAACTTTGAACCTGCCGGCCGTCGCGGTCATGCGTGATCGCCCGGCGCTTTTCTGACGTATCCCTCTCGATCACATCAAAGGGCAAGGGCGAATTTCAATTACTCGATCCCCGGGAGCGCGGTGGGCGCGAATTAAGCGTTAATTTCACGGCTTGCAGCTGCGTCGGGGATGAAACGCGTCTCTCTCTCTCTCTCTCTCTTCCCGGCGGACCGTTTCTTTTTCGCAATTAGTCGCCGCGTCGTTGTTTCCTTTGAAAGCCCGCGCTTTTCCAAAGACGCGTGTCTTCCCTCGATGCTCGAGCCTTCGGCGAATATCTGGTTAACGGGGAATTGCGAAATTTGTTTTTTAAATCGACCACCGGCATTGAAATGTACATAAATAGGAACGAAGCAATGGGAGGCGCGCGCGAAAAATTTACATTAAATTTAAATGGAAAAAGCGGCGGCCGTTTTTGTTTTTTTACTGCGCGGCGTAAAAATTGCCCGGGCATTTTGCTTCCCGTAAGCGAAATTTACAACCTTTGTTGCAACAGCTTCTTTTTATAAACTCGCCATGAAAAATGCGAATATCGCTGCGATAAAAGAGATCCATTTTACAGTGGCGCACAAAGCATCAATTTCCCATATCACTTGCGCACTCACTTCTCGATATTGCGCGAGGCGGACGTCGTTGAAAAAAAAAAAGAGCACGGCGGCAGCTTGCCTTTAATGCGCACTGCGGCGCTCGAAAAATTTACCAACTTCTATGTATTTAAAACTTGCCCCGCCGCGTTTTCTATATTGAAAAGTGCAGGAGATTAAATTTGTTATTGATTCGAGTATTAGCTTTCGTATTTACGGCGCTTGGATATTGCGATATTTTTTTCTCATTTCCGCGGAAAACTGACTCGGTATTATATGGGAATAAAAAGTTATTTTTAAAAACACTGTGTACACATCGACGATATTAATGAAATTTAAACGAGTTTTTTAAATTGTATTGTATACGTAAATCAACTAAATGTATATACTCCGAATATTGGTTTGCCGGGAAAACGTACTCGCAATATTTCCAGTCCTTTCAGGAAAGAGGATCAAGCAAAGTTAGAATCGAGCTAAACTTTTGTCAAGTAAATAAAAGCAGTTATAAAAAATTACAGTTAAACATTTCCGACCAAACTATGTGAAATGACGCGTTAATTTTCCCTCCTGTCGGTACTCTCTAATATACCACGATCCTGATTAGCAGCCACTGCGTCGTAGAAACAGTTGTAATTTCGAGGAAAGCGGCGGAACTTCTCGCAGCCCGCGGCAGACAGACTGGAGAGCCTCGGCCTTACAGCGTCAGTCGCCAAAGCGCAATAACATATACACGGCGTCGCTCGTTGTCCCAAACATTGACAACGCTTATTGCCGCTGTCGCTCCGTTCCAGCTCTCAGCGAGAGATAGAGAGAGCCACGCTCTCCGGGCCGGGCGATACAATATGAGACTGTCCGTCACTCGCCGCTTCCCATTTCGCCTCCACCCCCTGCTTTTCTTCTCGAGGAGCGCGACGCACCCCCATCGCCCGCCGCCGCTGCCATTCAATTCCGAGTTATACGGGCGAACATCGGCGGACGAGCGAGCGACATGACAGGGCCGCCGCCGCCGCCGCCGCCGCCGCATGCGGAGTGTGAAAATCGAAAAAGCGCCTCGCGCCGCGCGCACATAACCGGCCCGAACGCGTGTAATCGCGATTCTCGCCGCTGCGAAAACACGCCGCTGTGTACACCGGGGCTTTTGTTAACTCGACGGACCGACAAGCGTCGGAGAGCGCGGGAAATTTTACGGCGTGGAAATTGGCTAATTAAACCGACCGACGGAGATGAGGCTGCGTCGATCTTCGGGATTTGAAAAGGATCGAATTTTCGAATTTAACGGTATTTACTGCTTTACTGGGACTGCTTTGGTTTATTGAAATTTGATTATTGTAATTAGTGTAGCTGCCAATAGGGTATTTTTAAATTTCATCCAAACTAATTAATGAGTTGCACATTAACATTTAGTTCAAAGCTTAAATTAAATTAAATTTAAATGCTCACGGTTTACGAAATAGTCGTCGAATATAATCTGTACAACTATACGTAACTAATGCAAAGTTCTAAAAATGCAATAGACAACCTACTTTACAAAATTAAATCGATACAAAAAGCGCATAAAGTTTCCCACTTAATATTTAAATAACGGCTCGAGGCAAAAAGCCCAACTAGATTCCGTGCATTTAAAGAGAATAAAGGCTCTTTACCGGCGTTATTTAAACGACTCCTAACAAAGCCGAATCGATTCTCGTGTTCGCAGTGCAATTGATACGGCCAATAGCAACCATCCAGCCTCGGTAGTTCCATCGGCTCGCTCGTTTAAATGACCGTCCGAAAAAAGGGCCGAATGGAGAAAAAAAAAGAGAGAGCGAGAGACGAGGGAGCGTAACGCGAGCGCGAATCCCGGCATTTCCAGGGTGTTTGGCGAGCGGACACACAGACTCTCGCGCGCTGTACGCGGAGACTTGACTCTGGTTCGTTTGTCGAAACGAGCTTTGGATTTTGATTGGAACGTCCGAGATAAATGCGCGCGGCGCTCCCTCTCGTCGGGATAATTTAGTCGGGCGCGCAGACGTCGCCAATCGAGTTTGCGCACCTGCCCGGCTCTCCGCCCCCCTTTTTTCCCGGCAGAAATTAACTAAGCGCTCGGCAGATGCTGCCGCGGAAAAATTCTCCGGGAATTTTAACGAATTAAGCCGAGCGCGCGTTTGCGCGTCTCTCTGTCTCTCTCTCTCCCAATCGTTCCCGGCGCTCAGCTGTTGCGGCGGGCAATTTTGGAAAAGGAGACGCTCCGCTCTTATCGCCGTAATTACACTTTCCATTTCAGCGGGAATAAATAACGAGGCGCGCTTTCGGATTCGCGAAAAAGTTTAATAACCGTAATACCCTCCGAGTCGTTGCTTCTCCCTTAGCCTCCTACTCCTCGTTATCGAGATTTCTTTGTTTGAAGAAGCGGGCTCAGAAAATTACAGTGCTTACCCGCATTCTTAGCATCCGCCTCCCTCTCTCGCGTTCTCTCTCTCTCTGTCTCTCTTTTCGCCGGGGCTGCTGCTCCTTTCTTTCGCTCGGTGTGCGCGCAGCTTTTTTGCGCCCGAGCGCTTGTCTCTCCTTACTCCGCGGCAGGCAGCAGCTCCGGCTTGCCTGACCATCCTGCGTTTCCTTTCTCGCGATTATAGACTCTCTCGCTTTGCATCCGTGCGCGCTTCGCTCCTCTTTTGTCTCTTGCCGCGTGCGCCTCTGCGCCCATTGTCTGTCATTTTCAATCCCCTCCGTGCTCTTTCCCTTCCCGCGCGCGCGCGTTTCCTCCTCTCTTTCTCTATTATTTCATTTTTTTTTCCCCCAGTTTTTGCGCGCACGCAACTCTCGCGCGCATTGATTTTCATTGCGGGGACCCCACCTGTGCGCCGGTAAACAGCGGATGCTACGCCGGATCGCGACCTGAAAGAATTGAATATATAGGTTTATTCGCTGAACGTAAATACATGCATGCATTGTATTCGGGATAAACAGTATTCTTCGTTTTTTTTCCACTTGCTTTTAAATTTCCTACTTACGTAAGACTTTATTATGGTATTCAATCAATCATTATCAAAATAAAACGTTACAATATTTCCCCCGGCAGAGATTTTCCATCGCAAGCAATTTAATACGAATCGAAACCCGAGCAAAACCCCGCCAATCGAAGTGGAATTCGATCCGGCCGGTCCGCGTTAATTTCCCGCCGAAGCGAGCCGGCGCTCTCGCATTCCTCGTCCTCGCAGCAGCTCGCAATCCCGAAACGACGCGGCGCACGTATAGCCGCAAGCTCCCTCGCGGGTGTCCCGGCATCGCGTGGCAACGAGCACTTTATAAACGGCGGCCGGGCAATTTTCGCGCGTAACCACGCAAGAAAATAGCGCCGCCGCGAAGGCTTCGCGCGAGCGGAGGAGGAGAGCAACGATCCGCGAAGAAGGAGGACGCAAGACTGCCCCGTCACCTGCTTATCATCGGATTATCGCGAATTACCGGGCGGCGTTCGCGCGGGAGAAAGCCGCGGGCGCCGCGACGACGGCGCTTGTCCCTCTCGTCTAACTGTACCGAAGCGCCGCAGCCGGGTCGCGTACGGGGCTGTCCTCTGGGAGAATTGGGGTTTTACGCATTGTTCCAACTGCAGTTTATGATCTGGCGTAATTGATTAGCCGGCTGCCTCGGGAGCGCTGGCGAATTGTTCCGCGCGAAGAGCGCTCGATGAATTAGAGCGGCTACGCGTGCGCTCGAAACTGCAGGCATCGGGATTTATTAGCGGGATATTCGAAAAGTTGGATAGCTGCGATTCGTCGCGCTTTGATCTCGATGTTGTAAATTAAAACGGGGGTTTGTGCGGGATTTTAATTGAAAAAATAGGAGCACTGCGCCGCTGCGAGGCGTCCCGCGGAATTTAATATGCAACAGTAACTAAAACAATTCGCGCGGAGAATATAATATCGCTCCTCTAGCCAGGTATTCCCTTCGCAGCGATGAATCGACTGAAAATCACAGGGATCTCGTTGAAATGTCTCGAAATCACTATATCAGCTCTCTCTCTCTCTCTCTCTCTCTCGAAGGGAGGAAATAACAAGCACCTCGACAATTTCCTCCCAAAGCATCATTACCCCGTAGAAACATAACAATCACGACGTCCCTCGGCGGAGCATCATATTCAGGCCCCGGACACAGCGCGCATATCTCAGCGAGATATCTCGCGAGCGATTGCCGCGGGAGAGCCTCTCTCGCGGCAGCCTCGGCCGTACTCTCGGGTGCATTAGCGGAACTTGCGCCGGCCCTCGATCCCTGCTCCACTCGCGAGCGCGCGCCGATTCTACGGTGCAGTGAACCGGCGAGAGAAAGTGAAAGGGGAGAGAGAGAGAGAGAGATACGGGCAAGTGCAGGAGGCGACTCGCGCCCGATCCGGCATTTGGGCGAGGACGAGATTGCTCCCGGTATAATTAATGCCGCGCGCGCGCTACGGGCCGCCGGCGCAATTTATGGCCCCTCTCTCTCTCTTTCTCTCTCTCCTGCGGCAGGCGCGAGCGGGGGCCTATAAGCGCGAACGCATGCATAAGCGAGCGCGTCTACCTGAGCCGCCGGGAGAGGAGCAGAGTACGCCAGAATTCAAACTGGAATTGCCATCCGGTGTATTCTGATTTATCTTGGATTTTGCCCGGCTGCGGCTCGTGGATCGGATCCGCGCTCGCTCTTTCGAGCTTGGAATTTTATACCGCTGGGAATCGTAGGCGACTTCGTTTTCGTCGTCTTACGATTTATCGATTCGTTTCTGCTTCTCTTGAAATGCTTTTCATCTTTTTCGCGACCTTTTCGTTCTTTACCGTCTGAATTAACTGCTGGAGTGAACACAGCTACACTTTTTCCGCACAGCCGTGCAGACCTTTTCCAAATTTCGATTCTATAAAAAATACGTTACTGCATGCAGAAATAGATTTTGATAAGATATTAAGTGATTCTTGAATATATTCCCGCGCATCTCTAAAATATTTCGTCTCAATTGCAACGAAAAGCTTATTCCGAAGTTGTTCGTGAAATTTATTCATTGTTGCCCCGCATACATAATAGATGTAAATGTGTTAAAGGAAGACAGGATTACGTTTTCTTGTTCAACACGAGTTTCAACTCTACTCCAGAAATTATTATCTCGCCGCAGTTACTGCGTTAAATTTGCCGAACTATTATAGATTCAGTACTAAAACTCCATTGCAAAATTCACTGCATCAGACTTGGGAAGACTCGGAATAGTTCCCACAAAGATAATAATTCGCAAATTTAGCAAGTATACGAGAAAAATTAATCCAACTCTACTTTGAGAGTTTTTAAAACATTTCCTAACGTGCGACGATTTCCTCAGACTTTCCCTTACAATTTTCGCGTCAGTCCGGAGCGAAAATAAAGTGGAACTCGGCGCCGGGCAAGGAGCTCTGAAAAGCCGAGAATTAACCGAGATGAGAAAGTCAATGGAAAAGGGAATATCAAAGTCAGGACAATCATTACGTGGCAGCGGCGTGCATCCTAGGCGCACTTAATGCCCGGCTGTCTCGAGAAGATCAAAAAGTGCTCTCTCTCGCGTAACGCTCGAAATTCTAAGAAATACATGGCTAACCGAGAGAATTAGAATTAGAATTAGAATATTTATTATGGACTAAGGACACAAGGTCCTCAATAGTCCTGAAAGTTACAATTCATACAATGGTGTCGGGTATCCCCCGTACGCGCAACGCAATGCCATACAATAAACTTATAATAAGTAGAAAAAAAAAAAAAAAAAAAAAAATATAAATAAATATACATATAAATAAAATAAAAAAAATAATAGATGATTAAAAATAACAGAAAAGAAAAGAAAAAGTCGCCGGCGCGCGTACTTAAAAGTAGACTAAAACTCTGATCAAAAGAATAAAAATACAGAATAAAAAATACAGAATAAAATTTCGCACAGAAATAAAAATATACATCACAGCCAATAGCGAAACGCACAGTTAATCACAGCCAATTTCACAGCCAAAGGTAAGTTGAGTAT
>JAWWEM010000054.1:7278138-7296543 GCA_035582935.1 Ormyrus thymus | reverse complement strand
CGCGTGTTTGTCAAAAAGTGTCGTGAGGGCAGTCGTGAAGAAATCCACCTTGGAATCAACGTCGTCAAGCTCGATTAGAGAGAGAGAGAGAGAGAGAGAGAGAGAGAGAGAGAGGAAAGAAGCCTCTCTCGCGCATAAAAACTCCCCCTACGTATGCCGGGATTTTTCATCGAGGCGCTGCACCGCGCCGCGCGCGTAATCTCTCTTCGTTATGCGCTCTCGGCGCGCGCCGGCCCCCGCCTGGCAAAAGGACGCGACAGATATTTCGCCCTCTCGCCGCCTTCGCTCGCCTGTCAAAGAAAGAGAGAGAAATGGACGCAAAAGGGCGAAGAAAAAAGGAAGCGGAAAGCGAGCGCGCGGCGGAGGAGAGGAAGATGCAGCGGGAGATAAAGCGAGACGGGACGGGAGGAATGTGCGAAAATGAAAATAAGGGGAGGCGCGCGCGCGCGCGCGGCTGTCGAGAGGAATATGGGAGATTCAATTACGCGAGATTTGATCAAGTTCGAATTTATCTGGGTCTTTCTAAATGACTATTAGAAAATGGAATTTTTGTTTTTTTTCAATTTGGAACGATTTAACATTTAATATGATAAAATAGATCTGTTTTAATTTTATTTTTTGTACTTGGCATAGGAAACATTTAACAGTATTCCAGTGTAAATATTTTTCTATTGAATTTACGTAAGCTGTTTTTATAAGTAGGTACGCTTTCGAAACGTTATTTATACTTTGTATTCTACGTCAAATTTATTATTCTTCCGAGGCAGCCGGACTCGGCGAAATCCTACAAGTAACATCTTAAACGTTGACGTAACTCAAAAAATATTGAAAAATGCTCAACAAACGAAGCGTTTTTTTCCTCATGCAAACTAGAACGAATGGAAGAGAAGGGTGTAACAGAATAAAGGACGAGAAATTGATTAATGTTAAAAGTGACAAGTAAAAAAGGAAGAGAAAGATCGCGCAGAAAAAAAGGCCGAGTGTACGCGCGTACATGAGGAATGTCGGCGTGAAAACGTGCGAAGGCAAGTCAGGCGTAATGGTCGGTAATGAAAATTTATGGAGATGCGAGAGGTGGACCAATCGAAAACGTTGTATTGTAAGTGAGAGGGCAAAGAGGAGGGCAAAGAGTGAAAGACAGAGTGGTTTGATTGTTGCAGGAAGCAAAAAAGTCTCGCATTCTTTTTGCGTGTTCGATCCGTCATGCTATTGGTTTATGCGCGTGATAAATGAATCAATGATTGGGTGGCGATTAATTGGGAACGTCATTGGTGATAAATATTTTGGCCGGCGTATAAAATATTACAAATGAACTGATTACAATATATTATAAGCAGGAATCGCATTGTCGATGCGTGGATATTTAAAAAATACCGGCAAGTCGCAACAAGGAAGTTTGCGCAAAAATTGCTCGAATCTGTCTCAATCATCCGTCAGAAAAATATCATTGAATGTTTTATAAACACTATATCGCACAAACAATTCCAAAACACTCATAAATTTGTCTTTTAGTATAACGTACGTCGCACCAAAGCGATTTCAAACGAGATACTTACTCCCCCAGGAGAACAATCAAAAAGTCCTAAAAGCAGAGGGGGGTGATGGCCGAGACGAGAAAAAAGGGAAAACGACGCCGAAAATTAGCATGACAGTAGACGAGCTCCTCGCGACTGCAGCTCCGTGCGTTTCGTCGAGCCTCGGCCCTCTCTCTCTCTCTCTCCTCGTAAAATGATTGCAATGATTAGAAGGGAGAACGAATGGGTGCTTTGTGCGGGCGTTCGGCGAGAGTCCGACGGCGTCGGGCGTCGGAGAGCGGCGCTCACGCCAGCCGAGCTCGCGTTATCTCGCCGCGATATCGTTGTATATAGGTGCTCTCGCGCCGAGGAGTCGACACCCCTGCCGAGAGAGAACCCTTATACGCGTTTCTTTTCGACTTTTACGGGCTGCCCGGCTGCTTGGGAACGAAAACATCGCCGGTTTTCTCGGGTCGCCGATGGGCGATTTATGATTGTCGCTTTACCGCAGCTTTGTGAAAATTCCCGGCGCACTTCAATCGATGCGGTTAACAATTATTGGCTCCGAGGGTGAATTTTAAATTAAAAAATTTGCAGTTTATACAGGTTTTTGGAATACTTTATGAAAGAGATCTGACTTGAAAATACTCGTCAGAGGAACGCAAAGTCGGAACGGAAACATTTTTAACGCTTTTTTCCGCGATCAAAGAACGAGACCGATTAAATTCAGAAATTTTTTCAAGCGATAAGGCTCCACCATCTACAACTTTTACTGCGCCCGTAACCTCGCGCAATAAAAAACTTTATCCATACGAAACCCTTATCCCTCAGCCGCGAGTCCGATTTTAAAAACACTGCTTCGAAATCTCGCTCTCGTCCGAGCGCGGACTTTAAAAAACCGTCAAAATGTTGTTCCCCAAACCACAAGTCAAGCTTCTCTCTCTTTCTCTCTCTCCACCTTCACCTCGGCGGCTCTCCCGTCAGACTTTTGCCATTCCCCCGCCGCAAGTAGTACCCTTGATAGACCAGTCACGTGTACAGGCCGAGATAAGACTTTGCCGACGACGCCGTGACGGACAATGGGGCTGCATCAATGGGGGGTGGGCCTCTCTCTCTCTCGGTCCCTCGGTTTGCGCGCCGCCGAAGACGCCGATTCCCGCGGCGCGATAACACCAGCCAGACGTGTCACTCTAATCGTTCGATTCTCCCTCCGCACCGCGCAGCCCCTTCTTCTGCGACGCTCTGATTAAACTGCCGCGTTTTCTACGTTTCTTTTTTTCTTTTTACTTGCTTTCCCTTCTTCGCTCGGCTCTTTCCGAGAGACTTGACGACCAGACGAATTGACGGTGCTTCCTTTGCACGCTGTTTTTTTTTTTTTTTTTTTTTTTGGAGAGACAGGTTCTCCCTTTCATCTTTGTCAGTGGACTATTGGAATTTAAAGCTTACGTGCCCTACGGTTTTAATAGCTTTTTTTTAACCATTAGTTATCAATAATTTTATTGATCGAATAAACATTTCATTGGTCGATCCGTTGTATATGAAGCAATGATTCATAAAAAAAATTAATTTTAACCACAGTTGTAACGAACATTTCTCTCTTTCTAAAAGCTAAGGAAACATTTGCCGAGCGCACGTTTATTTTCACCCAAACTACTTTTTATTACTCGTGTATTCAATGATAAAAAGATAAGATGTACATGAGAGACATTTAAATCGAGCATTACGTTACCCGTGCAATAAAAAAGGTAGCAAATGCTCGAGCATATCTCGAAATGTGAGTCGTAAACTTTTTTACGCAGCGATTAATTAAAATAAATGACTTAAAAAACATTCTAAGGCATTTTCGCGGGCAAAACTGGACTTTGAAATCAACGAGGTTAACAGCGCAGATTAGTTATAAATATACTCGGTTTTTCTCACAAAAATGCCTTCGCCACGCATTCCAGAAAGTATACAAAGCAGAGATAATACCCCTGTCAGCAGGCAAATCTTTCCCTCAAAATCGTTCCCAGATTCTATCCTCGGTAGGGAGCTCACGTAACGCCGTAATCACTGCGCGCTCCGAGTAAATACATTTTCTTCAAGCAGCTTTATCACTCGGAGAGAAGGAAGACGTCTCGTTCGCTGCAGACCGCGCGCTCGAGTTACATCAGAGAGAGAAACGCGCACACGTCTCTTCTCTTCCGCGCGGGGGAATCGGGCCCCTTGGCCACACGCGACGAGAGTCTTTAAAGAAAGAGAGAGAGAGAGAGAGCCGCAAAACGACGAGCGCCCTTATCAAGCGCTCATCAAATTCGACCTGCCACTCACAGACGCGAGCGCCTGTCTTTTTGCGCTCGAGGTAGCCCGCCGAACTTGAGAGGGGTTTTGCCTCTCTTCTAAGACTCGGCTTTTTCCTTTTCTCCTATTATGGGAAGAAGGTGGGATTGTTTGGGATTCAAAAGTTTTATTCTCGGCTTGATGGCTTGAACTCGGGATGGTTTTTTTTTTTCTTATATCCGAGATGCACCACCGAAAAATTAATTTGAGTTAAAACTTTGGCGAACAATGGTAATTCGACGATTTTAAATGGAAATAATTTTATTGCTGTCGTTAGGATTTTGTTCAATATACAATCGCATGGTTTTAATAGTTTTATTAAAATTATGTTTTCTTGCACTTGTTTATGATGCTTTTAATACTTCTTTATTTTTGCGTTACTCAAAACAGCTAAAGGTATCAAAGCGGATTTTAAAAGCTGGTAACGAACGAAGGCGCGACTTCATTCCGTACTAATAATACCTTATCCCTACTAATAATAATACCTTATCGTACGAAGCATAAATAATTCTTAAGCTGCAGTGCACGAAACGTCTGAATCTCTTATGTCCTATCAATTTTGTACTTTATTTGGGATATTTTAAAAGCTCTTACCCTAAAATAAATTCTTTTGAATATAAATACAATTTTTATCTTTACGGTCATGAAAATTCAAAACGCTTAGAATAAAGCTTATCAGGCTTGAACCATTCAATAATCGACTTTAATTTGTTCCATTTGTAAAGCATAAGGTATAACAAGGTATAAAACGTTGAATCAAAAAAAAAGAATAGTTAATTTTCGCGCAAAAAGCAGATGGCGGCTACATCGGTCGAGTTGAGCTAAACCTGGATTTGAGGTTAAGTGAAAGAATAAAACGCAATCCACGGATCCCTCGAAAAAAGTAAAAGGATAACGCGTTCCATCTCGTGGGACTTAACGAAATCCTCTCATCCGCACGTCCATTCGGTCCTGAGCTTTCTTTCGTACATTTCGCCGCGCCGAAGTAACATACCTTTCTTAGTCGGCCCCTTCCTCCCCATAGGCTCCTTTTCGCCAATAATCTTAATATCTTTCCCAAGCGCTCCGCTAATGTTTTCCGTTAAGTGTCTGGAAGTGGGAAGGATTTAGACGTTATCTCGACTCTGTTAAAATGATTAAACAGTACTTTAAAGAGAATTTCTTTTTTTTAACACTCGCATTGTTGCGTCCCGACTGTAATTTGCAATTGATTTTCATGGGGATTTTTATAAGCATCCTCGAGATAATTAAAATCCGTTCGAATTGGAGGGGAACGACTGTTTTACGGTTGGTATTACGTGTACTTGTTGTGAGGTCCGAAAGAAGTCGGAAAATTTATCGAAGCTAAAACAAGATCGTAAAATTCAGGCTTCTCGTTAAAGACGTTCCGTGATTAATGAGACAAACCAATTAACTGCGTAAGATTCATGAATCTTCTTGATAAATTTATCTCTCCTCTCGCAATGCTTATTTCATTGATAAAACTACGGAAGTGAAGATTCCGCGACGTCGACTCGAACGAAACAGGAGCGGCGAGTGCAAGAAGGCAGTGCATTATTATTATTATAAAACGCTAAGTTTAAAAAGGCATTTGCAAAGTCCAAACGGCAAGGCATTCTTTAAGATTAGCAGGCGAGCAGGCAATCGTGGGTTAAGGAAAAGGAATGTAAAAAAAACAGGGTTAAAGGAGGCGGCCTCTCAAAGGGAACGAAGAACCGCAGGGCTAATTAATCGACTTCCAAGAGGCTCGCGCGGCGACCTGCCGGCCAATTAATTAACCATTTAATTTAGATTCTATCTTCGGCGCGGGGGAAAAAAAAATCTCTGCCTCGGTTCGGCGGCGGCTTTCTCACAAATTCGGTGGCATGAGAATGAAAAAAAGGCCCCCGTAACGAAAGCAGCGGTTCTTTCTCCCGGAGTTCTCGCGAATCGCGCGAAAACCTTGCAAGTCAATCTCTCCCCCCTCCCTCCTCTCTCTCTCTCTCTCTCTCGTGAGGCCATAAACTCTCAGACGTTCGGACTTTTTAACGACCCCATAGAGTATCCACTTATCGGATAAAGAGTTTTACTTGTTTTGTTGGCAAAAAAGTGTGCACGAGAGATAAAAAGGTAATATTTCTAAATATAACATATATCGATAGGAAATTTTTATAGGTATATTGAACCAACGGGATAGTTTTTTTCACATAGGAAAAACGTTGAACCGGCTTTTTTTTTCAAAATTTTTCAATTTCTTACATCAAAATAAAATAAATATAGTATTTTGAAGACTTTTCTACTTCCTGCATTATTATAACAATATACGCTCAACGAAACCATTGCTTTTTGTTTCAGGTGAGTTATCGATCCGGTTGACACTTCATTGATCCGTCCGCGCGAGACGTAAGTTTAATTTACAACCCGCCAAATCTTTATTGCACACCTCCACGTGTATCCGTCGGTAGTCGTACCCGTACCGAACTTTCAAACGAACTCGCCCATCAAAATAGAATTATTATCGTCGCGGCGTGTCTCCTTTGCAGCTCGCGCGCGGGTGCCGTCGAGCGTTAATCTCGGTTATACTGCCGTTTCGCGGCAGGCGGCTTCGCCTCGCGCCCGGCGGGCTTCGCTTCCTGGGTGAACTCGCTGCGCGCTGAAAAAGCGCTGCCAAGTTCGCGAGATACACCGGTCGAGCGCGGAGCGGCGGCGGCTCCGCTGGCCTTCGGTGAAATTTACGGCGCTTTTCAGCTTTACGCGACGCGACTCTCTCTTTTGCCATCGTCGTTATACCCGCTAATTGCACCTCTGCTTAATTTCCGCCGCCACTGCTGGCTCTTTTGTATATCGTTTGCGGCCGATTTTAACTGTACAGGTTTGAGCGTTATCGCTGTTTTCGCAATTTTCTTTTCTTACCGGAGCTTTTAGGGCTTCCGGATTAGTTATTTGAATAGTCGTAATAACGAGTGAAGTTTATTTTCGGGAGATTATTCGGGGTCGGCGATGCCGCTATTTTGTGTATTATGCTTTCTTATTATCTCTTGGATGTTTAAATATATGCAATAGTTCAGTAACAAATGACCATGTTTCATTACCTCATACCAATTTCATAATTGGCCTCTTGTAAAATACTTTGTTTTGACAACCGTTTAGAAATTTCAAATACATTTAAATTTGTTTAATTACTCGAACAAACCAGTTTTTGACTCACTTACAGTCCTTTACTTTCCATTTGTCCAATCGATAATAAACTTTTCATCGCTCGCTCCCCCTCGAGAAGCATCGCGAATCGAGTTTCCGACGTAATTCTAAAAGAAGCAAAATTCAAACGTAATTGGCCTGCCGCTAAAAATCTCCCTCCTCCCGACAAATTAGATTTTTTCGTCCTCGGCCCGTCGCTGCAGGTAGCTTATACAGCAGCTCTCTCGCCGGGAGAAGCCTCTCCGAGAAAAAGCCGAGCGATGCTCGCGCGCTCGGAGCGTTTAAAAAAGGCGGCCGCCGCGCTTCTCTCGCTGCGCAGAGGAATGCGCCGATCCTTTTTCTCGCGCATAAGTGGAAACGGAGCGAGTTTACGAGACTCGGCGGCGGCGGCGGCGCGCGGGAACTTTTCTTCGGCGGCGGGGTAATGAGGAGAGAGAAAACTTTACGATCGTGAAAGTCCGAGAGAGTCGGGATTCGAGCGGACGGCCGACGGTGTCAAAAGCGAGCACCGACTCGAGAACTCCCGGTTCGCGGCGGCAGGATACACGCTCCTTGGTCAAGAGCGAGGTCGCGCGCCGCGCGCGACGACTTTCCTTGACCGCGACCACCGCGGAGTGAGGTTTATCGATTTTGTAATGCGATACGCCCCGCGGCTGCTCCGAGACTGCGGCAAAAAAGCGAGGCGTGCTTTATTGTCAAGGTGATTAGCGATTTCGACGGGTTGTACGCTTTCGAATGTGCGCGTTTGATCGCTCTGCGGCGAAGGCAGGCTTGGGAGAAGCAATTTTTCCCCTCTTGTGGATCATTAAAATCTATTATTTTAATGAGAACGATTAATGAATGCTGCGAGTAGGAAAAATGCCCTAATTATGTCCGTTAACTTTCACATTTTTTACTAATTACTTTTAATTGAAAATATATCTATAATAGGAGTATATAAATTGTAGAAGTTATTGTAGAAAAATTAAAAATTAATGAACCTTATAAAATAACGGTTTAAGGTAGTTTCTAAAACCTGAAATCTGAGTTAAAGGCAGAGATTTAACCCACTCTAATTCGCTTTACTGCGACGTAGTTGCGGAAAGCTGCAGAATTACGTCGTTTAGTTAATCTTCAATTCTTCCGAGCCATTATCTTTGCTCCTTTGTAAAAACAGGTTTCAAAAGCAATATTTTTGACAATCTTTTACCGTATTTAAGAGAAATTATGTAAGATTTATAAAAGTTTTAAACTATAAATTTTGCTTTAAGTAAAATCTATTTTGTAGCTATTAAGATTAAAAGAGAGATCGATGGAAAATAAACATACTACATTTTTTTGCTAAAAATTTCACGATTAAAGTTTCATTAAACTCCTTATTAGAAGTTTGGCACTGCCATTCTCTCTATGTATAAACTATTTAATTCAATTCGCACCCTTTCACTCGATAAACGCTCTTAAATTCCGGCTTTTATAAATAAATAAATCTCCACTTTGACCAAGCGACCGTGCCGACTCTCCACCCCGAAATAAATAATCGTAACGCGGGCGTACGGAGCCCATAAAAATTCCAGATTCTCCAGCCGATAATAGCCGGCCGTGTGCCTCGGCCGCGATAAAAGGCTGCGCGCGAAATTCGTGATCATTAACGACCCACTTGCCCGGCTCGCGTAAATCATCGAGAGGCGGCGAGAGCCGGCGGCCGTAGGAACGAGCGCGTCTCTCCGAAAGAGGGTCACGAAATGAAATTTCGGCGGGTCGACTAACATCCAGCAGCCGAGCCGAGTGCGGAGCCTCGCTCTATTTCCGCGCGAATAAATTTAATTAAGTTGATCTCGTCGCCGAGAGGCTCTCCGTCCCTCCTCCTTCTTCCTGCCTTTTTCTGTGCCGTCTTCGCTGGCGGGGCCGAGGCAATTTTTTCCTCGCCTCCTTTTTCATTGTTGCGGCGCTCGCGTCGATTCCTCGCGCCGCTTGACGCGGGAGACAGAAGGAACGCATTAGAAGCTGCGACGGTCTTAGCTCGACCGGAAAAATGCTCCCCGGAGAGGGGCTGCGCGATAATTGTCTACGAAAATTTTCTAATATTTTCTTTGGGAAATAAAATCTTATACTTTTTCTGGGAATTTGAAAAAATAATTCTAGTTGACTTGAATTATTATTTTGTTTTTCCTAATTATCGAGAATATTACTACATTTATTAATGCAACAGATAGAATCGTGGGGCATTACTTTACATACAATAAAATAATAGCGTTAGCTATGGGAATACAGTTAGAATACTGTAAAATGTTTTATAATGAAGTACAAATATTGTAAGATTTTTGTTGCCAACAGCCGCCCAACCATTCGCGGCAATAATTGTTATCAGAATATAATCTTCCTGATAACAGATAAGGAGTTAAATAATACCTTAAAGGCCCAAAGAAAAACCCTTATCCGATTAATTCCAAAACGAAAATGTAATTTCCACACACCGGTTAAGAAGTCCTGCCGTTCCGCGCAAATCCCTTCGCGGCTCTCGCGGCGGCCTTAAAATAAACATTAATCCCGCGACTTCCCCGAGCAAAGAACAAGAAAGTTTCCCATCGCGATACGCGCAGCGCGCCTCTCGTAGCTCGCACTTAGCCGGGGCAGCTCGCTCACGATTTACACGAATTAGCCGCGCGAGAGGCTCCCTGCCTGCCTCGCTCGCGACGGCTTTCTCACGTATCCGCATTTATATACGCGCGCCGCGCCATTTTCCGGCGGCAGTTTGCTCAGCTGAATCGCGAATGTAAGTTTCGCCGAGTCGTTCGCCGCAGGTGTCTGCCGCGGCGAGGGAGCGCGCTCGCCTCGGCCGATGACTCACTCCGGCTCGCTCGACTGACAATCGCGGCGCGTATCCTGGATTAAGGCTATTAATTAAGCCGGAGTCCGAGGAGCAGCGGCGAGTACCTGCTTATCGCGGATCGGCCGCGGTGATAAATCGGCGACGAGCGCGCCATCTGCGATTTTTCTCTCCCGGGCGAATTATTCCGCGGGTGTAAATTCAAGGCTTATGAGTGCAAGGGGCAATTTCGCCGCCGGAAGGTCAGTTATTTTTTTTTTTCTTTTTTAAGCGAGCTTCGCGATGCTCGGGATTATATTGGGACGAGGAAGCTCTCGCTTATACATTCGCTGCATTTTTTGAGGTCTTAATTCACTTTTTCCTTTTTGGGCTTCGAAATTTTATTGCTTTATGCATGCAGAAGTGTACTTAAAAAAAATGACGTTTTATTATTCCTTTTAAGAGTACCTTTTTGAGAAACTTGAAATCCCAACTGTTCAACGCCATAAATTTTACATTTTCAAGGTTAAGCAAAAAATGCAAGTGCCATTTAATGCATTAAAATCAGACGCTTAACTGCGCATTCAAGAACCGAGACAAAACTTGCTGCCATAAAACTAAAAAGCTAAAATTTGAGCTACTCTTAACTGCCACTCTTACTTCTAAATCTCCTGTATTACGTACGACTTCATTCCCCGCACCGCCTTGCGGTCACTGCCTACCGCGGCAGCTTACAATCTACCATTTTAAATCAGTTCTTTCCCCCATCCGCGCGAAATCACCGGACAAAATGCCCCGCCGCAATAAAAGCGCGCGCTCGTAAGCAGCCGTTAAAAAATACCAGAGGCCAAAGCAAATCTACGCGCACGAGAAACGCAGCCGGAACAACGAGAGAGAGAGAGAGAGCCCGAGAGCTACAATTTACTTTGCGGCGTACTCAAAGTACATACGCGGGAAAAGACGCGCAAACGCGGGGAGAGAGTTTAGCGCGCGTTCCCATCGGTAACATCTACATCGGCCGCGGTAACCGCCGCGCGTGCGCGCGCGAATAACCGATTCATCCTCGGGATGTTCGTAGGCGCGAGCAAGGCGCGCTATCGGCCCCGCTGGATTGTCTTGCTCCTGCGGGTGTCGAGTGTTTGATAGATGCGCGGCCTCTTAATAAGACGAGCCGGTGCTGCTTGTTAGTTTACAGTTTTTATGCGACCGCTGTTGAAGCGCGGTTTCGCGCGGTGATTAATTGAATTGAAGTTACATCGCCGAGCGAAAGGGCTTGCAAAAAGTCTCGAACGAGATAATAAATTGCGAGCTTCCGTTATTTTATTGAATCCCGTTAAAAATCTACTCCGATCGTTTCTGCCAATTACCACAGCATTTTTTTTAACGTCTTCATTCAAATAACAACGCGAGCGCTTACGCCATTACCGCACGTTGCTCGAATAACTCCAGGATCTAAGATAACAGAAGAATTTCGCAAACCAGCAGCAGCACGATTCCCTCGCGCACTCATGCCCGCTCGTAGGCTCAATATTCCACCCAGATTCTTCTCTCCCGAGCAAGCTCACCGCGCGCCAAATCACAGTCCATGCAAATGCCGCGTCTCTAAAAGCGCGCGGAAAAATGAAAGCCTCCTCGCCGGGCGGCGCGAGAGCTGATGAATCCATCGGGGCGTGCGAAAGGGCCCGCCGTCAGCGAAGCCTTCGCCGAGAGATGATAGTCTCTAAATCTCGCGCGGGCTCTCTCTCTCTCTCCGCGGTAGCAGCCAGCGGACTCGGAGCTTTTCGTGCCCGCGCCGCTCGTCTCTATATTTAGCGCGACCGGGTGATTTACGCGCGAGAGAGCTCGCGCACTCGGGGATCCAGGAGTACCGGCAGGTATTCCGCAGGCGGGCCCCGCGCCGCGTCCCGTCCCGATCGTGCCGTAATTTGTAGAACGATTACGGGCCGCGATGCATGCTCGTGCTCCGCGCCTTTTAAGGGAAACAATTACCCGCAATAAGACACCACGGGCAGACGGGCAGTCGTGCCGGCGCACTTTCCTCCCGGCGCGCCGAGCGCGGGCAGGTTCAGCCACGAGGAAGAGGACCGCGCCGAGGGACGAGTCACGCGGAGTCGGGCTCATTAATTGTGTTATTCCCGCCGCCGAACGGCCAAGGTCGGGCGCGCGCCTCCGACTCCGGTGCCTCGCGGAGAGAGCGGATCTCTCTCCGCTTCCTCCTTCGCTCTCGTCCGCCGGCCGCCTTCCCTCCGCGCGGGCTCGTTTGCGGGCGCTTCTTTTATTTTCGAGAGCGGCCTTCGCGGATTTTTCGCGCGGCCGAAGGTCGTTGATTGAGAGAGCTTCGAGCGCGTCCGGAAATCGGGCTAATAAGGAAAGTAAATGGAGGCTTTCAAAATGATACGGTCTACTCCTCGCGGCTTTTACAGGTTCGAGTGGAGGGCTTTTATGATGTTAATGGGGCGATAGGGAGCTAAGTTATTGCACCGGGCAATGAGTAATCATATCGTTATGCAAATATTTTTTGATAATTTAAAAAGGGCGCCTTAAAAATCGGTACGATAATTATTAGCAGGATTTTAAATAAATGATAAGTTTTTAATTACATAGATAATGAAAACTTAATTAATTCAGAAATTTAATTTATTGCAATTACGCGCAAACCGAATTACCAAATACCTTCATTAAGTTTTATCTTTTAAGCTCGAAATAAATTTAATTAAGATCTTCAAATAAATGCAGAACAATTTAGAAAATTTACCATTGAAAACACAGTTCCCTTAAAAATCTACAATAAGTGGCTAATTGTCTCGTCAATCTTGATTAGGCTGAATTTATCAGGAACCCGTTCATACGAATCACATTCATCCCCTATAAAAAGAGCGCCTAACGAGATCGAACCTTCCCAATTGCATCTATTGAATCCTCCTCCGAGGCGAAAGGCACATCGAATTACGGACACGGAAACCTCCGTTCGACCTCGGCGAGTTTTTCAGGGTGGTAGTCGGGGGTCCCTTTGTCCCGCGCGCCGAAATTCAAATTCCAGCGGGCTAAACGGGTCCGGAGGGCGGTGCCGCCGTCGTTCGGCGTGCAGCTTTGGCTTAGAACCCTCCGGCCGCTTCGTAGGGCCGACGCACACGGCGCACCGGCGAGCGTTAAGCGCTCCCCGCGGAAATGATTCCTCCCGCGCGCGAGAAACGTCTGGCTCATTAGGCATTCCTTCAGTCTGCGGTTACGCGAGGACTTGGCGGACCGGCGCGCGGGCTCAGCCATGTGCGCGGAGAGAGAGAGAAAGAGCACCTGTGTGTACGTAAGCCCCGCGTCGGCCTCTCCCTCTCTCCCCTTTGCCGTACTTTGAGCTGATTTCGAGCTCGGGCAACTTTGCGAAATCGTTCGAGGGCCGCGCGTGTGTCGTGCCCGCGCTCGGGCCTTTCAGCTGCCTCTGAAGTCTAAGCCGGGTGCAGGCTGCGTCGAGAGCTTTTTCTTTTTTCAGGCGCCTGTTGTTTCATTTTAATCAGCGTCTAATTGCGCGCGCAGGCTCTTCGGGGAGGATTTTGCTGACGAATTAAGTTTTCAGGGAGCGAAATAAGGAACGACGGCGAATTTTACCTTGGGAGAAGATTTTTCGCGAAAATTGTTCATCTGCGCTTTCTCGCGGTAGGTTGTGAAAGGCCGTTTGAATGAATGAGTTCTCCAGACGGCTATATTCTATTTGTGGCGGGAAAGAGATTTTCACGAGGAAATGAGCTTTGGCAGAAAAACTTACTTTTTAGACACGACGGGACTCCCACGTTATCATATTTGCTCTATTCAGTTCGAGTGGGCAAAATATTCCAGTAAATATTTTATCATCATTTAATAAAACTTGACTTCCCCTGGATTTCATTTTCAGCTGCCGAACTGCAGATAAAACGTCGATATAAATATGTCTGGCCGAAATAAAAGGAGCAGCGGCCCTTAATGAAGAAAACGGTCTAGCTGCGGCCAAGTGAAATTCTTAATTCCGCGGGAAAATAAAAGAGCCCCGGAGGGCACGCTCTCTCGCAGCGCGGAGAGCTTAATGAATCTCCATCGGCGAAAAATGAAACTGCCAGCGCGTCTACACCCAAAGTGCAAGATCCCGCGTTTATGTGCGCCGCCGAATGATTGCTTATTTCCCCGTAAGCGGCGCTGCCCCGAGAGGATCAGGCCGTTGTCCGCAAGCTCCCTCGGCGGGGGGGAGGTGGCAGCCGGCCGGCTTTCCGGTAAAGACGCGATTCTCTTAATGTCTACATTGGAAAGAAGCGACTTCCGAAACTTCTTTCTTACTGCTTACACTTAAGCTTTAGTGCTATATACCGCTCTCCCGTTTCATCCGGCCGCCGTTGTCTTATATACGCTAAGTTCTTTTCTTCTTCTGTGCTTTGATTTTATGCCGCTATTACGCTTTTTTCCGTGTCTGCTCTCGTTGGCCGGCTACTCGATCTTCTCCTCTCCACCTTTGTTTCCAACCTCCCGAGCATCGCGCCCACGCTCGTTTCTTGTTTTCAATCTCCCGTCTGTTCCGTGCGATTTAACCAGCTTTTTCCAGTCATCCGTCTTCTGCAACAATATTGCGCACCGGTATTATTCCTAACAACCCACACCACCTCCCGCTGCCATTTACCCGAAATTTATTAAACGAGCGCAGCTGCTTTAAAACCGACATTTCCTAATTCCAATACAGTAACTCCGCACGTACGAAGCTGGCTCGACTGCGAAATGCTTGCCAACTGCGCGCGCAATGACCGAAAGGCTTAACGCCCAAGAGCGTTGTCGCCGAGCTCTCGGGTGGCAGCAGCGGCAGCAGAAGTCTGCGACTCGAGAGGCAGCAACGTGATACTCGCCGAGGAGTTGCGCGCACCGTATTATCGAGCTGCGTTCTCAGGTTAACTCGACCGTTCGCAAATTACAACGGCAAATTCTCGCCGGCTGCAGCGCACGGACGCGCGCGCGCGCCACCGATTCCCTCCTCCTCCCGGCTCCCCCTTCCCTCCACCACCCGGGCCCCGAGACAAAAAGCCCGAGAAAAGTTGCCTCCGCCTCGCGCACAAAAACCAGGCGGCTTTGCATGCTCGAGCGAGAGGAAAGCTTCTTTCTCTGCGCCAGCTGAGCGTCGGCCAAGATCGAAGGCGCCTTTGTCGTGTATACAACGGCGGGTCTGGTCTAGAGGAGACGCCGTCTGGATGACTTGTTTAATCAGCGAGCCAATGATCAGCGCCGCGGCGTATAAACTTACCGCGGGGAATCGCCCGCGGCTCGCGGACCTCCTTTATTCAATTAAATTTTACAGTCAGCGCGCGGATGAGTTTACGATGCCCGAGCAAGGTGCCCGAGTGCGTTTTCTTCCCCCGAGCCTCGGCGCGAGTAGACTCGGCCGCTGTAAACACCATTTTTCGAGGCTGCAATCGTCTGTAAATATGTTTAATGAAGGGAGAGTTTTATGCGGCGATGCTTGCTCCCGCCGGATTTTATTTGCCGCGAATACAATCGAGCTTCCATTGCCTGCGATAACAGAAAATTCTTCCGTCTAGAAGCAACAGAAATTTAAAGTTCGAGTTTCACGGAGCGTAAATGGAAGTTAATTAAGTTGCCGCGCGTTGCGCTGTGCATTTTTTTTAAATGCGTCAATTTTAAAGGCGCCGCGCTACTTTTAAAACAATATAAGGACTGAGCTGTTTTTCCTTTTAATTCTACAAAATACTTTTATACCCGCTCCAAGCTGTAATCTATTTTATGACTAGTTTCTAGTTAAAGATACATTACGTGTACTATACTTTCTAATTACAGCATTGCACCTCTATATCTATACCGAGGCAGTTCTTGTTTTATTGACTCGACCTTTATCTAATTGTCTATTATTTCGCCTTACCGAATCTATTATTAACAGGCCATAAATTATCAATCCGAAAAAAGCCAAGCTTAAATTACAGTTTTCAAGACAAAAGGCCGACATCGGCGAGTTGTATTACAAAAGCTCGTTTTGCACACTTTAAATTCTACTCCAGCATCGAAAGGAATCCTCCCGGACGTATCCAAAAATGCGCTGGTGGTCCCGCTCGTCGAGGCATACGTATATATCTATCACTCCGCAAAAAGCAGCCAGCTTTTCTTTTCCCATCCGTCACAGCCGCGGCGGCGGCGAATAAGAAGAGGCAGAGAGGCTCAAAGGCGGAAGTTGCGGGGAGCGGACTTTGACGAGGCCGTAACCCGCGGGACGAAGCGGGGAAGAGCTCGGGGCGAGGATATCTCGCGAGAGAGCGAGAGAGAGATATAAGTGACGCTCGCCGAGATGACCAGACTCTTACCTCGGCGGATAATGGAAGGAAAGCCTCGAAGCTCTCTTCCGTAAGCTCTCCCCTACCTCCGGTTTTGTCGATTGCCGGTAATTTACGCGGACAAAATAGCCGTTGCCGAGGATGGTTACGCGCCGGGGCCAGGAGAGAGAGAGGCTGGCCGAGGGGGGAGGAAGAGGAGGCCTCGGCTCCTCGCGAGAGGGTCGAGAAAAGCCGTCCCCGGGCTAAGCATTACATCGCGCGCGGCGCTCCTCTTTTCTTCTACCCTCCTCTCGCAGCTCCCATCGCGGCGCGGCGCTCTTCGAGGGACTCGCTTTCAAAACTAATCTTCGTAATCATCCTTTCGCTCTTGCGGAGCCGGGCCGACTCTCCGGAGCGTTTACGAGATTTTTAAACAAATACTTCGGGGCGGCGCGCTCGGCTATTTCGCGGAGAGCGAACGCCAAACATTCTGGGATAAGGGATCTCTTTTTTTCGAACTAGTTCGTCTGGAGAGCTTGGGCGTTTTAACAATTTTCTCCTCGTTCCGTATAACGAGCTCCAAGTGTTTATGTGCATTGATAAGTCGGAGTATTTTCACTTTAGTTTCGACTCTTTATTTTACTTCCCACAGTTTTGCTCTCTCTCTCTCTCTCTCTCCCTCTCGTTGTCTTATCCTCGCTCTGTTTTTGTCCTTTCCAGGCCTCTCCTTCATTTCGCTTCTTCTTATTCTCGTATAAAAAAAGGAAACCAAACTCCCAACGAGAATCTCTGTTGACTTAATGAAATAATTGTGCTGGCAAACATTTAAAAATCACGGATCGTTTCCTCGGCATTTTCTTCAGACAAATAAGAATTGCCCGGTCTTACACTGGCTTTACTCTTAACGATCCGCTTAATCATTATAATTACGGCGAAATGTTAATTAGTTCCTTTGTTGTTTTATTTTTGTAATAAACTTGCAATAAAAGCCGCCGTGCAAACCCCGCATCGCTGTTAAATGTTTGAACTAAAACAAGCTTGCAATCCGAGCATCAAAGCTGCAAGACTATTTTCGTGGAAGATATTAAGGAACGAAGCTACTAATTAATCCGGCCTTGGCTCACAAACGGCGCGCATCTCGCGCCGCCTCCCCAAGTAATGCCGGAGATATTCGTCTGGCGGGAGAACGTCGGCGGGAAATTCGAAAATCTCCGAGATTCTTGCGTCGCGACGACAGGCGCGCACCTGCTCCTAACGAGACCCCCCTCCCCTCCTCGAGACGAAACACGTTAATTCGCTGCTTACAGCAGTCGCGCCGGCGAAGGAACGCGAGCGCGCCGCGGAGTCGGGCAATTTGGAGGAGCGCTGGAATCTTATGGCTCTCGCTGCCGTCGAAAGAATGTCTCCGGGAGAATGGATTTCCTCGGCTCGCTAAAAAGGACTGAGAAAGAGAGGGCTCCTCCGTTTCGAAAAAGGGCGGCAGCCCGCTTGGCCGCCGCCTCGTCGTGGTGCCCGCTTCTCCTCGATTTGTCAGCCCAAGGCGGCCGCGGGCACGATTAATCCGATTAATCACCTCGCAATTGCGGCTAATTATACTTTGTCCCGGCGCTGCTGGTACCTCCTACCACCGCCGCGGCTCTCTGTTATACGTCTCTTTCTGTCATCCGGGCCGGCCGGCTTTGGCGACCGTTACCGCGTCGCCGCAGCGGACACTTTGATGAAGAGCCGCGCGCGCACGTGTGTTTGCCCGCTGTTCTCCTCGTTGGGCTTTAATTGAAGGGCCCGAGGCTATCGAGCGCGGCGCTGCGAGTCTCGAGAAAAATGAGGAGAGCCCGGATATATTGGGCGATTGCGATTAAAGGCGATGAAAAGCCGGGCTTATTTTTTTTCTTTTTTTTCGCCCCTTTGGCTTGATATGAAATTTTTCTTGTTTGATCGCGCAATTAAGAGTGAAAGATTCGCTTCGAATGGAATACGATTATCGTTCGGTGCCTGCGTGAGCTGATGCTTGGAACATAAAATTCATCACTCGCTCGGTACCCCTACCAGTTACCACGATAATAAAATTCAAGTTACGCTCGCGCCAGATATTTTTACGCAAAGTAAGATTATTCATTTTGTACATTGAGAAGAAAATTTTGTAAAAATTACTATACTGCCTGGTAAGACCGCCACAGACTGTCAAAACGAAAAAAATACCATACTTTACAGGAAAATTTACCAAACAGCATAGTAAAATTTCTTACATAAATATAGGAAATTTTACTGCACGGAGAAAAATTTTCTAGAAAAAATTACAATAGTACATTTTAATTTGATCACAGACTGCAAAAATCCTAAA
>JAWWEM010000054.1:7258985-7278038 GCA_035582935.1 Ormyrus thymus | reverse complement strand
ATCGTTTTTTTTCTTCTCATATCTCAAGTTACGATACAGAATAGTAATTTTTACTCCTTTTTTTCTCTCAGTGTACAGATCGTTATTGCGTCCCTCGGGATCGAGTTAAAGGCTATATGGGGCTGTGTTTCCTCTCTCTCTCTCTCTCTCCCGACAAGCGCGCGTTGACTAATGCACGAGAGAGCGGCGGCCGCTTGTGCGGAGGATAATGAATTGAAACGCCTCCGAATGAGGCAGGCCGAAAGCGCGCGCGATGTTGCGCGTACACACAGCTGAGGCCTTTTCGCGCCGACGGGCGGGGGAATTAGTGACGTGAAAGATCGCCCGGCTTTCCTCCTTCGCGCGGGGGTCATTTTCGTGATGCGAGAGAGTCGTGATGGACGATTCACTGGTATTTCCCAGTGTAACATCCAGATTATGCGTCGACGGCGGGATGTCTTTCTCTTTCCCTCCTTATTTAATCTACATAAAGAGGGCAGAGAAAAATTGCTGTCGGCGATGGAAGAAATACTGTTTGTAGGAGCGGCGATAAATTACGACTTTTCGATATATATTTCTTTCGATATTTTTTCTTTGCGGTGTCGATTCATTTCAGTAATTTTCATTGAATTTATTATATATTTCTAGCGATACGTTATATATAATTGTTGCAACTCGTATTTTTGTAACGATTTGTAATTTGCAAGGATTTAATTCCAATTATCTAACCGAGTTCGGCGAAATTCCAACGGCGATTGCGCCCAACGGAAAGCAATAGTCACTGCATGGGATCGCATCGAATTTCACAGATAGAGTTCAGTGGAAAATCGACAACTGAGCAACAATACCTGAAACAGCGACCAGACCTGAATTCCGCAGACTTTAAGTTTCCAATTTAGCCCGATAGTTGCAGACAAGCACGCTATCGTTTTACAACCAACAAGTTCGTCGCCGCGATCGTTTGTAATTTCTACCCGCGTGTTTCTATTCAAACGATTTGCTGCTGAGATCGCATTGTAGAGAATGAAATTTATCTAATGTTTCTCAATCCCAAATATTTATTTTTCGAATGCTCATTTTTTGGATCCACACCTTGCATCGTCTTTCTACTTAAAAAAAAAAAAAAAAAAAAAAACAGCTACCCCTCCGCACAAAGTACATCCAAACGGTCATCAGGGCCAGAATTTCAATTGCGCAAAGTGCCGCGGGCCGTGAAAAAAGAATCCCGGCCTCAAGGCAGCGAGGCTGAAAAAAGGCTCCTGCGGGGGAATCGTGCCGGCCGCTTCCTTGGCTCCGCGTCCCACGAGGCGCAGCCGAGGATGACTGGCTTTACGGCCGAGGGCCCCGACTGATTACACGAATCGGCGATTCATAA
This sequence comes from Ormyrus thymus, assembly GCA_035582935.1. NCBI lineage: Eukaryota > Metazoa > Arthropoda > Insecta > Hymenoptera > Ormyridae > Ormyrus > Ormyrus thymus. The sequence goes on along the minus strand of JAWWEM010000054.1, from coordinate 7,276,684 downwards.
TCGGCGTCCTCGCGGCTCCGTCTCTCCCGCGGAGCGTGAAAATCTCCTCCGCGGCCTTTCCCGTCCCCCTTTCCTGCGATCATGAAAATCGCCTGGCTCCGGGGCTCTCTCTCGGATATCGCGGAGAGCTGCGAATGTGTGTCCAGTGCCTGTTCGAGGGTTGTTTTACCACCGCGGCCAGCCTGGCCGTATGAATATTCCCCGGGCTCTCGAGCACGTAATGCGCGTAAAAATATTTTATGGCAAATTAAATTACCGGCCCGGCGCAAAGGGTGCAGTCTGGCGGAGGCCTCTTTTACGCAAATTTCCGCGCGTAAGAGCTTTTTATTTTTCTGCCTCATTGGCGCGCTCTGCGAATGTTGCAGTAAACAAATTAATGGAGTAGCTTTAATGCTTGATCATTTTTATGCTCTGCACTCGAAATACCACCGCGACCAGCGGTCCGGATGCGTATGCAAGGAATTTGTAATGTATTCTTTTTGATGTAATTAATCCGCGACGGCTGAAATAGGCGTAAAATACTCGGACAACGCATTACCTTCGGATAAAAGGGTTGGAAGCATTAGCATATAAAATGCATTTCATTCCAATATATGCTCAAGTTTTTACCGTTTCGAAATCCGCGCTTCAAGAATACTTTCTTCCATTAGCACTCGAGCTCCCGGCAGCAAACACCGGTGTTTATCCGCCGAGGGCTTTGTAAGTCTTCCAAAAGAAGTCCGCGAGAGAAAGGCGCCCCCGCATCAATAATCAAAAGCAACTGATTGAGGCAACGAAGCATCATCGGAAACCGGAGTAGTTCCTCTTTTATTTACGCCCGACGAGAGTTCGCAGTTTCCAATTAAGCCCCCGATGCATCCGCGGCGGCAGACGAAGCCTTACGTGTATACGGCGAGGAGGGGGCAGCCTCTCTCGGCCTTCGGCTCCGCGCAGCATCTCAGTGACCCTCGGCACTCGGGGCGATCGAGCAAAGTCTGCCCTCCGAGCTGCCCTCGTATACGCGGGGCTGCAAAATCAATGGCGATGGTAAGCCGATACACGGGAGGTGGCGGGCTTTGGCTTGTTAGGCAAACCCTCGTCAAGCGTTCGACTCGTCACTCTCTCTCTCTCGCTCGCTCCCTCCTCCTTGCGCCGCCCACGCAAGATCAAGACGAGCGAGCTCCCTCTGTGTCTGCGGGCGCGAGTCCGCCGAGTATAACGTACCCGGCTCGTATAATGTACTGCGCTGCTGGGGATAGTAGATATCGGGCTAATCGCTTGAGCAATGGGCTATAATGCTTGTAATTTGTAATTAGTGAGCTGCCGATTCCATGCATCCCCGGGCTTTATTTATGATCAAGGGATTACATTGCTCATCGGGCGATGCTAATATTCGACTATTTCAATTCGGTCCGTAGTTTACGATCGGGGCGATGCGCTATCTGCCTCGCCGTTATCTGAGATTATAACCCTCCGAGAGTGCTCCCATTTTTATGGGGCCAAGCGCTGAATTTCATCGAACTAATTAGCGCGGCTGATTAATTAATTAATAAAATCGCCCGAGCGAGCTTTTAAACTTCGGCGCGCGATGTTAATTTTTAGAAACGCCTCATCGGCCAGTCGGACTAACCGAGCGGATAATTAAACTTTTAGTTCGCGAGCGGCTAAATTATTCGCGAGCTCCGATCGCGCGAGTAATTAATGCACAGTTTGAAAATTTCTCTCGCGACGCGAGCAAATTCGCATGTAATTGCATCGATAATGAAGAAACATTAAATTTAAAATCCCCTCCCATTACCCGAGGCTCGCGTCGGAGCCTCCGCCGCCGTCTCCTCATCGGCCGGCCGACGAAACACTCTCCCATTATCGCGCTAACGATCAATAAGTCAGGGTCACGGGCGCATTAATAGTCCGCATATTGAGCAAAGTTCTAATGAAGCGCGGGACCGGCCCTTCATAAATCGGCGTCTGGACACGTCGGTGGAGACTGGCAAGTCGACTCGCTCGATAAGCGAGCGAGAGAGCGGATCGGAGGGCCGATAGCTCGCCGCGGCTGCGACGCCATTGGCTGATCACTCGCCTCGCTCTCTCTGCCTCTCTCGGAGGGCAGCGAAGCCGCGAACATCCTCCTTCGGGAACAAAGGATGAAATTTCAATTTGCCCGTCGGATTCCGTTGATCCCCGAAATCTGCATAACTTAAACGTCAGCCAGATGGGGCAGCCCCAAGTAGGTAAATACAGAAATAAAGGCCAAAGTCGCGGAGGGATCGCCGAGACAAAGGAGGAGAGAGAGAGAGAGAGAGTCTTCGTCCCTCAGCGCGCGTTGCCGCGCAAATCCCGACCGAGACGGAAGTGACTCGAGGCGCCGGATCGAATAAACTCTCTCCCCCTCGATAATCCGGCGCCGCCGATTTCGGGGAAATGATTTTTTTTCGCCCCGCGGAGGGCGGGAGGCTTTATGCCGGCTGCGAGGTAATTATATCGGGAGAGGGCGCCGGAGACGACGGCGCTTTGTGCGAGGAGAGGATCCCGACGGATTTTATGCTTTCAGCGGAAAAAGCGAGAGCGAGTCGTAAAGTTTTTAGTGGCAATCGCCCTGAGTGATAATGGCTCCGTTTGCAGCTTGACATTCACCGACCTTATCTTATAAACAATTCCATTTGTTCTAGTCAGGCGTATAGTTCTCCGTTGCTTTTTTATTTACCCGAGGGTCCAATGAAGGTAGCCAAAAAGAAAGGACCAGAATTTTCTCCCGCGGCGCTGAACCCTTTGTACGGCAGTAGCCGAAGCGCAGGCGTTCGAGTCTTTAATCGCCGCCCCCATCGGCATAAAGCGCTTAATTTAATTTCCCCGCGCTTATTTCATCGCGTCGACTCTCTCTCTCTCTCTCTTGCTAAATAGGCGTTTTCGCGAGAAGAATGAGTGGCCCGGGTAATTCGCAACGAGGGGCTACGGATCCTGAATTCGACAGAAGAGTTGAAGTGGCGTTTCGCGCCATCCTCTCGCACCTTCGAAGCTCGGCTCTCTCCCTCCCTCCGAGCCCCTTCGGCGGCTCTCGCTCTGCTTTCCATTGTTGTACGGCGGCAGCCGCGCTCTGCTGCGCGCTTAAAGCCGAGCGTCGAAAGCTCGCGCAGACGCGAGAGGCCCCCGAGCTTTGTCTGTTATTTCTGCGGCTCGCTTTTCCTTCGGCCGACTGTGGCCCGGCGTGAACGCCTTCCTTCCGTCTTCTCTCTCTGTCTCTGTCTCTCTCTCTCTCTCTCTCTCTCTCTCTCTCTCTCTCTCTCTCTCTCTCTCTCTCTCTCTGTGTTTGTTCTCTCGGTTTGCGCTCCGAGTCGCTTTGACTCTCGCGTATGCTTGCTTTTTTCGCTTTCGTTCGCGTCCTCCTTCTCTTTCACTGGCCTTTTTGGCTCTCGGCATTGTTTCTTTTACATTTTTCGCTTTTCAACTCTGTTCTCTCTCTCTCTCTCTCTCTCTCTCTCCCTCCCTCTAATCTGCTTTGGAACCCAGGACTTACTCGGACAAAACACTTTTCCGGGGGAATTAAAAGGGCAAACCTTCATAATTTAATGTAATCTATTTTGAACGAGCCTCTCTGCCTCGACTTACGAGGACAAATCCTTCGCTTAGCTTTGCGTACAATTGAAGTTTATTTAGGAAGGCTCGATTAACAGCACAAAATTCTACTATAAATTATCGTACGCGTAACGAACGGAATTTAAGTGAGATATACAAGGCCGTAAAGCAGCCATATCTCGATCCCTAAAAAGATGATAAATTTTGAGCGCCGGCCTCTTCGGTAATACTCCCTTAATCCCCGTCTAGATTTCGTTCGATTCTACACTCCGGTCCACCGGTGTGCCGCCTCTAAAGCGCGGGGGGGGCTTCTCCTTTTACGAGGGGGCAAGGCTTTCGGATACGGTTAAAGAGGAGGGCGCCTAAGGTAGTGCGAGAGAGTAGTCCTCCTTTTATTTTCACGAGCTTTGGCGAGAGAGCGGAATCGCCGTAAAGGAGAGATCTTCGGCGCGCGCGACTGTCTTTTCCGCGCGCGGCTCCCTCTCTGCCTCTGTCTCTCTCTCTCTCGTAAACGGCGACGATCGTAACTTAAAACGTCGAAGGCCCGACGTATAAAGCGCGATGTATTGTCAGCGTCTCGGACGATAAATTTCGACGTTCTTTATAGCCGGACGTAAAAGCCCCTCGATTGCTATATAATTATTTCACATTTGAATTACGCGAGGAAAGGCGAGACGCGCGCGCGTAGGCTCGCCAGGTCTTCCTCGGCACCGGCGTCTCCGTTCCTTCCTTGTTATTACGCGATTTATATATGTGGAAAACCTTGCAAAATCAGTTTTAACGACGTTTACCGCGCATTCGGAAAGCAATCGAGGGCAGAGAAGAGATCGCGGCGCGGGCAAGTCTCAAAGCCGAGCTGATTTACGAGCGTCAGCGCGAGGAGCTCGGAAGGAAGGTCTAGGTCCGACTGGTGCCTGCGTTCTACTTATAGCGCGGATCCGCGCGCGCTCGTGCTCGCGGGGGCTTTCTGCGCGATCCCCGCGCCGGCGAGTTTACACGCGCTGAATTCGGATGTGTTGTTTGACAAGCACTTACGGTATCCCGCGACAGGGTTACCACTTTCTGGAGCAGAAATAATACGGGGAACGTGTAAATATTGACACGGCTAATGGCCGCCGGAACCTTGGCATTTTGCTCTCGGCGTCCGCCGCGCGACGTCTGTGCAAGCTCTCTCTCCCCCCTCTCACTCGCTCTCTCTCTCTCTTCGCAGTTTCTTCCGCTCCTCCTTCCCCCGGCGTCCGTTTCGCGGCCCGCAGAGGGTCTAATCCGAACGAGAGAGTACACAAATGAAGGAGACGGACGCGGGGCGCTGTGTGAGTGCGCGCGGCGCAATCGAGAAGCTAATGACTTGGACCTATCTTTTCGCCTAATCTCTCGGGCTACAAGGCAGTTGGAGCCCCTTAACGAGCATCCTTAATCTCCCTTCAAACTTGCGGTTTCTCTCTCTCTCTCTCCCTCCCTGCTCTTCCCGCCGCGCGCAACGCTTTTTCTCCCGATCGAGGGCGGAGCCGCGAGCCGCCGCATAATAAGAAAGTACTCGAGACGCGAGCGCACGCTAACCAAGTGCCGCGGCTTTGTCAATCTTGCGCTTTTCCCGCGACGGCTGAAGCTGCTTTTCAATGTCGCCGAGTCAATCAGACGTCTGAGTGATTTGGCTTTTCTTTTCTGTATACCGGTGCCCCTCTTTAGCAGCGTTCGAACGCCGTGCGCAGAATTGTTGAAAACGTGCTTTTAACGGCACGGCAGCCTCGCGATTATATCCCCGCAGATTTATCTCGGCGCGCGGGCTGAAGATATATAAATGGAATATATTTTATGAAGCCCGTAACTCCAGCATTTAAAGGTCATTTCCTCGAGATGCCGACTCTAATAAAGCCCCCGCGCGGGCATTCTTTTAAATTTAGGCGCCCGGGAGAGCTTGCGCAACGCGCGCACACCCCAAATACCCATGAAAACGCGATTAGTGTCATTTAATTATCGCCATTCCCTCCGCGTCTTTCGCTTTATCAAGCTATTCTTCTCGAGATTATGGAGAATATGAATCCGATGTGGCCGTGGCGCGCGCACAGCGCTCGGCCAAATGGAATTTGATGCGATCGCGCCGAGGGGACGTAAATTAAAATGTCTCCAAGGCCGACGACGACGACGACGCCTACCATCGAGCGACTCCGGGGAGGGGTCGTTCCTTCCCCCCGATCCCGAGCGTCACTTTTTCTTTGCGTCGCTCTCCTCTCCTTCCCCCCGGCGCCCCGCGCTCGTCTTCCTTTTTCCTTTGGCGCCCCGCCACTGTATCACTTCCATTCTCCACCCGCTATTCATCCATCTTTCTCATTTACCTTCCTTCCTTCCTTTCCCCGGACTTTCCTTTTCGTTGAACCTTACGAGGCGCGCGCGATCGATTCTCACCCGGGCGAGCTCGAGAAATCGTCGCGAGCCGCCGCCGAGCTTGCGAGAGAGCTTTGTGCGAAAGATCGGGCGCGGACGGAAATGATTCTACGAGCGAGCTAGACTCGCCCTCATTATTTATTCTAACGAACGCCGCGTAGCTCCCCGCGACAAGGGTATTATTTGAAGTCTGACCCCGCAATTGTTTTGAATTAATCGATCCGCTATCTTTCACACGTTTATAACGTTGTACCGCGGCGGGGAAGAAAATTCAATAAATTTGAATTTACTGCACGCGAGAAACCCCCGATATTAAAATCGATAAAAATTTCAATTTAGACTGCGTTAAAATGATAGGTGCCTTCGGAAACTTTGGGGGAGGATTAACGATCCGAACGACAAGGGCGATATTGACCACTCCAGACAGACAAAAGCAGCGCCTTGCCTTCGACGAGTCCGTTACACCCGAGACAAATACGAAGGCGGCGAGGCGAGGACGGCGATAACAAACATCGACTCCTCGCGCGAGCCATTGCCGACGGCTGCGTTTCGACAAATTCCGCGCGCACCTCGCCGCGGCGAAATTGATTTTCATTTTTCACCCCGCGCGCGACCGCCGAGAGCTTCTGCGGCTCGGGGAGCTCGCATGCAAATGCGAGTCCGGCACGAAAGACGCGGCATTGCCGAGTCCGCGCGCGGGCTGCTATTACGCGCGTACCGAGTGTAAGGGTGGGGGAGGAGGCCTCCCTGAATTATGGCCCTGATTTCCGGCGAGATGGACCTTCCAGGCCTGGCAAGGGTCCAGTACTTGCCGAAAGTGTGCGGATAAATCAAAAGCGTTTTTCCGCGCGCCGAGGCGTTACTTATATTGCCGTGTAAATCACGCGCGGCCTGCGGGGGGTGCGCGGAGAGCGCAAGCGACAGAGGCGACTCGCTGCTCGCCGAGGCGCGGAACCGCCGCGATTTGCATGCGGCTTTTCCTCCTGGGGGCTGCGCCTTCTCGCGGCGGCGGCCGATGGCGAGCGGCCGACTGCTCGTGGCGGGAGCCTCTGCGCTCGGGATCGCCTTTGCGATAAACGCTGCTGAGGATATTTCACGGGGAAGCTAGTAGGAAATCTCTGTTTTTGTCTTTTTTAATGAGTTCTGAACGCGTTCGACTTTCCTGAAGCAACTTGATTTATGCGTACATTATTTAAGAATGCTTCGAGATTTGTCACGATGCTCTTATATCTATTCTATTATATCGAATTTTCAATAGTTTATAAAAAAGCCTTGCAGGACAGAATGTAGTCATCACGATGTGTCACTCGATTATTAAATTTCCAAGAAAATATCTATCCCGTACAGGTTCTTACTCGAGTTGCCAGTTCGTTTAGAGGGCTTCGGAACACTAATATTTCAAATCAGAAGGGAGCTTGACGCGCTCCGGAGACAACGGAAGTAGCGGGGTGGGGGGTCAAAAGAGCAGAGCGGAGGGAAGTTTCTTAGTACGGCCGAACTGCGTTTCACGTCCGAGCGAGCTCGCGTTCGACGCCTGCCGCCTGTACATCGTAATTCCCGAATAAAATTCAAGCCTCTCTCGATCTACCTCGTCGACTGGAAGCCCCCAAGATCCAAGCGGCTTAGCAGACGAGCTTATACGTCGTCGTCGTCGGCGATGGCGGCGGCGGCGTCTTCCACCCCTTTCCTCTCGCGAGGAAACGCCTGCCTTCGAGGGTGAAAGTGAACCCCCCCTGCCCGCGCGCCGCAACCTCTTAACTTTTCTCCTGAAACATTTACTCGACGTGGCGCAGCCGACATGAGCTTTATAATATTTTAAAGCAGCCGACTTTATCCGGCTCAATGCCTGATTTATCAAAGGATCGCTTGGGCGACAAGCTTGCATTTTTCCTGCCCACCTTACGAGGCTAAATTTTAAGAAGGACGTAGGGGCTTCTTCTTTTCTTGGTTATAATGATGTGGATTTACTTGTTTCTGATCGCGTGGTTTTGAAAGAAATATTGAATTTTATTAAATCGAGAATCAAAAATTGTATAAAAACTTTGTTATGTATAGAAAATGTAAAAAAGCTTCGAAAATATTATTAAATGCTCCAAAAGCACTGATAAACCGAAAAACGTGAAAACTAACTTTTCCAGACATTATGTTTCAGACGGCTTATCGATTTTCCTAATTAATGTTGACAGACGGGGTGAAATTGATTAAAAAGTTAGTTAAAGCCGATTGAGGTAAAAACTGTGGGTGCTAATGAAAGACTAATATTTGCCCTTCATAAAGCAATCGGGCTTTGTTAAATTTTCCAAATCTCGATGAATTTTGTACAAGATTTGCAAGTTTCACGCCCGAGAAATGAAAGCACTGATTAACCAATCCCCTAAGCCCGCAATAAAAGGTAAAATTTTCCATTCAAAATACATCTCCTTTCGAAAAAAGCTTTAATTCAAAAGAGCCAATCCCAGCTTCCTCCGGTCGAGAGGAGGAAAAAAAAATGAAAATCCCCGGACATTCCATCGACGGGTAGTCTATCGCAGGCTACTTTTCCGGGCGCTAAAGTCGCGCGCCAGTTTGTAATTTGACAAAAAGCACGCGAGGACGCACAGAGGAGGGAAAAGAGCACTCGCTCGCTCGGGCGTTCAGTTTCAGGTTGAAAAGACAGGCAGAGAGCGGCGAGAGCAGGTCCTTGAAATTCAAACCCTTGAGCGCGCGTGAAATGAGATTCCTTCCTCTTTCTCTCTCTCTCTCCGGCTGGCTGCGCTGCCCGATAGGGCTCTCCGACGGCGCGCCACGAGCGTGTAAATCGAGCGCGCGAGTGGCCTCCGGGCGTCGAAGGGAATTTCCGCGGAAAAAGCATCGGCTCTCTCTCTCTCTCTCTCTGTCGGAGGCTTTTCCTCGGCTAATTGGGCCAATTTACTTGGACTCCTGGCGCGCAAAAAGCGAGCCGTTTGCTCGCTCGCTCGTGCGGAGAGGAAAAAACTCTCGGCTCTAGCTGGCGGGGCTCGGTGTTCCGGGGCCGCGGGGGGTTGGGATGTCTGTTGTCGATTGAAAACGTATGGCTTTCTCAAGGACGTCCTTTGTTTCGTTTCGCGGGCCGAGAAATTAGAGGAAAACTTGCGCTCGGAAAAGAGTCCGCTGCTCGTCGATTACAGCTTTTTATTGCCTTTTCCCATGGATTCGTTGCTCGTTCTTTCTTTTTTATTTTATTTTCGTTGATTCGCTAAAATTAGTCGAGGCGAACGCAGTGAAATGCTACATGACTCGTTCTAACTGTACGCTCGCCTTATTACATCTACATAAACATTTTCACGTTGTGTTATTAGTACGGGAACAAGTTGTAAAACATATGCATTAGCAGGCTAAAATGTTGCTCGGTCGCGGAATGCCAACTTGCTCACCCATATAATTCAAAAGAGCTTATGGGAACACGATAGTCAAGAAAATATACCGCAACTCGGCGCAATAAGAATGTTGAAGCATTGCGGATCGGTGAGGTATATATCCATAAATGCAAGTTTATTTAATTTTAATGCACAAAACTGTACGTGTATTTCGAAAAGTTTATATTCCCGCGCGATCGGAGTGCATCTAATCGGTATCGTGCATAAAACGCTCCCCGCTGCGTTTATACCAAACGGGCGCAGAATAATTCCACAGGTTACAAAGTTATTCCCAGCCAAAGAAAGCAAAGCCCGGGAAAGAGACGAAGCAATAATCCGAAAATACGACGTCGGCAGGCTTTAATTCGGCCCCCGAACGCGATCGAAGTTCAGAATTCGCTGGCAACAGGCGCACGCACCGGCACTCGGGGCCGTAATTCAACGCTCGCCCGAAAAAGGGTGTAACGAGTGGTCTGAAATCCGCTTTGCCCTCGACGTTAAAGGGAGAGAGAGCTTTTTTCGAAGCTCGCCCGAAAAGCCGCAGGTCCCCGGAATTAAAGCGCGGATTTGTCGCGACCCGTGGGCCACTTAATGCCACGGCCCGAGTCGAGTTCACGCGAGCTTTACGAGCGCGCGCGGCGCGATAAGACGAGCGGAAAAAAAGGATTGCCCAGCGACGGAAAAATCACCCGCGGCGGAAACCGGTTAACTGGCTAAACTATCTTGACAGCTGGCTTATCTGGGAGGGGGGCGGGGGGGGGGGGGTCGGAGAGCGTGTCAGCCTGCAAAAAGCCATTTAAATCAGCAATAGACGCGCGCCTGCCTGCCTTTCCGTGAGCGCGCGCGGCCTTTTTTCCGAGTCGGCTGTACGCACTTGGCCGCGCGCGGCCTCGGCGTAATATCCATGTAAATGAAGCCGCGGGGTCGATGAACGGCGCTTGAGTGACCAGAGATTAGGACACTTAATTTCAGTGGATTTTTAGCGTCGCCGCCTGAATTATCGGGCTTCGAGTGATATACGGCCAGAATCGTGATTTATTTTACGATATAAAACTTATATCTGGGCTCTTATGTAAGAGAATGGATGCTAAAAATGGTAAATTTATTAATAATACAGGCAGCTGGGAAGTGATTTCCTTGCCTGCCGACTAACTGTCGATTAAGTGAACATTTTTTTCCGAATTATGTCGCAACATTACATTGCTAAACGCCAATTTTTTTTTATGTTTCAGGTAAAAAGTAACGCCAATTCAAGTAATACTGCCTCATTTCACTCGGTAAATCGTGAAGCTTAATTTATACCTTTTCCGCCTAAAAATAATATTGAAAAACCGTTACTGTTTCAAACGCATTTAATTGAAATTGCTTTTACAAAACTATCTATAAAATGGAAGTAGTCCGCGCAGAAAATGTAACGCCCCGCCCCGACTCGGAGCGGGGGAAAAAAAGCTCGAAAATAAAACAGCGAAATTCCGGCGATGCCTTTTCACTTAGATTGCTTTCACATTTTTTTTCATCCGGTCTCCGCCTCCCCCCGTCGTTTTTGCGCACTTATCCTCCCAAAACGCTAAACCGCAGCGAGCCATTCAATCGCGCCCGACGAAATCCCGAATCTCTCTCTCTCTCTCTCTCTCTCTCTCTCTGTGCAAAAAGCGTCGGGCAAAAAGGAGCAGCAAACAACAAAAGCAGCTCCCTCGCCAATCAATTTCGGAGGAACGTGCCAGCGGCCGCGTACAAGCAAGCACCTCGGCTCCTATCAAAGCTCCGGAATGCGCCCTCGGAGAGATTTCGCGCGTGAAACGCACGCCCCGCTCGCGTGCGTGCGCGCGCGTGTGTGTCGTGTGTGCGTAAGCTCGGCCGCGGACAGGACTCGCGTGAGGACCGTTTCAAATGGCACGCACGTAACGCACATACCTACGTGCCCGAGACGCCTGTGTAGTTGGGGTGCTGCGGACGTCGCCGCGCCGTCGCCCCCCCGAAGATAAGGAGGCTTTTTCCGGCCTCCTGGGAAGCGCCGCTTATGAGGGATATTAGTCAATGAGTTATATCGGGATTAGGATTATTGAGGCGGCGTGAGCCTCGGGACAAATCAGCTTCTTCCTGCTGCTAAGGAACTAGCGGGCGCTGGGCTTTTAATTAATCTATTAGGATGGACCCGATGTAGGCTTGAATATCAATTTGTAGTTGTATGGGTAGGGGGCTGAATGGGCTATATTGGGAGATAGATTAATAAATTGCGCGGCAAAACAGTTTATTATTATATATATAAAATACTGTCGTATCTCGCCGTTAGGCGTTGAGCGCTAAAACCGCGGCAAACTGCAGCTGCGTCGTGTCTGTTTCGACGCTCCGAAGCAAAGAGCGAGAGCTTTTACACGCTCCCACAGAGCATAATAAAAGCGCGAAAAGAAATCTAGCGGTCCCACTCTCGAGAGGCGAGCAGTAAAAATCCTCCTAGGCCTTTCACGCGCTCGCGACTACGCTTAAATTCATAAACGCATCGCGCGCTCTCTCTCTCTCTCTCTCTCACTCTCTCTACCGTCAAAGTTTTCCGTCACACCTCGCGGCAGACGACTCGCGCGCGTACGGCCGTAAAGGCTCGCGGACGCAAAGCTAGTAAATAATGCGCGCGTCGTCGCGGCTGGCTTTTTAGCGGCTCTCTTTCTCTCTCTCTCTTTGAAGAAGCGACGCGCGCCGCCGCTGATTTTCCAACCGCCGTGTGGATGTCAGTCGACGGGATCTCGTCGCGGCGGAAGAGCGCAGTTTGCTGAGAGAATAAGGGCCGCCGCCGCGACGCGGCGTCGGGTCGCTGTCGATGTCGCGACACCTGCGAAAGCGCCACTTGAGAATTTTATTTTAGAGGGATTACGCGCTTTGCCGAGACTCGGCGCTCTTCAGACATCTCGTGTAATGCGCTTTTCATTATAAAACTGGAAAATTTCAGAGCATAATAGAGAAATTTTCACTTCAAGTTTGAAGGAAGTATAATAGGTATAAGCGTAGGAAGCCTGAGAAAAATTTAATTTAATGCGAGTAGAATATTTTACGAAACTTAATAGGTGAAAAATTTTTTACAAAAAATTTTTGACATTTTTAAAGCTTCGCATAAAAAGACGTTTAATTTAATTTTGTGTAGCGAAGCATGAAAATTGGAAAATTCTTAAAAAGATTTGTGGAAAATTTTTTTTAAAATTTTTTCATCCAAATAACAATGCAAACTTTTTATTAATTTCTTCATTAAACAAAATCGTAAGGTGCATCCGAATTCCAACATTTTCAGTCCAGAAATTTGATCTGGGCATTGAGAGTCATCGAGTGTATCAGACACCTTCCCCATACCTAGATTAACCAGCCATGTAAACGTTGTTCCGCGTAAAAGTTCATAATAGACTTTTAATCAAGTTTTGACGCGGGCGACCAAAGCACAGCAAGTTAACCGAGAGAGCTTGAAATTTGCATCGAATACATCGCGGGGGGCCGGGAACAAACGAGCCTGGCAGCGCTGTACAGGATGTAAATCGAGATGCTCGCCGGCAAATCGACTAGACGTCGCGGGGAGAGCAACGGCGAAACGCGCAATTTGTTAAAAGACGGCCGGCCAGCCAGGCAGCGTCAACTTTACGACCACCGTAGACACACCCTTATACCGGCCGGCCAGAGAGAGAGAGAGAGCGAGCTTTCGCTCCTCTCGGTGACAACGTCGCGCGCTCGCGCTGCCAACTTAACGAGCTATAAACGCCAGGGCTCTCCGGCTGTTTTGCATAAGCGCCTCTCTCTCGCTCGCCTCGCCCTCTCCGCCGCGGCGGCGCGCGGTCCCCGACTCTCCGGCTTCCCGACGGCGACGGCGGCCGCGGCGCTCGTCTGTTTTCCTACCGGCTCAATAATTCCCGAATTATGCACCGCCCGCGCAACTTTGATGCACTTGCGCCCCGGGAGCGAGAGCTATTCGCGGCTGCAGACTTTGCACAAGCCGCGCGCGGCCGATGAGTTTAACTTTGATGTTCCGGGCGGAAGTTAACTTTTTCGCGGCCGGGAATTTCGATGCGTCTTTTCGGGATAATTTATTGTTTCCGCAACATCGGAGACCGATGGAGTTTCGATAATAGATATGGAATTAAACGGCATCTTCCAATAAGTGCCAGCTTAAAATAGTATTTTCAGGTGATTGCCGAAACGGAATTCATAAATAAAAAAAAAAGGCACTTATTTTCTTTATAAGAACATTTATTTTTAATTAGAAAACAGTTTTTATCGAAATAAACTGTTTCGATGCAAAAACGTCAATAAACACAAAATGTAATCTCCAAACCTCATTAAAGCGCAGTCAATCAAGACCTTCTCGCTGTACATCGTTAATGAAGAAAAAAAAATCGATAAAGGAGTACAAAGAAGAGACTTGGCCGGAACGCAGGCAGGCAGGCCCGCCTATGATATCAATCCCTCCTCAAAGCAGCGACAGGACATCTCGTAAAGCCGGGCTGAAAAGGCGGGCCTCGAAGGTCGATTCCTCGTTACCGTCATCCATCAGGCCGCGCTAAGAGGTCGAGGCGTTATTGCTTTTTTAAAATTGTCCGCGTCGCGGAGCGGCGGCCCGCCGCGCCACAAAGAGGATAATCGGGCGAAGGCAGGCGCGGGAGCTGCCTTCAGCGATAAATAGATATATATATTCGCCGCGGAAGGAAAGCTCGGGGGGGTGGAGGCGCATTAATGCGTTGATTAACGTTTTTTTTCTGAACGAAAAGCTCTTTGGGCGCATTACTGTCAGATGGAAATTGCCGGGCTGACGCACCGGGCGTTTCGTTTAAAAAATTTTTTTCCTCTCCCACCTCGCGCGTCCGCTGCTCTTTTTTGCGCGTCGCTCTTCCGTTATTTTTCCACGGTCCCCAATTTCGGTGCGCCGACCTGCGAGCGCGGAGGGAAGAGATACGAAAATGCGGAAGCGAACCGTGGCTCGCGGACCCTCCTCTTAATTGTCCTGAATTTTCACCAAGTTAAAAACGATTATTCTCGCGGGCTCTTTTTTGGGGGGAGCTCGGCTATGTGGCTTCGCCATCCTCTTATTTATTATGTATAGCTTCTTCTTTATAAGTGAAAAATTGGCTGGGAATTTCAATGGTATTCTGTATCGAAATAATAGAACTCGTCATCTTCTGCCTAATTATTCTTTTAATAATAATTATTTCAGAGGATTTTATAAAATACGTTGGAAAGCTTGATGGGACCCAGGTGGTAATTTTGATTTGAAACAGGAGGGGACGACGAAGCAGCTTAGTGCTAAAAGTTTAACATATCGTTGAGATAATCAACTTGAGAAGGGACCCTCGGAAAGGGTTAATGGGCAGAGGGACAACCGATGCCTCCCTGCGCGAACTTTCCGGATATTAAGTCGGTCTCCTAATTAGGCCAGGGCGACAAATCTTAGTCCCCAGTTCCTTTGAGACCTTCGCAGCTTTTCCACTCCTCCTCGACTTTTCTCTCTGTCTTATTCATTATCTCGACTTACATTCCTTATTACGTCAGTTTCATCTTACGCTCCTCGTATTACTTTTAACGTACAATTCCCCGGAATATTTTAAGGCTCTCTTGCATCGTAGAAAATTAATTTAGTCTCAAAATTTTTCCACTGGAAACGACCCGACGGAAATGGATTAATATTTAATAACTCGAAATTGCAGCAAAAACACTCTCATTATCCCTCACGGACATAATTCATAACAGCCACTAAGAGAAAATAGATTATCCGGCGACCGCAGCCCGGCCTACTCCGACCTTATCTCCTTGCAGTTCGACCCGCCGCCTGAATTTTCCTCCTCTTTGTCCGGGGGGCGAACGGCACGTAGAGCCGCTCTCCCGCCTTCCTCGGCCTCCTAACGCGAGAACGGACGTTTGCAATTTAACGGAATCTCTGCATATAGAGAGGGCTCATCGCGCGCTCGGGCGACGCGCGTTCGCGCCTCCTCCCCAGGCCACCCCGCCCTCCCAAACGACGTCCCAAACGTCCCCGCACTAATTTCACGACCCCTTACGCCGAGTGGGACGACGGCCGGGGCTGCCCTCCGTGCGGGGATGTGCTCGTGCATTCGAAAGCTAAAGCGGGGCTGAAGCGGGCCCTCCTTGCCGGCATTATACCCGGCTTAAACCGGTAAATATCGCCCAACTTTGACGCTAACTCAGAACTGTCTTGCCGCGCGCTGAGTTCAGCTTGCCGCCAGGCTTTTTCTTTCTGACGAGCTTTACGGGCTAGACAAGCTCGGCGCTAATACTTTCTTGCTCCAAGTTCGCTCGTTTCGCGATTTTATTGATAAACTCGGTTTGAAATTCGCTAGTGAAGAGAGACTGATTTTTGGATTACGGGCTAAAGTGAATGTATGTGCAGGACAGCTGAATTGGCAAAACACTGACAGTATTTTAATCGTGGTCTTAAATAAAATTATTTCAGAGAATTGATCGTTGAAGCTCCTGTTAACCGACTAAAAGTACTTTATTATTAAAATTATTTAAACAATTTAAATAAAGTAAGTTTGAGGAGAAAACACACACTGCAAATCCGGCCTCAACGTCATTTCCAAGCTTGAAATTCATATCAGATGATTGACGGCACTAAGAAAGTGAATTTCAATTTCAAGACTTTCGCTGTAAGCTCGCAAGATCCAAGCGAAGCCAACGTAAGATCTAACTTCTACTCCTCTAGGCGTCAGGCTTTTGGTATTATTTTACTCTCGTACGGGAGTTTGGATCTTGCGCGAAGCCACTTGAGTTTCATAAACTAACGTTGAACATCGTTCGAACTTAATTTAGAAATCCATATTCAAGCCTGCCTCAACTCGCTCATCTGCAATGAGAAACGGGGCGTAACAAAAAAAATCCACATTCATCTAATTAAGCTCGTTCCAAGCCCCGCTCCTGGCCGCTTCGATAAACCAACCCTAATCTCAATTCTATTAGCCGAAAAGAAAAAAAAAAGAACACAACTAAAGCAAGCATTTCAATTAGTCCGTCCGTATCGGCGGACTGGTTAATTACCCGGAATAGGCTGGAACCATCGTATACATCCAGCGTAACGAGCGGCGCGCGGAGAGAGAGAGTCGAAAGCAGCGGGCGGGCCGCGCTATTTACACGGTGCTAAAAGCCAAGACGTACACCGGCGGCTGAATCTATATCCCTCGCAGCCGCAAGGCTGCCTCTACCTCCGGTACACCTACTTGGCTGCACGATCGTGACAAACAATGGGCACGCGACGCGAGCCGCTCTAACTCGCTGTATCCGCGACCAATGAGCCGACAACACCCCGAGAAGGGTGAGCGGGACGCCGCCGCCGCCGCCGCCGAGGCTAAAAGGGGAAAGAAATTTATGGCGCTGGAAATTCGCTAAGAATATTCTTGATAAAGTGGAAGTTGGCTTGTGTAAAAGAAATTGAAGTTTTGAAAAAATCACATCGGGGACCTTGTCGAATTTCATCGGAAGTATAATTTATTATTGCGGGTAATGGCAAAATTTTGTATTTTGCAAATAAATAGTTGTTTCTTTTTCAAATAATGCCACTTTCTCATTAAAATGCACTCTCAAAGAGAGATAGTTTTCTCAAAACAAACGCAATTTCGGTTAAATTTGATATTAAACGCGGGCACTTGTTCATATTAGTGCTGCTTGCAGTAAACAACAAACCGGCTTTGTGTCTTTGTAAGTGACGTTGATTAAAAATTATGCTTTACACAGTGCTTTGTAATAAAGCATCTTTTTGTAACTATTTGTTATTATGCTTTTAATTATTATAAAGCTTGATTATTTTCTAAGAATCCTTTATAAAACGACTTACTAATATGAATTATGCGCCCTAAATTTTTGCATCTTAATTAAAAACGTAAATAACGTTAAGTGCCTTCTTCAAGATACTTACAACAAAGTAATAAGAATGCGACTAATAAAACATTAAATCAAGCGCATATTAATTATTCATGTCAAAGCAGACTCTAGATGCTCTGCCGGACCGGCCGTCTAATTCCATTAGCTAATTAGCCGATTGATCGATGACTCCGATACCTGCCAAACAGGCCGCTATTCGGCAATTAATATCTCGGATTTCCCCGGCAATCATCGCGGCGTGTACTCGGCGAGAGCGGAAAGCGGTGGAAAAAGGCGAGCGGCGGCGGCGGCGACGGGCGGAGAGGGAAAACGGTGCACTTAGTTTGTGTGCCGGGGGACGAGGGGGCGGTTCCGCGGCAGCGAAACGTGGTTTTCGCGGAGGGAGCCCCCGAAAGGGTGAATTGCGAGTACGTGCCCCGGCATACGAATCAGTCCCCTCCCCATATCGCGCGGCGAACTCCTCGAACTCCTGTTGCCGCCTAGCGCGCGCGCGTTGCTTTGTCGCCGCGCGGCGCGCCCGCCCCC
>JAWWEM010000054.1:7241441-7258885 GCA_035582935.1 Ormyrus thymus | reverse complement strand
GTTGCTTGGGCGCCGCGCGGCTCCCCCCCCCCCCCCGGCCGGTGTACACCGAGAGCGTCTAATGGATTGCGCTAATACTGTCGGTCAAAGCCGCCGCGCCCCTCCCCCTCCAGCCTTTCGGAAATTGCCGTTTCCCAAAGAGTATTTTCTATAATTTGCGAACGGCCGCCCGCCCGCCCCGACGCGCCCGACGGCGTCGGATTTGCGCGGCGGCGCGTTTGTGGAGCTGCCTCGACGAGGATAAGAAAGGCTTTTGATCGTTTTTAAGTAATTACGGGTGGTTAATGGGGGTTGCACTTTAATTCGTCGTTACTGCGCGAGCTTGTGCAATTTTCTATCGAGCTACTGTGTAAGTTGAATTAAAGAAATTATTTAAATTTCGTGATATTTTTAAACCGACAGTCCCTAAATTACGGCGAAATGGAAAATTTAAGGATGACTTTATAACGATCTGATATTCAAAATGTGTTTTTACGTCAATATTAATTTTAATACAATCTATTAGAACCTGTTCGAACACCCATAAATATACGGTAAGACCCAAAATAGTCTTCCCAACCCCCCCTGAAAAATTAAGATTCTAGGTGTCACCCTAAAAATGAATCTGCAATCAGTACTCGGCCGAGTCCAGGAAGGAGCCCCTCGCCGGTAAATTCATCACGAGCACAGGAATTCGTCAAAATGAAATTGCTCGTGAGAAAGGACGCAAGGGAGGCGCCGGCCGAAGGGGGGGGGCGGTGGGCGAGGAGTGCGCTGCGAGCGTATTTCACGCATTCACAGTCGGAAATTCGATTGGCGAGAGCAACGCCGTGGATTGAATTAAAGGGTCCTCCCGCCGATGGGACCGCTTTGACTCTCTATATTTATATGCGACTTTTACTCCGAGCAGCAGTCTACTTGCTGCGTCCGTTGCGTACTGCTCTATCTCTCTCTCTCTCTCTCTCCCCGCCCCGCCCGGATTCGGACCGTCCGAGTGGATTTCGAGCAACTCTAACGAATCCGCCCCGACCCGGCAATTGTGTTTACTTGCTAATTGGCTTGAGGACCGGACCTCGTCGAATTTATCGTTCCGATTAGCGGACCGAGGGAAATTTGCCCGGCAATCAAGTTTTTGACTCGACTGCTTCCAAGAACGGCCCGGCTAGCTGCTGTAACAATCAGGTATCCGGCTTGATTGCTCCGTGGACGTCTTACATTAGGTTAACAAAGTAAACCGTAACTACGTTCATTTGGATTATCTAAGGTAGTTCCGGAAAGGTCGAATTCTTCGCCTGCGGAACAGCCGTATAAAAGTCGAATTTGTATAAAATATCAAATGGAAGAATGTGTTTTAAACTTGTATCAATACCTGAGAATTATGCAAAGCAGCGAGTATCCAACATGATTTTTCCGTTGTTTCAGGAAAGTTTAGAAGAGCGAATTCTGGAACTGGAGCGCACTTTGCATGCCGAGAGGCTTGCCGCGCAACGCGATCGTGCCACGATTACGAAGCTTCAACGCCAAGCGAGCAAGGTAAAATTTTATCTAACATTCTTATTGTTTTTCTTTTTTTAAAACCAACAATTTTCCTTTGGCCTTAAATATTTAAATTTTATCGCGTCAATCCTGAAGATTCCGCTTTTATATTCATTGAAATAAATTAATAAACTGCAACGATTTTCCGAATGTTTGATCATACACCGCGTTATCTATAATTTTCACTACAAGTCACCTGTGCCATTTAAATAATTCCCAAAAATAAAGCCGAACGCCCCAGTCGATAAAACTCATCGACACGTTTGAAAAAACAGGATTCGACGGAATATCCCGTCTGATAAATTTGATAAAACGCTTCAAAGGCAGAACGAGACGGCTCGAGTATACCGTCGGCGATTCACATATCGCGTGCAGCGTCGCGCGCGCGCCTCGCGCCTCGGCAAGTGCCTCTCGGTGCAAAAAATCGCCCCTCGGAATAAAAACAAAATGGGAAAAGTGCTTTCATGCAGACGTAGCTCTCGGCGCAGCCCGTCGCCAAGGCGCTCGTATCAGATAACGCACATCCCATGTTGAGAAGCAGCTCCGCGCGGAAGAGCTTCCCCGTAATCGCGTCTCTCCCGCTTCTTCCAACTCTTCCTCTATCTCGCGTCTTTCCGGGCATTTTTCTTGTTTCCTTTTTCCCCCGGCACTTCTTCCCACTGCGCCATTATCTCTCTCTCGCGCGCAGGCAGGCAATCGCTTGCTTAAGTTATTTGTTACTACCTCTTTCTTGCCCATTTACTGACTAATTCGTCCGTTACCGAGGCGCGGCGTCCCTCTGCCTGCTTGGCTCTGCTGTTAACCGTTTCCCGGCCCTCCTTATGGATTTGAAGTTGCCGCTAACAGTTTTTTTTGTGTTTTAATTGAATCAATTTTTTGTACTTTGAAGTCACAAAAAGAATCTCCTTGTACTATTTAGCGAATGAGAAACTGCATTTAATAACATTTTCATCCAGGAGTAATAATTTTTGATTTTATTAGGATGTAAAGATACCCACTTATATTCAGAAGTTTAAAAGCTCGCTTATCAAAGCACTCAATTTATTTACAAGTTTCGACTGGCCATAAACACAGAAATTTTCTGTAAGCAATCACGGAGAATCTAAGCACAGTCGATTTACTAGCTTCCCCGGAATCCTCCTCGTCCCGAGAGCGATCAGCTTTCAAGCGATTTGCGATTTATCCATCGTTAAAGAGTTTTTCTCCCTCCCCCCGACGCACGGCGACGTATATGATTTCGTCGGTTAACCTCTTAAGGGAGTAAAAGGGGGGCAGGGGTGGGGGAAACGCGGCCGGCAGTTTTCCGTAATTTCCGGAATCTGTCGGTGAAGGTAAAATTTCGCCACAATGCCTCCCCCAGGCTTTCGGCGTCGCCTATATATGTATACAGACTCCGGGGCGGTATATACGCTCGCGGGGAAAGTTGCGAGAGAAAGGCTGCTGCTGCGAGCTGCTTCTGACCTTCGCGCGGGTCGACGCTCCTGCTGCGAAGGATGATGTATGTAAGGGGATGCGGTATAGATATAAGAGCCGCTCTGAGCGAGCGGGCCTCTGCTCCTGACGTTCCGGCCCTCCATTTGCAAGCCTATAAAGTATTATGACAAAAACAAGACCCGCCTACTGCTGTTCCTCCGAAAAAGGAGCCGGAGACCGAATGGAAAAGTCTCGAGTCTGCGATTTTCCCCTGATTTACGCTTATCTGATTCGCTGCCTCCGTAAAAAAAAGGGAACTCGGGGATACCCCGCCGCCTGAGTGAAATTTCTGAGAGGAGATTGGAACCTTGGCCCTTTTTATCGATTGGCGACTTCTCGATTCGCTTAATTGTGTTTTGCCGAACGGACATTTGCTGGACTGTCGCGGTTTCGCCCGAATTTCGATCGTTTCGATTGTTTTGCAAGTGGAGTGGCAAATAAATGAGAATACGACTCGCGCTAAATTCCTTTGTGATTTTATTTTCGTGAACGTTTGATTTGCATTTCATTTTCCGTGTGATAAAATTATAATGGCAAGAAGCTAATTTATAAAACTCGCGCGTCGTCGCGATCTGTAATGTAATTACACTCTGCAACTTTCCATCCTCCCATACATCTTTTCTTTTTTTTTCGCGGTAGTAAATATTCATGAATCAAAAGCGGATTGAAAGCTCGACCCTCTTCGCAGCTCATCTAACCCTTTTTCACGTAATCTCTTATTTCAAACGGGTAAAGTCAACAAGAAATGTTTTAAAAAAAATCGTCCAAAGTTTAATGTATGATTTTATATTTTATATTTATATGCGCCTTTTGTATGAATTATGTACCTGAAATAAAGAAACTTTTTCCCATATAATATATTTATATCATAAAAGCTGTATCTGCACTTATCAGTAAAATACGAGTGTAGTGATCACTCAAACCAACAGTGCGGATCTTAAGCTCAGTGATTTTCGGCCCTTCTCTTGGTCCATTTCTAATCGGTAACGACCTCGACTTTCCGGAGTATACGGCCGTGCGATCCATTAACTTAACCACTCTTCTGACTTCGGAATAGCCGAATACAAGAGCAGCCGGGGGAGGAACGATGCTTAAAGCGTCCATGAATAATGAAAGCTTATAACAACGCAATCTTGAAAACGCGTATTTTAACAGTAATAAACTAAATTAAATCCCCTCCCTCTTATATATTTTTATACTTTTGTTTTTCTGCGGTGCCGTAAAAGTACTCCCATACACGGAGTTCACTCCATTTTTCGTTTACCGCCTCAATCGCGCGGTTAATTCAGGCTTACAGGGGGTAGGGAAAATGAATTTTCTATTTCACTTTTCGCATTTTTCCGGGATCAATTTTTATCATCTACCCACGTATTAAACCTCGAGTCTCTTTCTCTCTCTCTCTCTAGCTTTCAAATACTGCGCGACCCTTTATTTTTATCGCCCGCTTTGCTTACCGCGTAAAACCGCAGGAAAGAAACCTCAAACTGCTCGTAGAGATCTCGTCTTCCGCATTGCTCCGCGTCCTCCTTTTCCCCCTCCCCGCTGCTCTTTTTTTCGCGTTTTCTTTGTTATGCAAACTTACTTCGAGGTACGGCGGCAGATAATAAAACTAGAATTTTAAATTTCGAGTCTTTTCATCGTATCAGAATATTGCGATGAGTATACCTATGTATACGTATAATCGATCCCTTATTTACGCAGTTATGAAATATGCACATAAAATAAACATAAGCATTTTATTTGATTTACGGTAATACGTGGAGGTGATGCATATTTCATTTCGGTAACGAATGTACAATAAAAGTAGCGCGAATTCATGCAAGGTTTATTAAGGGCTTTAGTAAATAACTGTGTAAAATAAATTATCGCTGAACTAAGTAATTGAAATAAAATTTAAATTTGTTCTTTTGAAATTTATTTAGATTCGTATAATTACTACCCCATCTGTCAGTATTTCCTCCATTTCGGATTTACCTCTTTAATTACGGAGCAAAATTAATGTTAATACCCCTCTGAATATAAAAAAAAAGTTAAAAAAAAAAATTCCTACTCGCAACCCGCTCGAAAATAAAACTTTAAACAAAGCTCAATAAAAGCATTCGCGCGCCGAGCTCGCAGTCCTCTCGCATAGACTCCCTCGGCCATTCATCACGAGTCCATTTAAAGGCGAGAGGGGCATCGGGAAATTTTTCTTTTTTCCTTCGCCCAGTCGTTTCCCTCCCGGAGAGTAGTCCCTAACCCGGATGTGCGCGATCTCGGTAATGCTCGGAGCGGCCTATCCGAGAGCGATGAATGGTCGCCGGCTCTCGGGGATCCTGCCGGCCGATAAGGAACATAACCGTTCACGCACGCACACCCACGCGCACACACACACGAGCCTGGGAATTCGTGCGCGAAGGTGCGACGGATCGCTGGAAGGAAGCGAGGCGAGGCGAGGCCTTCGAAAAACGAGTCCGAGAGGGGGGGGGGGAGGATGTGTCGCCCTGCAGATAAAGTTAATTGAATGGCACCCCCGGACCCTTCGGAACCTGCGGCCACTACGGCCTATTTCCCTCCCTCCCGACGGGAGGCCTTGGCTATCTAACAAATTTTCCTTTGTTTGCTGAAGAATGGATCCTGGTTAAAAATTACGGCCTTCCCGCGACTGCTGACGTCTTACTGCGAGAGGCGGCGGACTGCTCGTGGCGCAGAAATTTATCTGGGATAATGGTGGCGGGAGCTATTGTGTAATAAGTGATGGATAAGATACAATGACGTACGTAATCGAGGATAACGCGAGGAATGACGAGCGCGAATTTGCGATTCGGGGCAAAGTTTGGAAAGAATATGATGGAATCATCGAGATAAGTGATGTATTAGCTGAACAAATAGGAAGCTCGGCATTGAAAAACTGAAACAAAAAAGTGCCATTAATTTTATATTATTTTGTTAAAAGAAAATAAAATGTAAGCTGATTTTTACCTATCAAAAATCAAACCTTTATAAATTCAAACCTTTACATGAAATTCTATATTTAAAACAGCGCGAGGATATAACTTGTGCATTAGTTTTATTTTATAATTTTTACTTGCTTAAACATGAATGATTTCAAAAGGAGAAGAACGAAGCTTCGGCAGGAGCTCTCTATTTTCGTTTCCTTTTTCTTCCCCGCACAAATTTTCTTGTCGCTCCGAGTTACCATAATCGTTATCGATAAAGCAAAGATGACGCGAAGATTGCCTCGCCTGCCTTCTATTTTGTTTGCTCTACGTCCGAATAACTCTCGTACGATTTCGCTAGAAAAAAAACTTCCGGCATACAATCGAAAGGGACAGCTCGAAAATATCTCTATGAGAAATCTGGTGGAAATTTCAGTTGAATCTACGGGAAAAGGAATTCCTGCACATTTTCCCTTCGCCCGAGCAAGATATACGTATAGCCTTGCGGGGATTCCTTCACCCGCTTTCTTCTCCTCCGAGGGGGTAGTATTCATTGACCTACTAAAGCACCGACGCTCTTGCCTGCCTGCGCTTCTTATCTGCTCGAGCGTATATTGAAATTCCCGAATACGGCCGTGGAAAACAACCCTGGATTTAAAGTTGTGTTTACTTCGGTACACATTGGGAGGCAATCCGTTTTTATTTAATGCGGTAGCGAATAAACCTTCGAAGCTTTATCGACGGTTTCACGTACAGGGGTTGTACTTATTAGGATGAACAATCTTTAAAGCTCATTTGATTTGCTGCCTATTAATTGGCTAAACAATCTCCAGAATAAGCAAATTAGCCTGCCAAACAAACGTTTAAAAGCAAAGCGAGCCAATAAAGTTGATAAAGCAATAAAAATAAAAGGCACAATCTCAGCGGCTAATCGCATAGCGGCCGGGCTCTTTTATTGCAGCATCCTCATAACATTTCATGCATTATATAAGTGGCCGTTGGCTCGATCCGAGCATTTGGGGCAGAGCGGCGGTGGCGGCGGCGGCCCGCAGAGGGGCGGAAAATCTTTCGAAATATAACAAGAGGCACTCCTGCCTTATTGTTATTGTTTTCCGTTATTACGAATCGCTGACGTTTTATGCGCGAGCCTCGCAAATGAGGGGGAAGAGCGGCATCAGCAGAGTCGAGTGCTCTCTGGGCTTGGCCGAGTGTCCGCGCGGCGCCTGAGCCAGCGGAGAGCTCGCCGCCTTCCGGAGAGAAAAATCCCGGCAAAGCGGGTCATTGCGAATGTGCACCCTTTTATGCCGCCGCCGACGCCGCCGCTCGAGTTCAAGGCAGACGGAGTAGTTTCGTATAGACGCCCCGCGGGAAGTAGCCAGGAAGAGCCCGAAAGGCTGCCGGCCCCAATGGCGCCGCGTCTCGACGTCTATGCCGCAGGATATCTTATTTCGTTGTGGTGCTGCTGCGATTTTCTTATTATTCGTCGTGTACATCATTCTTGCCATTGTTTGCTCTGTTAATGCTGTTGTCAGCGAATGGTATTAATAAATTCGATTGAATTTACCTAAATAAATGATCCGATTCGCGATTCAGTCATTCTTCACAATATTTAACGCAATGCTGAAAAAGTTATGTTAATCGGACCATAAAATTATTAAACGGTCGCATTAAAATAGTCCATTGCTACATGGACTTCGTGTAAAAGATATAAATATAATATTAACAGTCATAAAGTCGCATAATAACTACACCCGTCGCACTAAAACGAAAAGACGTAACCACGAGGCGCATTTATTATTCCACGGCAGTTATAAATTACGCCCAAATTACATGCAACTATCACTCAGTCTCGTTCGATTAATTCTCGAGGAAAAGCGTCAACGGCGAGCGAGAGGCCGGCCCCCCATCCCTCACTCTTATCCCCCGTTCCCCGGCGCCCCGCGCGAGGGCATTAGCGCCCTGTAATTACGTCTTCATCGGGAAAAACAACGTCGCCGCGCCGCGGTAATCTTCTCGAGCACGCACGAGTTCGACGCGCGCACGCGCGCTGCCATTGTTCCGCCGATGCAAATCGCACGAGAGTCGGACGTATATCACCGCGGGGAGAGCGCGCACGAAAGGCACGGAGATACGGAGGAGCGAGGGAGGAAGGAGCCCGGCTAACATCCGGCCGCGAGCTCGTGCCGAAGCTCTCCCCGCTTCGACGTGCGCGCGGGACACGGAAAAGCCGAGGAGCGTGTCGACGCCCGTAATTATATTGGCGTGGCGCGCGGAGCTGAGCTTTATGTATTGTAATGGCGAGCGGAGGCATTGAGGAACGATTGCTTTTTTGGACGACAAGGGAATGTCAGACTGAACTCGAGATTATTTTCAAACGAGCTGAAATTTTATTTCTGCAGTGGATATAAACATTTTATGTCTAAATGAACATAATGTTTAAATCCCATTGTTATTCGAAACTATTTAAATCACTGAAAACTGTTTTCAAGAAATTTGCAAGTTGCTCGGAAAAGTTTAATTGCAGGTTTGAAAAACTGAAGAAATATACGATCCGCAGTAAAGCTTCGATCCCATTAAAAGTAAGCCGAAAGACCGCCGCTGAAAAAACACTGTAATCCTCGGATAACAAGGAGAGGAAGGGCGCATTGGTCAGCCCGATACGGACGCGCACCCCGAACAAGCCCCCTGACGTATCGCCGGCGTATTTGCATGCCGCCGCGATTTATCTCGACGAGCGTCTTAATTCGTGCGTGTATAAGTGAATCTCGGGGAGACGTCGGGGAAAGATGAGGAGGAGCCCGGAAGAGAGGCCGCCGCTCTCCCGTGCCTTCTCTCATCAGTCACTCCCTCTCGCGGGATCCCTCACCCACTTTCGCGGCAGTTACTTCTTGTTTTCGGGAAAGCTAAAACTGTAGTATGCCCGAGCTCGTATATGGACGAAAATCCGAATCCCTCGGGAGAATATAACGCTTCGAGGAAAACTTATTACTCCGCCGTTGAGGTAACAAGAGAAATGGATTTATTAATTAAACTCGGCTGGAGGATTGTAAAATAAATCGCTGAAAGATGATTTATAGAGTTTGGCGATATGTTTCATCCTCTTTCGATCGTTACTACCAAATTCGCCGACAATTCTCGTCATTGAAAAGGAAAAGTTCTTGCATTGACGATCGAGAGAAAACGGCAGTTTTATATTTACTTGAGCCAGCAAAGTAAAAAATTCGATCCCTTTAATTATACAATCAGCTTTCGCGCGCCGGAGCTTTCTTCAGCTAGAAATCCAGCTAATCAAGCAGCGACCAAAGTATCCCTAATTGCCCGGCCAGAATGCAGTAACTTTCTACCTCGCCGTGTAAAATGTAAATCGGCCCGCTGCGTAATTGAATTTTTGCCCGGCAGGCGCCGATGACTCGCTAACGAGTGCGCGCGCGGGACACCATATTTGTCGGCCAGCCGTCGCTCGTCGGTTGTTCGGCGCGTATTTTTGTCGCCTCCCTCCGCCTCTAATTAATCCCCCCCCCCCCTCGCCCGCCGAGCGTCGCATAATCGCGCGCCGCGCCGAGCAGGTGCTCGCAACGAGGAACCGAAACGCCCCGCGATAATGCCGAAATGATGACTCGCCGCGCTGCCGAGAGCGAGCCATCAAATGCTCTTAACGCCACTGCGACATGCAGCCCGGGCGCTTAATGCCCGCTTTTTAGGCGTCGTCCGAGAGCTGCGAGAGGATCGCTGAGAATTTGTCAGGGACGTTTCAGGGAAAAAGCGCGATATCGACGAGACGGCCGGAGGAACATAAAGTTGTTTGCTTTTGTTAAAGTGAATTTCGACGCTCGTAAAAGCTCCTTTATTGACTAGAAACTAGGGTAACTCCCCGGATTTTAAAAGTCCCGCCCGTAAAAATTCCTCCCCGGCTGGTCGTCGAGAAATTCCTCCGCGAGGCTGCACGACGCGCAGCACATATTAGTTATTAAACCTGGCTCCGGGGCTCATGAAAAACGAGTAACATAAAGGCGAGCGAAACAATTCCGCTGGAAATCCGCTCGGCGGATATAAGGCGAGAGGAGCGGCGGCGGCGGCCACCCCCGGGGGGAAACATGAACACGCCACTTTGGCAAAATTGAGTGTCGAGATTTGTTTTGCCGTGCTCTTTCCCTCCCCCCGCCGGCGTCCTCCGCATCCGCCACTTAGGCGCTCCTCTCCTCCGAGCCTCAGACGGGGAAAAAAGAAGCGTAGGCAATTTAGCAGAAGCGTCGCGCACGTGCGCGAGTGCGCGTCGACGGATATATCTCCCCGGGCCGGTCGAGCCGCAGCCGCTAACGGGGCCGCCGCGTGCGCGAGATGTAAATTGCGAGCGGGGCGCATTAGTCATCATCACTCTCCTCCCGCGCTTCCGTAATCTTGCCCCGGCGATGACGGTGGCGCGCGGGGAGGCGCGGCTTTTTTTACTTCTTCACGGGCGAATTCTTCGAACGCGCCATTATGCGAGGAGCTTCTCTTTCTCGCGCGGGTATTGGGTTTTAGAAGGCGTTTTCACGCTGAGTTGCCGGATAAAAGCACGAGGAGAACGGAACTTTCCGAGTGATTGATGCGATTTTTTTTCTTTTTTTTGTTGGATTGAGGGTTGGGCTGGTTGCCAATTAAAAGTAAGGCTAACGTTACTTGCAACGTTACGTGGGTAAATAAATGTTGTATAAAGCTCCGAATGAAAGTAGAGAAAAAGAATACTGTAGTAATTCTGACTATTTAGTTGTTGGAAAGCAAACATATCGATCATCGGGAGCATGAGAAAAATTTAGACCGTAGTGACAAAGGAGAGGCGATTTATATCGCCGATGCTTTGACTATATTTGACGAAGGTATTTACATATCAGATTTATGTACGGTTATCAACAATTGAAATAAAGCAGGATACATGAGAAATAAAAAAAAAGATAACAAATTGGTTTTGTCGACAATTCGACAATCAATTTCTTTAAAGTCCTGTTTAATTAAATCCAGCAGCCGAAAAAGGAAAGAGCGCCAGATAATGGTATACACCGTAAAATAAAACCTTCATTTGTACCGGAATAATCTCCGCGACGTTATCTTTGAGTATCGGCGAAAGGTCGGTAAATAAAGAAAAAACGCTTATGCAGATTCGCATCATACGGGCCGCTAGAATCGAATCCAGCCGGAGCGAGTTATCCCCTCTGATGTTCGACGGTGTACACATACATACAGCCGCCGGCAAAAACTTTGCGACTGCGGAAGAGCCGAGTACAGCGTTGGCTGGGGACAAAGTTAAATTTTTCGCGGAGAAGAGAGGCGCGCGTGAATTTTTTTGGCTCGACGAGAACTTTACGTCGAGAAGAAAATTCGAGAAGACGTGAAAAATTGCGTCGCCTCATAATCAGAATTAATGGACCCGGAAATTTTAGGAATTACACTTCACGAAACATGTACAAAATCGTCAAACGTCAAGCAGCCCGGATCATTAATTATAATTCCTCGCCGAAGCATAATTCCGCGAAAGCATCGCCCGTAGAATCAATCAAAACTAATGGTATTATTCGCCAGTCAGTCGTTGCATCATCGAAAACGAAGCTCCACTCCCCCCGACGTCCCCGTTTCCCGATAGAAAAGCTGCAAAAACCGCCGCATCCCCCCGCGCTGATTTAAATAGCGAAGCGTGCCGATCGGCGCCTCCATATTTTATCCGGGCATTCCCCGACGCCTCGCGCGCGTGCAGCGGACCATTAATTTCCGCTTTGGCCGGTTATCGGCTCCAATTAGAAGCTCCCACTCTCTCTCTCTCTCGGCCTCTCGCGCAAAAACAAGGACGCCGGCGGCGCGCCGGACGAGGGAAGGCGAGGACGAAGCCTCTCTCTCTCGGTGGGGGTGCCGCTCTTGCAGCCGAAAGCGAGGAGGCTCGCCAGTCTTCTTTTGTCCGCCTACGTTTTTTTCTTTTTTTTCTTCTCGGCAAATTTCGCTCTTAGCGCGACGTCGCGTCGGCTTGGCGCCCGAAAGCTCGAGCTGCGATTCGAGCTTTTTCCAAGATGTATGATATAGATGAGGGACGCGATTTTTCTCAAGCGGCAAAAAAAAAAAAAAGATTGGTAGGCTCATTTTTTCACTGACAATAAGCCTTTTGAGAAATGTACAGCGCTGACAGATTGTTCTGTCTCGCACGAGGAAAATGTTTAGATGTATATACATCAAATGTCCAATATTTAGATTTTAGAATACAGAATTTTAACCGTAATATTTTCTAATCTGCAAAAAGTATATGCGAGGCTGAAAATTATTGTACTGTATAGGGTACAAAATGAATTTGTATGATATTCCGCAAACAAGATAAATTGCCATTCCCATTAAAATACTCCGAGGCCTTTTCCCCGAACACGAACTGCAGCATTTCAATTTAGGACAGGAAATAAGCAGCAGGCGTCGATGAAGGAGAAAAATAGAACGAAGAAAGCGGCGGGGAGGGGAGGGGAGGTCGAAAAACTCGCCCCTAAAAGCCTTTGTCGTCGGCGCCGCCTCGTCGCGGACTTAATACGCGAACGAGATTCCGGCAGCTTCGTCATACGCACACAGAGACGCGCGCACCGTCTCGCGACCTCAAATTTCGCGTATCGATTTCACCCGAGGGGAGAGGACACAAAAAATGCCTTTCTTTATATATCGTCGAAGGAAAACGCGCCCCGGCAGGGAAAAACCTTTTCCGTGTAGGATGCAACTTTCGTAACGAGGAATGAAAAAAGCTTCCAGCGAAGTTCACTAAGCACCGATGTGGAATAGTTTTTTTTTTTTTAGCAATGTACGCCGGCGTGTACAAAAAACTCTCCTAAGCATTAATTTAATTAGCGGCCTTTTTAGTTTAACAATCTAGAGTTTTGCGCTTTAATTAATTTCTCGTGCTTATATAATACTTTTGTTATTATCATAATAAACCTATTTGTAGAAAATAAAGTTTGCTCGAAAGAGAAGTTGCATTAAAAACGGAAAACCCTCTTTTAATTATCCCTCTGCGTAACTTCAGCCAACGAGACAGTAGAATCGATATACATGAATTCTTCTTTTTGGTATCCCTCTGCCAAATATGCATTAGCATTCTCGCATCTCATCTTTGCACAAAATAACCCGCAAGAGTACGCAGACTGAAAAACCTGGGGTGTAAAACACACGCGAGTCCATTCCCTTCAATATTCATGCCACCCTCCTTCTTTTTTTAGCGCAGCGCTTGCGTCCAATGCGCAGCACTCGGCGAGAAAAAGAAAAATTTGAATTCGCCGCTCGACGCGCAAATGTTGAAAGCGTGCTTTCCGAATCAGCGAGAAGAGAAGGCAACGAATTCGCGGGTAAGAATTGCGCTCCGCAACGAGGAGGCGACGCACAAAGCTGTTTAATGGATTTCGACTACTCTGTTTCAGCGCTTTATTACCGGTACTCCGGATAGGCTCGGCCCTTCGGGTAATAGAGCGAAATTCATGCGCGCGCATCGTTAGGCGCAGTGCTCGCGTAACGACGAGAGAGAGAGCGCCAAGTTGTTTGCGGCGTACGCCTAGGCGGGAGAGGCGGGACTCGGCGAAGAGCCTCCATTCTTTAAGGTTCGTTACGCGCCCGTCAAACTGATTCCGTAGGGAAAATAGATTTACGCTCCTGAGTCAAGCTCGGGGAAACGTCGTCGTCGTCGTCGTCGTTGTCGTCGCGCTCCCCGACCTTCCTGCTCCTTTCGGTTTTTAAACAGTTCATTAGGCAAATTGACAAACTTTTCATTACGGCTTTTCAGTGAATAATTTGACGTCGTTTACTTCCTAATAGACATGGGAAATTCTGCGATCGTTGTCGCCATTTTTGATACATGTTTTTCCGATCGATTAAGTAACGATGAGTAAAACTTTTTTCATTCACAAGTTTAATTTCCTTATTAAAACATAACGGTATACTCTTTCTATTGAATTTTAATTAAGTTTTCATAAAAATGTGTCTAATGAAACGTCAGTTTTGTAATAAATTCCAACGAAATTTCGAAATCTATAATTAATCATCTGAAATCTATAAGGCCTTTGAATTGCGACCCTTCAACCGATGAAAAATAGAAAGCATTTTTGCGAATGAAATACTCGAGGCTTGAATCACGTAAGACTATGCTTTCAAATTCAAATCGAGCATAATTCAAATCGCGGATGACGGCTCGAATCTCCCTTTAAATTCGTGCTTCGCCATAAAGCAGTCAGTATATGAAGATCGGGAAGCGTCCAGCCGTTCCTCCCTTTAATTAATTTCCCTGGCGTCGCTTTGAAGAGTATAAAAATCCCGGAATTTCGTTGCGTCCGACGCTCTTTTTTCCTTTCTTCCTTTTTTAATTAGCGGGGTCTTACTGAAAGTTTTTGAAACTTTTTTAGCGCGACCGCTGCGAGTGAATTCCCTTCTTTGAAAATAAACTTCAGCCTTATTAAATTTTCACCGCCCTTATTCCAATTATTTTTTTAGAATGCTGCCTGATAAATTGGATTTGCGGCGTATAGATAATTTTAACTAATCGTTGCGGAATAATATGGTTTTAATAATTATTTGCTTCTTATTAATAGTCAGACAAATATAAATACTTTTAAATCCGATTGAAATTAAAAATTGTTTGACTTGACAATTTAAAGAAAAATATTACAATTACAATACTCATTTAAATGTAGCCTTCGCAACTGTACGTTCTAGACCTCACCGACGATCGTCGCCCAAAGCCGACTTCTCCATCGTCCCGATAAATCCCTCTTTTTAGGTAAACAGCCAACAAACTACACTGCATTTGGCGAAGAAAGCCCATTCCGGCCGCGGCGCAATAGTCAAAGTTGCATCTTGAGCTCTGGATTCGGTCGTCGGCGTACGTAAGCGCGCATCATTGCGGTCGGCGGCTGCGGCTCCCGGACCGATCGTTACATTACTCCGCACTCCGACGTACTTAATGCCGCTACACGCTCGCGATGTACGCGGCGCGGCGGCAGCCCTGATACGCGCGTCGTCACGCGGGGACCACTTTGACGCTCCTACAACCTCCGCTCTCTCTCCTCTCTCTCTATCTCCCAAATGGCCCGTCGTTTCGCATAAATAACAATTAGCGGCCCGGCCGAGCCTTAAAAGCAACTTTGCCCCTGTGTGCGCCCCGCGAACGAATGCCGCACTCTTGCAAGTCGGTAGCCGCTGCAGTGGTCGCGCGTACCGCGGATGCTGCAGCTTGTTAAGCTCTTAAATGACGGACATCGCGCGAACACGGGCCAGTGTCCCGACTCTTGCGCCGTTATTTTATTAGGCGAACCGGCTTCCCGAGGGATGCCGCGCAAACTTTTGAAATTGTCTGCGGAAAGCGGATTGGCTAAAAATCATTCCTTTCGATACGTAACACGTGGTGTAATTAAAAAGTTCGAAATTTCTTGAAGGATTCGGTTACGGGCGGTTACTCACAATTCATCTAAATTTTAAATCTACATAAATTAATTCTAACAACCTAATGGAGCACTCAGGCAGCAACTATTTTTCAACGCAAGCAGTGAAATTGCTCAGGAATTCTCGCAGATGGTGCATCAACGCGATAAACGACCCCCACCAGTTCAGTATGGTTATGTAAAAATCATTATTGTGGAGCGTTTCTTTTATTTTGTGAAAAAATTCAGCACATAATTGTTAAACTTTTACTTAATAATCCATTTAGAATTCCAGTTAAAATATACTCTTATATTTGTAAAGAAATAAGGATACAGCAAATAAATACAAAATAAATATTATCCATTATAACAGCTAAAACTTAAGACTATAAGAGGGCATCATGCGTATATATCCCCTTTTTCGACGATTTTCTTGAAATTTACGCGCAGCGCCGGAATAGGTGTAGAGAAGTCGACGCACGCGAGGGAGTACATTTCACTTTTCTCTCGTTTTCGTCGCACACTGCATCGCGTGTCCCGGCTCCCTTATTCGCGGCTTTCGCTGCGCGTTTTCGGTCATGGGGCGCGGCGCTTTCTCTTTCTCTCTCGCTCTCTCTCTCTCTTCGCTTTACTCGGCCCAGACAACGAGCAATAAATTGTTCATGGAAAGCAGCCCTTTCCTGCGCCCTGCTCTCTACGTATACATGCACGCATATACGCACCCCCTGCCAATGTATATACACACTTACGCGCCCCTTTTGCCTGTCCTCCCCCCCCCCCCCATCCCCGCCCCTCTCCAGTCCGAGCGTAAAAAGCCGACACCGGATACGAAAATCTGCGCGTGCAGGTCGAAACGAACTTTTCAATAAATTATCAGAAGCCCGCTAAAGCCATATCTTCCCTACCCCGCCGAATAGATGTGCGCGCGCGCCGCGTACATCAAGCGCCTAAGTGTATAAACACATATGTGTCCGCGGGAAAAAATACGGGCCGACGGAACAAGCGCGCGCTCGTATCAATTTTCGTTACCGGGCCGGGGGTATCATTTCATTTCGGCGGACGATTTTTATCTTGCGCTCGGCCGGTGCGTGGATGTAAAATGCATACCGTGCATTAGCGACGATACGTCGCGCCGCTGGCGGCTGGGTGTGAACTCTGTGTTTGGACAGCGGGCTCGTGCAGCTTATCGGGCCGACGTTAGGGACAGTTGGCCCGGCTTTTACTCCTTCGGGTGGCTCGGGAAGATTGCCGATGCTGCTGAATTATTTCTGGATTCTGGATTTGGGGCGAGCGCTGCACCCCCGATAAATAATAAGAGCTGAGAACTTTATTTGCATATCTATAGAAATAGTAAATGTAATTTTGTGCGGTATACTATCTATTCTTACTAAAAAAACGCATTCTAATAAGAATTTGTATAACAAAGGCGCGTAAAAACAAAAGATCATGGATTACTATATCTCTATTTTGACCTACTAAACTACGGTACTAAATATGGAGCAAAACTACGTTCACATTCGTATTATGTACTCGAATTAAACTTAAAAAATAGTTTGTGCACGAGTATTACTAAAGTATTTATTTATAATAAGATCTTATTACATTTCTTGCAAAACTTTCCAACAAACAGATCTTCAATAAGCTGACCTTACGGATTCCCCATAATTTTGACCCCGAGCTTCATTTTCTCATCTAAATTTCCTGCAGCCAAAGATCGAATAAAAGCAACGTAAAATAGTCGATCATACTAGCAGTATCCCGAGATTGCTCGCAACGAATCTGACGTATAGCCGGAGAAATAAAAAGGAAGCCGAGGCAAGAGAGGAAAGAGCGAAATATCTTCCGGGGGAAGATGTCGAAGCGAATTATCCGCGGAAAGCGCTCGGCTTCTTCTTCTTCTTTTTTTTTTCACGCTTCCGCCGCGCGCGTAATCCCCGCGAGGGGGAGAAAAAGTTAAACGTGGAAAGAGCCCCCGGGGGTCGTGGCGTACATATACGATTTTCGCATCCAGTTGCGTACATACGCAATGAACGCGTTGCCCTTCGAAACGGTCAGTTCCATCTCTTCTCCGACGCGCGAGCAACAGCCCGTAAAAGCTCGAGGCTCCGAATTGAAGCCTCCTCCCCCTTGTGTTTTT